>CM032228.1:25705000-25712500 GCA_019009955.1 Riptortus pedestris
GTAACGATCAAAACAAAAATTAGCGACCGCTAGAAGCGTTAACAGACTAATATATATATATATATATATATAAATTATATATATATATATATAAATATATATATATAATATATAAATTTTGAACTGACCTCATTTTTGTCATCTCCTGGTTAGGATGGATGGACATTTGAAGAAATTGTTCAAAACTCACATCATGAGTACGAACCTCAATAGCTGATTTCCCTTAAGGGAAATCTGCTAAAAAAGCTCAATCGTCATGATCTATATACCTTAACGGATGACAGTGATTTCAATGAAAGGATTAAAAATGACAATGATAGATTAAAGGTGATACAAGTCATTCAATCAATAAATAAGAATAACTAATTGGTTGATGGGAATTACTATTAACCCTTCTCGGATGATTCGGTTTACGTCACGGAAATTATGTTTCGGTATGAGTGTTAATATTCCCTGCTCAGAGCACACGTTACAAACAACGTTTATTAGCAGATTTCCCTTAAAGGATATCAGCTATTGAGGTCGTACTAAAGACGCAATTTTTCAAAATTTATTCTTCTAACATCCATCGATCTCAACCTGTAGATGACGAAAATGAAGTCCGTTCAAAACGTCAAATTTGTTTTAATTTTTTTTTGGTTCAAAAAATTAACAATAATTCGTATTTTTGTTGATAAGTACTGAAATATGCCCAAGGGAGCCCGATTTCAGTGCACTTGATGACTGTAAGGGCAGTCACTCTAATTAATCATATGTAATGTGCTAAGTTACGAAAATTATGTTAAATCATTGTTTAAGTTGGCTTTTTCTTTGAAACTCTTCTCGATGTAGTGTTTATTTTATAACCTGTTTATTTATTAGCAAGATTTCCCTTCAGGGAAATCAGCTATTGAGGTCGTACACTCTGACGCGAGTTCGAAAAATTTCTTCAAATCTCCATCGATCCTACCCAGGCGAATACGAAAATGAGGTCGGTTCAAAATTATATATATATAATATATATATATTTTGTCCTGTTAACGCTTCTAGCGGTCGCAAATTTTTGTTTGATCGTTACGAAACTCGATATTTAACCGTTATGTAAAAAGACAGATCAAGTTTCGTTAATGCTGAAATCGTACCAGAGGGAGGGGTTTAGAGGGGGATGGCAAATTAAATTTACTATAAATATTGTTATATACACTTACTTTCTTATCTTGAATATTTAACCGAGATATTTGCATTTTTATGAAGTCTGTGGTCGGGTGTTATTGGGTTAGTTCGGCCGTGCACGGCTCTGGCGGAAAGCTTCTAAGCCTAACCTGTCCTTTCTAACCTTACCTTACCTTCGTTACTTTGAGTGAGATTTATGCAAATATGGTCTGTTCATCCCGCCCCCCCCCCTTCTTTAGTTTCTTGGAGTACTAAAATTTGAGTTTATTAAAATATAAATTATTCTTAACAATTCAGAAGCCGTTTCAGTTGGGAGATTATAAAAATTAACTGAAAGATTTATCATTACTCCCGTTTGTATTTACTTATGGTGGTGTTGTGTTACCAGTATGCAGATTTCTCTATTACTAAACTTCACATAGGAAATCTGCTTAGTTTACGCAGCCCCTGCGTGACTGACTTTTTTTTATTTCACAGATGCATTCGAATCTCTGTAGCATATATACCATAACCACGGACTGAAAACACTATTATTCGTCATATATATTATAAGGAGTGAACTCAAAAAATTACACAAGACGGGAGTATAATTTTTATTGGCAGATTTATCAGCTATTGAGGTCTTACTCTTGACGCAATTTTCGCCCAATGTCTTCAAATGTCCATCGAGATCCTACCTGAGGAGAAGACTGAAAATAAATATATATATATTTGTCTGTTTACCGCTCTAACAGGTGGCAATTCTGTTTTGATCGCTACCAAACTCGATATTTAGGCCGTTTTATGTAAAAAGAAAGATCCAAGTTCGTTAATGGCTGAAATCGGACCGGGTGGGGTGGGGGTTAAGAGAGGACGAATTGTGAAAATTCGAAATATTTCCATTACTATAAGTCGGATCGAAAAAGTGTATAGAGTGAATCTTATTGCAAATTAAATGTCATATAAATGTTGTTATATACACTTATTCTCTATCTTGAATATTAACCGAGATATTTGAATTATTCAGTTATCAGCCTTCATTAAACCCTCACTACTACTGTGTTACATAAACAATACTCTGTTATATAATAAATCAAATTATTCGAAGCTTAAATGCACCTGTTGTATTCAAGAGACTTGTATTATACGAGATACACGCAAATATGTTCCGGTGACCTCTTCCTTAAAGGTCTTCGATTACTAAAATTTGATTGATTGAGATAACAATTATTCTGAATCATTATAAATTACTGTACTAGATATAGTTAATAGTTCTTAATTGTTATATGTATTTTCAGTAATTCGTTTTTTCTTTCCCGGTGTGAGGCTGGCAGGTCTGTTGTATATATTCTAAACAGCTTCCTGTCGACAGGTTTTTGAAAAATTGACTGAAACATTAGTTTTTGTATTTAATTTTTTCACGTAATATTCTACGGTGTTGTTGTGTTCGCAGTATGTAGATTTATCTATTACTAAACTTCACGAGGGAAATCTGCTTAGTTTACACAGCCCCGGCGTGACGGACTTTTATTTCTATCGCATTTAATATTTCCTGCTCAGAGCACACATTACAACTACGTTTATTTTATACATATAAAGTTGTATAAACTCACTTGGAGAATTTGAACTTTTATTAAAAAAAGTCCGTCACGCAGGACTGCGTAAAACTAAGCAGATTTCCCACGTGAATGTAAATACAATAGAGAAATCTCCATACGAGACCCCAACAGTTACGGCAAAGGGCCGAACTAGGTTTTTGGCGGAAATTCAAAAATCTGTTATCGGCCAAAATTTAATAAAAATGCACATATCTACGGTAATATTCAAAATAGGGAATAAATGTATTCAAACAATATTTATAGTAAATTAAATTTGCAATAAGATTGATTCTGTACAATCTTTCAATCCGACGGCATAATAAACGGAGATATTTTCGAATTTTCTGAAAACTCCCTCTCTAAACCCCCCCCTCCCCCTGGACCGATTTCCAGCCATTAACGAACTTGATCTTCCTTTTTACATAAAAACGAATAAATTCCGAGTTTGGGTAACGATCAAACAAACATTGCGACCGCTAGAGCGTTAACAGACAAATATATATATATAATATATATATATATATATATATATATAGTATATATATATATGATATAGATATATATATATATATATTGCAATAAGAATGTATACTAGTCTATAAATATATTTAGTCCTTGCCCTGAGGAAGAGAAAAATAAAAATTTCTCGAAATATTGCATAAACTAAGATTCATTTCACCAACATTGACCAAAGCTCACGAAAAGAACAACACACCACATATAAATACAACCTGGTCGAAAACATCAGCACAATTATATATATATATATATATATACAATTTTGAACGGACCTCATTTTCGTCATCTCCTGGGTAGGATCGATGGCATTTTCGAAACTCGCGTCATGAGTACGACCTCAATAGCTGATTTCCCTTAAGGGAAATCTGCTAAAAGGAAAGACATATTACTGAGATTTACTGAAAGTTAAAACATTAAATGGCGAAATAAGTAGTAGGTTATTCCGGTTGGGTTTTCCCTCCACCTCTGGGTTTGTCTAAAGCGACTGGCACACCCCTGGTCCCATGGGACGTCCCCTTCACCCGTTCTACAACTAGTTACAAGATATTTATAAGGGTCTCCTCTCCTCTCTCCAATATAACTTGTCCACGTGTTTTTACTTGAGGGTCGAGTCGCCTCCTCAACGGAACTTTCCAAAAGTTTTTCTATTTTCTTTTTTCTCCAAGTCGGTTTTCCCTTTGACACTTGAAGGTGTGTTATTTCTTTTATTATTTTTTTCTTTAACGCGATGGCTAACTGCTCAAGTTTAACTTCTTTTATGAGATCACCTTTTCTTTTTAGATAATTTGTTTTTCTATATTTCTAAATAGAGTTTATATTAGAAAAATGTCAAAGTTGCCCTCTTATAACTGTAAAAAGTCCGTCACGCAGGGGCTGCGTAAACTAAGCAGATTTCCCACGTGAAGTTTTACAGTAGAGAAATTTCAGAATAGAGAGTCAAACAGTTACGGAAACGGCCCGAACTAGCTCTTGACGGAAACTCACGACTAGACCCGAAGTTAGCCGATCTCATCTCAGAAGCTGAAAACAGAAAAATGCAAATATCTCGGTTAATATTCAGATAGAGAATAAATGTATATAACAATATTTATAGTAAATTTAGTTTGTAATACGATTGGTTCTATACAATTTTTCGATCCGATGCATAATATCGGAGATATTTTGAATTTTTGAAAATCCACCCCTTTAAACCCCCCCTCTCCCTGGTCCGATTTCAGCCGTTAACGAACTTGATCTTCCTTTATGCATGAAACGATTAAATACCAAGTTTGGTGACGATTAAACAAAATTGCGACCGCTAGAGTGTTAACAGACAAAAATATATATACATATATATATATATATATATATATATATATATATATATATATATATATATATATGTATATATATAGTTTTGAACGGACCTCATTTTCGTCATCTCCTGGGTAGGATCGATGGAAATCTGCTAAAAAAGGCTGGATGTACACGTCAGGCCTGGTTTCCTCTACAATACGTTTTATTTTGAAAGAGTGCACTTTCAGAGCAACAGCTCCATCTTCAGGGCCTGCTGACATAAACATAACCTATGGAAATCGTGTAACCAACACTATTTAAATTAACAATCTTAACCTAAAAAATAAAGCGAAAGAAAACTTAATTAAAATATAAGGTAAACGTCACAGAATAAACGGAGGAAGTCAACATTTAAAAATCATACTTAGCTTGTCAACATTTAAAAAATAAAAATTGAACAACTTTTACAAATAAATAAAAAAACAACTAAAAACAAATCACGTATTACACACACGTGAACAACTAAAACAAATTTTATATCTACGAATTAATGTTTAAAAAACAGGCTAAAAACGTTTAACAGAGGAAAGTGTCCTTTGAAGCAACAAAAAGACAAAACCAACGAATCTATAGAAAGGCATTTCTTGCCCTTAAAAATATAAAATAAATTATATTGCCTATTTAATATTAATGCACAAAAATAAATGTAGCTTACATTGTATTACATGAAAATTAGCTTCTAGTGAGAATTTATATGTATATCTTATTTCAAAAACTTCTGTACACATTACATTTTTGGATGCAATTACCTCTAACAATTCTCTGGTATTTAGAAAAAGAAATACATATACTAAATCATTGCAATACCGCCAATTGAAAACGCGAAACGCGTATTGAAATGCAGCAATTCAATTTTTTGAAGGAGTATTAAAATGTATTTTTGTGTATGTTAATGGGTTATATAAACTGATCTATGTAGGGCCGCAAGGGAGGTAGAATAACAATATCATTGTATTTATGCAACGGGAAGAAATTGTTATACTATATAACGTGTAGGTATTTCAGTGGTAAACATAATGACCTGATGGAAATTTTCTTTATACCTATAAGAAGGAAAAAAAAAATATAATTTTATATACCCCTTCACATACTATACTATAGTTGATAAACGTTTACTTCTTTTATTACCAAGACTTTCATTTTGAACTTCTACTCGTTCCTCTGGAGATTGTACAGCATCAATGGAGTAACTATTTGAATAAGCAAGTAGCTTTATTACTTCATTGCCCAAAATAAATTCTCGTTACTGCGATAATGTTCTTTTTTCAGATTTCAATGGAAATATTCGTTTCGACTTTCCCTGAACACATGTTGAAACTTTGCATAGTTTTGGTATTACGTCAGTACTTCTGTAATAACTCAAAAACGAAAATCCTTGGAATGTGAAAATTTCATTTTTATAAATATTGTTCAGTCTAGTTGTGGGGTTTAGGGGGGCGGATAGAAATAAAAACTTCAAATTTCTCGGTGCGAAATAAAGGTACACTATTCCCTTGTATATAGCCATTTAGGAGTTGGGTTTAGATGATATTTTTTGATCTGATGGATTGGAACGGAGATGTGGTGTATCTTGTAAATTAATTCATGTTAAGTGAATTGCATCAAACCATCAATATGAAATTTTTTGAGTTGACCACTCTTCCTCCTGAAGCTATGTGACAAGCCTTGGACTTTCAATGGCTGGTCCAAAAATGCGAATTGTTTCCATACACATGTTTAGGTACACATCAAAATTCGAATCAATGGGTTGATGTTAGAGAGAATCAAAATGAAACGTTAGTTAGATCTTATACAATTTATTTTACATCACTCTGATCTGAAAGTAGTTACTTTCGCTACCGTATGTAAGTATGGAAAGTGGGTCTTTTTATAATAACTTGAAACAGCTGTTCTCTTTCCCACTCTAGGGAGGGAAAAACTTTTCCCTCCCTTTAATGAAGTTACAGTTTCCAACGCTAGGTTACGCTAGCGTTTCTATTCGAAAAACGATTTATATTTTAGTTATTTTAAAGCACTAAAGATATTATTGGTCGATTACTTATCATTAGAAAATATAATTACACTAATTTAACTTAGTTTTATTATAAAATTCGTTTATGTCATTTAAAAGAGTTCTGTATAAATCCAAATTTGTGACATTGTTGTCATTTGTTATCAACTAATCGATTGTCGCAGCTACATCTCATGTTTACAAACCACTTATTTTATTTATACAAAATGGCTGGGAGCATACCAGAAAATTTAATGAAGGAAGCCACTAAAATTGTTGAGTTGTAAATGTTTGAATTTGTTATAAATTTATTTCAAATAATAAAGAATTGTGTTTGAAAGAGTTATTAAAGTTATGTTACTTGTATCAGGTTAGTGCTCTAAATCAGCTGTTCAGAAATAATCGATACTACAGAATGCAAAACAAATCATTTAATATGATAATACTTAATAATTACGAGTTTAAATTATATTTCGCATTTTTTGCCTCGTGATGTAAAGTATCGTTCATAACTCGGGCGGAAAGTGAGTTTCCAATGCTCGATCTAATTTCCATGCCTCGGCTTCGCCTCGGCTGTAAAACACGATCTCGCATAGGAAACAGTCACTTTCCGCCCTTGTAATGAAATATACTATTACTAGTGTACTGGGAAAATAATGCTAAGGGAATATTCCACCATAGACATAATGAAAAGTTCACATTTTGAATAGTGGTTTAGGAAAAATAGGAGAGACTGGCTGAAGATATTTTACTTTGGATGAAGGCTATGCTAGGCATAGCCTATAACCGTGTGTTGACCCAGACTTAGATCAAAGTTATTTACTTCTTATAGATGTGCTGAGCCGGTATATTAGTCAAGAAATAAAATATCTCTAGTAACTACTTGGCATAATCTATGTATTGTTCCATTAAATAAATTAGTTATTT
>CM032228.1:25717500-25760000 GCA_019009955.1 Riptortus pedestris
TAGTACATTTCATTTGCAATAAGAATAGTTTTAGCAGATTTCCCTTAAGGGAAATCAGCTGTTTAGGTTGTACACGTGACGCGATTTTCGAAAACTTTCTTCAAATGTCCATTGATCCTACCTAGTGGATGACGAAAATGAGTCCCCTTCAGAACTATTTGACTGTTACCGCTCCAGCAGTCGTAATTTTTATGTTATCATTACCAAACTCGATATATAATCGTTTTATTTAAAAAGAAAGATAAAGTTCGTGTACGGTGAAATCCGAACAGTGGGAGGAGGGGGGGGGTTAGAATGGGGAATTTTGAAAATTTGAATTATCTCGGTTATTATACGTCGGATCGAAAAATTGAATAGAACCAATGTTATTGTAAATTTAATTGTCTATAAATGTAACGTTTATTCACTATCATGATTATTAGCTGAGATTAGTTTTCGGCCTTCAAAATACCCCCACACTCATACTCATACAATATTAACAATAAACTGTTACCAAATATTGTTTTCATTGAACTTTTGAGTTTGAGATAAATGCAAAACGCACGTGGGAAATCTGCTTAGTTTACGGAGTCCTTGCGTAACAGACTTTTATTACAAGTTTTCGATCCGACGTATAATAACGCAGATATTTCAAATTTCCAAAAATCCTCCTCTCTAACCCCCCCCCCCCCATTCGAGTATTCTGATTTCATTTCCGACTTTTTATAGAACGATTAAATATCGAGTTGGCAACGATGAAACAATAATTGCGAACGCTAGAGCGTTAAAAGACAAATATTTATATATGTTACACACACATACCCGTATATCTTGATTGGACCTCAATTTCATCATCTCCTGTGTAGGATTGAATGACATTTGAAGAAATTATCCAAAAATCGCGTTTTGAGTACGAGCTCAATAGCTGATTTCCCTTAAGAGAAATCTGCTAAAAAAATCACAATAAGGTATAGCAAGCAGCATAATTTAGAATCTCAAATGTAATCACCTACCTAATAATATTGACTTATAAATTTTTAGAGCTCATATTTTTTTTTTTTAAACTGTTTTCCCTGTCTTCCACTAACGATTGGTATAGTTATTCCGAAGTCTGAGTATTCTCGTAATCTCAGTGTCTGAACAGTTAGTTTAAATGTCTGCAGGGGAATATGCGCTTTGCAACAAACCCTTGGCTTCCTGTCTGGAAGAGCTCTTAGAGGGATTTTATTGCAGTTTAATTTAATTACGGAAGATCATTCGGCCCTTGAAATCCTGTTTCGCAACGAGAATACCCTTTTCAGTAATGAGAAAAGGAAACCGTGCGCAGTTAACATCGGAAAGAAGGCCACATCATTTTATGTTGCTCCACTCTTAGAATTTCACTGAACTGGAGCTAATAAAGTCTTACAGCTCGAGCTTTACAGTTTACAGTCGTCTCTAGTTCCGAGTCTTAGGTTTGAGCAAGTATTTAATAGCTAAATAACGATAGCCTAACAAACTGCCTGGAAGTTGGAGTTAACTTTTAAAAAAGAACTGAAGTTCGTAAAACTACCATGTCACATACATTTGACATAATACTCAAATAATGTTTATTTTATAACTCAATTTATAATACAAATCATAATCCCGTCCTGTGTAATTTTTTTCTAATGTGAATAAATTCTTCTTAACTGACAAAACAATTTTCAGCAAAATTGATAATATGTACAAATATGAGACATGTCTAAACATAAAAAATGTAACACGACGATTTTTGTTTTCATCCTTTGATAAAAAACGTTTTCTCTATAGAATAACAACTAACCTTTCTAAACTAACTCTGATACAACTTACATTCATAATATAATCAATTATCTCAGAGATTCATTAATTCTAAGAGTTTTAAGTAACAGTCAAAAGAAAATTCTTTTACCCAAAGGTATGCCGTTTGACATAGCTCTGTAGTAATCCTTAATGGTGTTTTGTTGCCAAGTGGCAAAAGGAAAGTTGGTTTATATATAACTATAGAAACCTACCAGTTACTCCTGACAAGCAGAACTATGAACATCTGGCCAGCCTTGTTGTCCGTGAGTATTATACAGGATTATAATTATTTAATTCGGACATTTTAATTCGTTAGGCATTATTTATTTGCTTCTTGTAATATTGATATTGGTTTTCCCCTGAGTGTAATAGGATATCGGAGCTTTAATAAATTATAAATCAAGAACTATATATATAATGGATATATAACGCTTAATTTGTTCTTTATATTTGCTATCAATTGTATATTTTTTGTCTTATACACCACTCGAGTTTTGCGTATCTATAACCTTCAATTCAAAAATGACTGCTGACTTTAAAGAAATATAAATACTATAAATCCAGCTGCACAAGCTATATTTTGTTCAAAAGGAAAAGATTAAAAGTTCTTTAATAGATATTCTTATTAAACACTCGAACGATAAACATAAGTAACAGGTATATATTTATCTTTAGTTTAGTCATATATTTAAGAAAAAGTCCGTCACGCAGGGGCTGCGTAAACTAAGCAGATTTCCCACGTGAAGTTATACAATAGAGAAATCTCCATTCGAGAGCCGAACAGTTACGGCGAAGGGCCGGACTAGCTTTTGGCGGGAAAATTCAAAAATCCGTTATCAGCCCAAATTTAATAAAAATGCAAATATCTCAGTTAATATTCAAGATAGGGAATACATGTATATAAAATATTTATAGTAAATTTAATTTGCAATAAGATTGATTCTGTACAATTTTTCGACGCGACGTATAGTAACGGAGATATTTCGAATTTTAAAAAATCCTCCCCTCTAAACCCCCCTCTCACTAGTCCGATTTCAGCAATTAACGAACTTGATCTTTATTTTTACATAAAACGACTAAATATCGAGTTTGGTAACGATCAAACAAAAATTGCGACCGCTAGAGCGCTAACAGACACACACACATATATATATATATATATATATATATATATATATATATATGTATATATATATATATATATATATATATATATATATATATATATATATATACAGTTTTTATATGACCACATTTTATTAATATACTAGGTAGGATCGATGTACATTTGAAGAAAAATTACGTCATGAGTACAACATCAATAGCTGATTTCCGTTAGGGGAAATCTGCTAAAAAAGTAATGTAATAAAGTGAAGTCGAATACAATTATATTTTGTTAACAAATAGAAAGCGTTTTAAGAATAATCTAGTACATATTTATTATAACCCGCAGTGGCTAAATTGACTGCAAGGAATGTTTATTTTTAGCAGATTCAGCTATTGAGGTCGTACTCATAACGCGATTTTCGAAAGTTTTCTTCTAATGTCTATCGATCCTACACAGGAGATGATGAAAATGAGGTCCATTCAAAATTATAAGTATATATATATATATATATATATATATATATATATATATATATATATATATTTGTATGTTAAAGCTCTAGCGGTCGTAATTTTTGTTTCATCGTTACCAAACTTGATATTTAGCCGTTTTATGCAAAAAGAAAGATCAAAATCATTAACGGCAGAAATCGGAACAGGGGAAGGGGGGTTTAGAGGGGGAGAATTTCGAAAGATCTTCGTTACTATAAGTCGGATCGAAAAAAATGTAAAGAATCAATTTCATACCAAATTACATTTACTATAAATATTGATATATACATTCTTTCTCTATCTTGAATATTAACCCTCCGTCGGGCGCACCTCTGGACGAAACAAAATCGGGCGCACACGGCCTGAGAGGCCGCCCACATATTTTAGCCCCCCACTCCCCATCTAATTAATTTTAATTTAAAACGCTGGTAGGACAGAATTTGCTAGGATCTAAGGAAAGCAAATATGCTATTTAGTACGTAAAATAATAACTTTATTAAAATAGAATGAAGCTTAAACTAAAACAAGTAAAATTGATAAGGCGCATTCGGCCTGAGAGGTCAGAGTTAGACTAGCACTTATTTTTCAAGATATCGACGAACTTCTGTACAGAATAGCATTAATCTTAGTAAAAGGGACGATTGCAATAGATATATCATGAAAAAAAAAACTCATCTTTGAAATTAAGGAGCAATTGGGCGCAGTCGGCCTCACAAGCCACCTAGGGACCAGTCGGTCTGGATGAAGGATGGCAATAGACTAAAGTAGGGGATTCTAAGCATGAACACAAATCAGGAAACTACTGGGAATAGCACCTCATAGAGGAGACAGGATGAGGCGGGGCATCAAAAAGTATGTTTTCCTGGCCTCTCAGAGCCGCTGCGCCCGACGGAGGGTTAAGCGAGATATAATTTTTCAGTTTTCAGCCTTCAGCAAACGCCCACTTCTACTCATGTTACATAAATAATACTGGGTTATGTAATAAATTACATCATTCTAAGCCTAAATACCAAATATTGTTTTCAAGAGACGTTTATTATTATATATGCAAATATGTTCTGGTGATCCCCCTTCTTAAGTTTTTGGACTACTTCAATTTGATTGATTGAGATAAAAATTATTCTGATTCATAATAAATTACAGTACTAGATATAGTATATAGTTGTCAATCAAATTAATACGTTATATTCAGATATATTACAGTAATTGTTCTTCTTTATGGCAAGAAGTTGGTAAAACTGTTTGTTTACATTTCAGATTCTTTCCGTCGGCAGGTTTCTTATTATCATTTTTATTTATTCACTTAATATTCGCGGTGGAGTTGTGTTGCCAATATGCACATTTATCTGTTGTTAAACTTCTCGCGGGAAATCTGCTTAGTTTACGCAGCCCCTGCGTGCAGACTTTTTTTTTTTTTATGTTGGATATTGTATGTATGCTATCTTCAGCTTATATGTACATCTGCATTATTGTTCAATTATATGAATGCCAACATACTGGAAAACATCTAAATTTCCTATAAGAAGGCAAACATTCTGTCAAGAGATGGATGTGCTATGTGTGGTCGAGATACTTAGAACTGGAATAAGAAGTTATGCACTTTAGTTTTCATTAGAGAGTATCTAATGGACATTGTTCTCGGTGCATTGTTGTAATTAACCGTGATCATGTGGCCTACTCATTCATTTTACTTCATGAATAATCAATGGTAAAAAAGTGATTGGTAGAAAGTCAAAATAATGTTTAAGATATAAAAGAAAATTAATAACAAAAAGTCCGTCACGCAGGAGGTGCGTAAACTAAGCGGATTTCCCACGTGAATTTATACAGTAGATAAATCTGCCCAATAACAGCTGTTGTCGTAAGGTATTTCTAAACCTATTCACGAGAGACGAGTAGTTATGGAAACAACCGCCAGAGCTCTCGGCGGAACGTCCCGAACATAGCCGACCCTAGCCGATCACAAACAGAATACAAATTCAAATATCTCGGTTAATATTCAAGATAGAGAATAAATACATAGAACAATATTTATAGTGAATTTAATTTGAAATAAGATTGGTTCAATAGAATTTTTCTATCCGACGTATATTAACGGAGATATTTCGAGGTTTCAAAAATCCCTCCTCTAAACCCCACCTCCTACTTGTCCGATTTCAGCTATTAACGAACTTGATATTCCTTTTTGCTTAAAACGAGTAAATATCGAGTTGGTAACGATCAAACAAAAATTGCGACCGCTAGAGCGGTAACAGACAAATATATATATATATATATATATATATATATTACAGTTTTGAACGGACCTCATTTTCGTTATCTACTACGTAGGATCGATGGACATCTGACGCACAATTTCGAAAATTCCTTCATGCGTACAACCACAATAGCTGATTTCCCCTAAGGGAAAACTGCTAAAAGTCCTCTGGCATAAGCCTCGTTTTCGCTTCGTTTTTGAGAAAATCACAAAAAAACTGAAAATAGTTGTGCAAAAAGTGTAATTTTTTAATAATGTATTTAAATTACAAAAAACTATTGGCTTTTTGAGTAAGCATAATTTTAGCAGATTTCCCTTAAGGGAAATCAGCTATTGAGGTCGTACGCGTACTCATGACGCGAGTTTTGAAAAATTTCCTCAAATGTCCATCGATCCTACCCAGGAGATGACGAAAATGAGGTCCGCTCAAAATTATATATCTATATATATACATATAATATATATATATATATATATATATATATTTGTCTGTTAACGCTCTAGCGGTCACAATTTTTGTTTGATCGTTACCAAACTCGATATTTAGTCGTTTTATGTAAAAAGAAATCGTTACCAAACTCATATTAAGCGTTTTACGTAAAAAGAGCGATCAAGTTCGTTAATGGCTGATATCGGACCAGTGGTAGGGGGGTTTTAGAGGGGGGGTTTTTTGAATCTTCAAAATATCTCCGTTATTATGCGTCGGATCGAAAAATTGTATAATATCAATCTTATTGCAAATTAAATGTACTATAAATATTGTTCTACATATTTTTTATGTATCTTGAATATTAACCGAGATATTTGCATTTGTATTGTGTGTGTGTGGTCGACGGAACCCGCCATGTTCCGGACTCTGGTGGCCGTTTCCAGAACTATTCGTCCCTCGTGAATAGGTTTAGAGATCCCTTCCTACTACAGCTGTTATTAGGCGGATTTCTCTATTGTAAAACATCTCGTGGGAAATCTGCTTAGTTTACGCAGCCCCTGCGTGACGGACTTTTTTAATTTACGAGGAGTAAATTTAGAAATCATGAATATTCTCACGCTTTCCTTATCAATAAAACGTCTAGGTTGAGTGTTTAAACTTAAAAAGAAAGGATTAAAATGTTTACTATCATTTTAATCCTTTTTGGGGGGAATCCAGCCTCGCATTCTCACATTAGTGGTGTTGCTCGTACTGTTCAGTGAAGTCAACAAATATGGCTAGATTTACCAACGCTGAATACGCGGACATAGTCTACGTCTACGGATTCTGCGATGGCAATGCACGTCAGGCAGTTCGGGAATATCGCAGACGGTTTCCTGACCGAGAAACCCCACACAGAGGTGTTTTTACCAGCACTTTCAGAAGGCTTCGAGAGACTGGGTCCTTCTCATGTAATCGTCGTGGAAACCGTATGCAGGCTCCGATGGAAGCCGACCGGAGGTGGAGGGAGAAGATACTGAGGCACTTCAAGACCAACCCTGGCACAAGCGTCCAGAGAGCTGCTTCAGTTCTAAGCATACCAAAGGCAACCATTAAGGGCTGACCGCAGGCATGCTTACCATGTACAAAAGGTACAAAATTTAATACCCGCTGATTATCCCCGCCGATTAAATTTTTGTAATTGGTACAAAGAACAATTGCAAAACGATGTAAACTTAAGTTCGAAAGTAATCTGGACGGGTGAAGCGACTTTTACACGTGCGGGCATATTCAATCAAAGAAACTACCATCTTTGGGCACATGAAAATGCCCGCGCTGTTAGAGAATTTCACTACCAGCATGAGTTTTCTGTAAACGTGTGGGTCGGTCTTTGTTATAATCGCATAATAGGTCCCGTATTTTTACCTGCTCGACTTCACGCTGAAAGTTATCATCTATTCCTGGAGAATGACTTACGGGCACTTTTGGAAGATATCCCTTTGGAAACAAGGCTTGAGAGCTGGTTTCAACTCGATGGTTGTCCTGCACATTACGGAAGGGCCGTACGAGACTGGTTGGACATCAACTACCCAGGTCGCTGGATAGCACGAGGTGGGCCGGTGCCTTGGCCTACACGGTCTCCGGACCTCACGCCACTAGATTTCTTCGTGTGGGGATACGTGAAAGAAAATGTCTACCGAGAGCCCGTCCGCACAAGGGATGACCTCATCGAGCGCATCAGAATGGTTTGCAACCAGCTCACCGCAGAACAATGCTTAGATGCAGTGCGATCTGTGAGTACGCGATGTGATGCGTGTATTGCAGCGAGAGGCCAGCACTTCGAACAACATTTACGTTGACGCTTTAGAAATTAACGATGTAATTTTAGAGAAGGTAAAACCTTCAAAATTTTCAGGTTTTTTTTTCTCACTAAGGTAGACCCATATAAAAACTGAAACATTTATGTTTTCCAAGTAAGAATATTTAATTATTTTATTAATTTTCTAAATTTTTAATTGCATTGGAATAACATTTATTGCTAATATTCATTCAAGGAATAAAATCCGCTCTTCCATTGACCTTAACTAGTTTTTGCACAACTATTTTTAGTTTTTTGTGATTTTCTCGCAAACGAAGCGAAAACGAGGCATATGCAAGAGGACTTTTTGTTTTAGTTTTTCGATCCTCTATCGATCCCTAAAGTTTGGCCGTTTGGTTGGGAGACACCCTGTATATATAATATATATATTATATATATATATATATATATATTATACATATATATGTATATATATATATATAGTTTTGAACGACCTCATTTTCGCCATCTCCTAGGTAGGATCGATGGACATTTGAGGAAAAATTTCGAAAATCGCGTCATGAATACAACCTCAGTAGCTGATTTCCCTCAAGGGAAGTCTGTTAAAATAAGAACTAAGACAGTAAGACAGAAAGTATTCTGAGATATCTCTGGAATATATCTATAGTCTAAGATTTTAATTGTTTTAAAAATTGAGATCAAAATGTGTTTTAGCAGATTTCCCTTAAGGGAAATCAGCTATTGAGGTCGTACTCATGAAGCGAGTTTCGAAAAATTTCTTCAAATGTCGTATCGATCCTACCCAGGAGGCGGCCATAATTTTTGTTTGATCGTTACCAAACTCGATATTGAAACCTTTTATGTAAAAATACAGATCAAGTTCGTTAACGGCTGGAATCGAACCAATGAGAGGGGGGGGGGGGTTAGAGGGGATGATTTTCGAAAATTCCAAATATCTCCGTTACTATACGTCGGATCAAAAAAGTATATAAAACCAATCTTATTGAAAATTAAATTTTCTATACTTATTATTATGTACATTTGTTCTCTATCTTGAATATTAACCGAGATATTTGCATTTTTCTGTTTTCAGCTTCTTAAACGAGATCTGCTAAGTTCGGGTCCACTCGTGAGTCTCCGTCAAGAGCTAGTTCGGGTCGTTCGCGTAACTGTACAGCTCTCTATTCTAAAATTTCTCTATTCTAAAACTACACAAGGGAAATCTTCTTAGTTTACGCAACCCCTGCGTGACGGACTTTTTCTAAATGCCACTTTTGTATATTCATCGTAAAAACTTGTCCAGCGCTCATCAGTTAGGAGCAGTCGCCAAGAAGGCGCCTGTAAGTTTAAATAGTTAGTTGTTACATGGGTAAGAGTAATATTGTGGCAGTCAAAATCTGTTTAACTAGTATTGAGTTTGTAAACTGGTAATTTTTAGAAGATTTCCGCTAAGGGAAATGAGCTATTGGTATTGTACTCATGACGCGGAAAAGTTCTTCAAATGTCCGTCAATCCTACCCAGGAGATGACGAAAACGAGGTCCGTTCAAAATTATATATATATATATATATTATATATATATATATATATATATATTTATATGACTGTTAAGCGGCCATAATTTTTGTTTGATCGTTACCAATCTCGACATTTACTCTTGTTATGCAAAAAGAAAGATCAAGTTCGTTAATGGCTGAAATTGGACCAGTGGAAAGGTGGGGTTAAGAGGGGGGATTTTGGAAAATTCGAAATATCTCCGTTACTATACGTTGGATCGTGGATTTGTATAGAACCAATCTTATTGAAAATTAAATGTACAATAAATATTGTTATATACATTTATTCTCTATCTAGAATATTAACCGAAATATTTGCATCATTATTAAGTGTGTGCGAATATCGGACGAAATTTGATCGGCTGATGCCGGTGACTATAAATACCTGGAAGTTTCCGCCGCGAACGAACGTAAGCTAGTTCACACCCGTTTCCGTAAATCTGTTCCGGTTGTTCGGTCATGGGAAATTGGTTTAGAGACTTGTTACTATTAGGCAAATTTGTCTATTGTAAAACTTCACGTGGGACATCAGCTTAGCTTACACAGGCCCCACGTGACGGACATTTTTTGAGTATAGATTACATTTTGTTTTAGAGTCGGGTTTGGAAAATTTATTGGAATTTCTAGTGAATCATACATACATCTTAACCGTAGTAATAGGGGGGGGAAGGTTTGTGTGTTAGTGTGTTGTTGTGTCGAGGTTCGAGGATGGTAGATTGGTAGTGTTCATTACATATTTGAACTGGAGGGATGTGGATGTGTGTTGTCTTTGAAACTTAGTCTTAGCCTCAATTTTTATTGGACTCAATGAGTTTTTCTTAAGGTTCATACATTTCAGAATCTCAGACAAATGAGTTTTATCTGTGACAGACTATTGAGGTGACTCGTGTGACCTTCAAACAGAGTTAATTAGCTCGTCTCGATAACTTCAACGTCAGTACAAATGCATTTACTGCTCAGGTGAAGTGTTTTCAACGGAAAATATATTATCGTGATTTGATTGCCATTAAAAAATTTCCGTCTTCTCTTTCAATTTCAATCCTTATAAATAATTTCTTCGATGCTTCATTTAAATATAATTTTAAACAGTACCCACGTGGAGGTAAAATGAAGGCAAATTGTGAAATATTGGTTTCATGTAAAAGTTTTTATTTCCATGTCTCCTTTTAGAATAGCAATATAATTTAAATTAGAGAGGAAAGTATGAGTGCATGTTATATAAATATATATATATATATTATAAAATAATAATATATCTTATAATAATATATATATTTCCTAATCCATTTTACTCATTCCTGGATTTTTTCAATTGATAATTTCCAGTTGCACGTCCTTAAAATGTGTTTTTAAAATGCAAACTGAACTACTGTTTTCAAAATATAAGATTTTCACACTACTTGCCTTGAATGGACTTTCCAAGTGTCTTTTTAATATATTATTTGTTAGTTCCTTATAAAATACATTTAAGCCTACAAAGCCCCTGTATCTAAGTTCCCTTACATTTACAATAGTAGTTTTTTTCATCTTCTAGTTATTGAAACGTTTTACTTTTTAGCAGTTTTTCCTTAATGGGAATCTCCTGTTGAAGTTGAAATCATGCTGCGATTTTCAAAAATTTTATTCAAATATCAATCAATTCTTCCCAGGAGAATACAAAAGTCCGTCACGCAGGGGCTGCGTAAACTAAGCAGATTTCCCACGTGAAGTTATACAATAGAGAAATCTCCATAGGAGAGCCGAACGGTTACGGCAAAGGGCCGAACTAGCTTTTCGCGGGAAATTCAAAAATCCGGTATCGGCCCAAATTTCATAAAAATGCAAATATCTCGGTTAATATTCAAGATAGGGAATAAATGTATATAACAATATTTATAGAATATTTAATTTGCTATATGATTGATTCGGTACAATTTTTCAACCCGACGTATTGTAACAGAGATATTTTGAATTTTCGAAAATCCTCCCCTCTAAACCCCCTTGTCCGATTTCAGCCGTTAACGAACTTGATCTTTCTTTTTACATAAAACGACTAAATATCGAGTTTGGTAACGATCAAACAAACATTGCGACCACTAGAGCGGTAACAGACAAATATATATATATATATATACAGTTTTGAACGGACCTCATTTTCGTCATCTCCTGGGTAGGATCGATGGACATTTGAAGAAAAATTTCGAAAATCGCATCATGAGTACAACCTCAATAGCTGATTTCCCTTAAGGGAAATCTACTAAAAGGCACTTTACATTCTTCTGATTTTTTTTGTTCGAGCAAGTGACCCACTAAATGTGTCGTGTTCAGCTTAAATCCCAGTTCCAGTTTACATGGGCACCTTATGGGAAAACTGATAATATTATTATGATAGATTGATCAGTATTTTGTCCTACATGTAGAAGAATATGCTTCGTTTATGTAGCACCTGGGATCGACATTTCGCATTTCAATACATGTGCATATTATCTCCTTCGTTTTGGCTGTAACCGATGAATAAATCTTTTTTCGAAATGTATTTGGTGCTAAATCAAGTACCACCATACAGATTAAGTAAAAAAAAATCTCCATCACAATTGTTTACCTGTTTGTTTGTTGTCCTTCATAGGTTTCTGAATAAATGTGGATATATTTTCTCGATGCAATGCAGTGCAGTAACTTGAAGGAATAGGAATGCATATGATTCGTTCGACCTCCGTTACCGAATCCGTCAAGACAAAGGTAGCATAGTGGTCCCCCGATTTCAGACAAGTGAAAGGAATAACGGTTGTAAGAGTTACATATTTCAAAAATAATGTAGTTAAAAGAATGCAATTAAAAATTATCGAATTACATGCTCCATACTTAATTGGCATTTGTACAATTACAATGGACGTATACAGTGAAATTGAAGTTCCATCCAGATCTGTTCTAGCCCATTGCCCCATTGTCATGGACATTATTGCTTGAAGATCATTCTTGTTCCTAAATTTTTTTTTTTGTCATATACTTCTCCAATCAACCAGTTGTTTTTCATCAATTTGGTGTTAGTATTCCATTCCAAGCTTTGTGATTTCCTCTGTGGTCTTTTTTTGTTTGTTTTTTTTTAATTTTCGCCAACATTGCAATCATCATTGCATGTGTGTAACATTGTTTGTTTTTTTTTAATTTTCGCCAAAATTGCAATCATCATTGCATGTGTGTAACATAAACATCATAAGTAGAACTTAGCTTATTATTTAATAACTACTTTATTCGAATAATGCCTTTGATTTTTGGCGATTCTCAGAACACCATCTTTGAAGGGAATGTATGTTGACTCAAGTTTTCGCAAGACTTAAATGTATTCTAATTCTCAACCCAATGTTGAATAATTCTTTATCTCGAGGAAGATTAATACTTCCAAGTATTTCAACTAAGACACGTCTACCTTTTGAGCAACATCTTCTTCGCATTTAGCAGATTTCCCTTAAGGGAAATCAGCTATTGAGATCTTATTTCATGACGGCGATTTTTTTTTTGTTTCGAAAGTTTTTTCATCTCTTAGTTTACCACCCCTTCTTTCACCCTTCAAATGTCCCATCCGATCCTACCTATGAGGAGATAACGACAAAGAATGAGTTGTCCATTCAAAAATGTATATATATATATATATAATATATATATATATATATATATATATATATATATATATATATATGTATCTTGTCTCTCTTACCGGCTCTAGAACGGTACGCAATTATTGTTTAATCGTAACCAAACTCGATATTTAGTCGTTTTATGAAAAAAGAAAGATAAGTTCGTTAACGGCTGAAATCGGGGCTGGGGGAGGGGGGGGGTTAGAGGGGACTTTTGAAAATTCGAAATATCTCCGTTACCATACATCGGATCGAAAATTTGTATAGAACCAATCGTATTGTAATTTTAATGTACTATAAATGTTGTTATGTACATTTTTCCATTATCTTGATTATTAACTGAGATATTTTCATTTTTTTAGTTTTCAGTGTTCAGAAAGCCCACTCCTACTCATCTCATATTTACACTATCTATTTAAGTTTTGAGATAAATGCAAATACGTGACGCACGTGGGAAATCTGCTTAGTTAACGCAGCCCCTGTGACGGACTTTTTGATTTCATTTTATCTCCTACATTGATAGCCTGGCATGAGAATGTACTGCAATAAACATTTGTCATTCCTTCAATGATAATATAGAATCCTTGACAACAATACTGAATAATCATCTACCGCCTACAGTCTTATCACAATAGCACCTCAAAACCTCCAGCTAAAGTAATATCACATTTGCTGACCCTCCAAAGGTTTTAGAGCCTAAATAATATTATAAACTAAGTCGAAACTCATAAATTTAAGTGGTTTTTGGCAATAAAAGAAAAGGCACTCTGGGACTCCCAATAGGAAAGAAGAGCGGCTGTATTGGTATTGTTCCCTGAGCGAAATAGCAGAACAAAGAAGGATTATGAGAAGACTGGGAAACAATCGTCAAGGAGTCGTTCACCCTTCTCGATTGCTTTGTTGACACATCTCAGCCAGTTCGTCTTTCTTTCTTCATTGATAAGAATATAATTCATTTCAGATACTCACGAATACAAAACCTTTGTTTATATTTTTCCATTTATTTACGTTTATTTTCTCTCGCAAACATTCGTGCTCCATATTTCACCTGCAGCGAGGTTATTTATTAAGAGTATCTCAAACTATTCAGTACAATAAACAACTAGGATAGCTCAATTGCTCCTCTAAACCTCCATAAATCCTTCGTCAAGTCGTCCAGCGATTTATTTCTAATCCTGGGACTTCTCTTGGCGGCATCACAATATTTCCCAGCAGCCTGTCAGTATTTCGTTTTGTCCCAAACAGTTCAACCAGCCTTTCTTAGTAGCTTGTATGACATCAAGCTCACCCCTGGTTGAAGCAATGAAATCCGCTAGTTGAGCGCTTTTGCTCTTGATCCTCCACCTGTGCTGTTTGTCTTAAGGATATATATTGTTACGTTTTATTACAAAACAAGTAATAAAACGTTGTTAATAAGAGTTCTTTTGGATTGCAAAATTAAACACACACAAGTTTCACAGTTTATCACTGCAAACAATTTAATTTCACCAATAGCACAATACACCTCTTTACTCTACTTATTTACTACACACAGTTATAATTACACACTGATAAGTGTCCTCTGTTCTTTCTCCCTGTTCTTTCTTTTCACAGTCCAATCATTCACTCACTCACTGTAAACAGTCCAATAATTCACGGCACTGCACTTGACAATTCGCTAAAAAGACGGGCAATTCGCGCACTGCATTGGGGGGGGGAATTTTTCGCGGCAAACTGCACTGACTTAAACCACGCCACTAAAACTGCTAGCTACTCTAGTCCACGTCACCGGGCACAACCACTGTTCTTCTTATAAAACTGTTTCTTCTTATAAAAACTCCATTTACCGCGCAAAACTAAAATTAATTCTGCACACTAGAGAACTGATCCGACCAGCAATCAAGACTGATATGACCTCAAGAGACCTCTAAACCTGACAGTGGGGTATTTCTCCAGGGCGTATTAAATCTTGTAGAATTCCTTTCTAGGCAAATCTTGTAGAAGGTTCCGTTTCTCTTTTTTACTTCTAACCTGGAAGGTCCCTAATTAATACGCTCATAGATCCACCTATAGTCCCTTTGTTCCTCTCCTCTCACGGTTCCTCTTCTTTGTTCCTCCTCTCTGACGCGGACTCCACGGGGTAAGCACCGGGCTGCGTCTCTCTTTTGATGGAATCGCGTCGCCCACTCCAATTAAGATATCGCTCCACTCCACATCGTCTAATGTGACCGATTCTCACGCAGAACACAAATGCAAATATATCTTTTAATATCGTCGCCCATAGAATATCAGTTTTCCAAATTACAAATTCAAAAAGACATACAATATTAATAGTAATATATAACAGTTGCAATAAGATCGAAAGTTCTCCAACACAGGAGCACAAAATCAGTATACAACAGATGTAAAGTCAACACAACGGAAACAGATTGAAATTTTTGAAAAACCAATCCCCTTACAAACCTAAAGTATACATGTTTACACACCACACCTGCTAGAAATTCCTCATAGATGGATGAATGGCGGTTAAAGTACTTGTACTCTACAAGCTCATCTTTTTACCCACCTGCTACATTCCACATAAGAGCTGGCGTCACCTGATGTACTAGGCTCTCTTTCTCACAACCATTAAGACCGCTCCAGTGTAAACACGAACAAAAATTTTATCACATGATATATACTTTAAGTCACATCATATATGACTTGTTTATATTGCGATATAGGGTTTGAACGGAGTTCATTTCCGTCATCTCCGACGTAGGATACGATGGACAATTGGAAAAATTTTTCCGAAAATCGCGTCATGAATACGTGAAAATGGAAAAAAAATCCTGTAAATTTGATTCATTAAGCCTTGCAGGGCCATTTTATTTACAATCTTGGTTAGATAATTTTTTCCGTAACCAGTCTGTTTAATATTATTTTTACATGATAAATTTAAATATTGTTATTATTGTTAATTAACGCCCACTTTTTGCACCTAAGGCTTCTTGGGACGGGTTGTCTACAGGTTACACCACACTTTTCTAGCCAGGTTGGACTAAGGATTTTATTTAATGAAGTCCGTCACTTAATAATTTCCTTTGCTCAGGCGGGAATCGAACTCGCCACTCTAGGTTTACCATGTGAGATTAAGGTTAATGCTTTAACTCACATGGCTAACCTGAGCCCCAATTTAAAAACTCAGTTTTGTAATGATAAAGAAGACTTTAACCCTCTAGAGCATTACGATTCTTGAATGATGATCCCATCAAATTTTAATCTATAATTCTTTCTTATTAAAGGTTTCTTTTTTTAAAAAAAATATCATATAAAACAGGGTATTTATGTTTAAAACTAAGTTTCAGAATACTGAGATTTGTAGCAACATTATAGCTTATTGTGTAAATGAAAGGAGTAATAGTGGAGGATTACTGAACAAAGCCCAAACTTACATGCGTAGAGCGCAAAAGTTTTTCTCACTTTTTTTATATATCACTTTTATTTTTTGCCGAAAAACTCATTTTATAAAACTATTTTCACTATAATTCAGAGCATTGCTCCACTCCATCGACCCTGATAGCGTGACTCCATTACCCAGATGTCCTGATGGAAACATTCGAGGAGTTCACTGACAGAACCTAGGTTCTCGGGAAAGAAGTCGAGGAGATAAATCTTCAGGGACATGTAGCAATCCTTTAAGCTGTAAACACTAATGCAATTCTGCACAATATTTACATAGTCAGGAGATTTATAATTTCCAAGGAAATAGGCTACAACAGACTTGAATGCCAACCATGCATCTTTTTCAGTATTGCTGAGTAAGTCTTCGAAGTGACTGTCTGCAATGATCTTCCTTATTTGTGTACCAATGAACACACCTTCAACTCAACTCTGGAAACTTGTTGGATTGCTACCAAAAAGCATCTGAATTGTTGTCTAGTGCCTTCACGAAGTTCTTCATAATTCCCAGCATTTTGGAGCCGCACTTTTCAAAATAATCAAAATCAAACTATAGATTATTATAACCTTATGTGTGTTACATGTTATATGATTATTATTATTATTATTTGTTAACGTCCACTTTTTGCAACTCAGGCTAATTGGGACTGGTTATCTACAGGTTACCACCCATTTCTAGCCAGGGTGGGACTTAGGATGTTATTTAATGAATTTCGTCACTAAATAATTTTCTCTTGCCCAGGCAGAATCGAACTCGCCACTCTAGGTTTACCACGTGAGATTAAGGTCAACGCTTTAACTCACTTATGAAAGGTCGTGGTTAGCAGAGTAAAATGACACCGCTCCCACCTTCCTAGCCCAAATAGAACAGGATTTAGAGCAAAACGGTTTTCAGATTTGTAATCAGCATGAAAAACTGCATTAGAAAAAGTAAACATCATGCCAGATATCTTTGGCTTGTTTATCAGTGTTATCAAGCGAGTAAGAATGGATTGTACTATATGCTAAATAATTTTTACAGTAATGAAAATTTTATGAAAGATGGGATATAAACAAATTGCCCACTGCCATAAAAATTTAAGTACTATTTGTTTATGGGGGATGTTAGGTCTAGTTAAGAATTATTATTAAAGTTGTCCCATTAAGCCATAGATGTATTTCTTGTTGTAGTGATTGATTTTTGATGTTTGATTACGTTATGTTTCAGGGTTTGTTGTTGGTGGCGAGTTGCACGGGGCTGGATAAGTGCCCAATCTTCCAGACTACGGACCCCAATACCCCCTGCTTCCTCCTGGTCCAATCTACCGAGGACAACCTCCCCGCCCCTCCCTTCGTGTACTCCTTCTCCCTCCCTCACCCCAGCAGTGCCCAGCCTTGTCCAATCAGGCAGACCTTCGACCCGAGTCATGAGTGCTACGTAGACGCCAAGTCCGACCAACAGGGAGCGTTCCTTCTCGTCGTTCCTCTGCCAAAGGACGCCGACAGGATTCACGAGTCTTTCTACGTCACCAAAGCCCCGTCACAGCTCAGCTTTCCTAATCCTGAAATAAAAATAAACGAATAGTTGTGGACTCTGTATTTTACTTATTCTGCCTAATAAATTGAAATAGTTAGTGGTATTAGAATGACAACAGCTTTAAAACTTAGTAGTATCTCTTATTTGTATGGGCTCAGGTTGGCCGTGTGAGTTAAGGCGATGATCTTAATCTCACGTGGTGTAATGTGATGGGGTAATTCATTTGGTATAGAATATTACCTTCTCACTAGTGGGCAAATGCTGGTTTTCATGATGGTTGACTGTATAAATGTTGTTATATGTGATAAAACAAATAAGTCAGTTGAAAATATTGCTTGATAATATACATAATATATATACAAGGAATATATAGATTAAAGGTTACAATATTGAATGGTAAATGTAGACTGACTTCCAGTCTCTTTTTTCTTCTACTGCTTTTGTTCTCTGCTAACAGCTGGAGCTGGGTAGTTCCCAGGACTGACACATAGATGGCAGCACCATGCGGGGGCCTCTTGAAAGGTAGAGAACGTATGGTTTCTTTCGTCTGTTTCATTGAAGATGGAACACGTGGTAAACCTAGAGTGGCGAGTTCGATTCCCACCCTGGACAATGGGAATTTATTTGGTGACATACTAGTTAAATGGATTCCTTAGTTTCACGCTGACTAGAAAAGAGTGGTAACCTGTAGATAACCCGTCCCAATTAGCCATAGTAGCATAAAGTGGACGTAAATAAATAAAACAAAAAGATAGAAATCTCCGATCTGCAATTATTGTCTGGAGTGAGACCACTCAATGTTTTAAATCCAAAATATCACAACTTAAAAACATAAAAAAGTAAAAAGTCGGTCACGCAGTGGCTGCATAAACTAACCATATTTTCCACGTGCTCCTTTAACACAATTGTGATCTCCTCTCACCTCATATTCTATATTTTTAAGTTAAAAAAGTCTGTCACAGAGGGGCTGTTTAAACTAAGCAGATTTCCTATGTGAAGTTTAGCAATAGAGTAATGTGCATACTGGCAACACAATACCACCATAAGTAAATACAAACGGTAATGAGAAATCTTTCAGTTAATTTTAATAAACTCCCAATTGAAACGGCGTCTGAATTATAAGAATATTTTATAATAACTCAAATTTTAGTAGTACAAGAACTAAAGAAGGGGGGGATGAACAGAACAGTGCAAAAATCTCACAAAGTAACGAAGGTTAGGTAAGGTTAGAAACTACAGGTTAGGTTAGAAGCTTCCGCCAGAGCCGACTTACGAAAACGGCCGAACTAACCCGAACAACACCCGACCACAGATTTCATAAATTGCAAATATCTCGGTTAATATTCAAGATACAGAAAAAATGTATAGAATAATATTTATAGTAAATTTAATTTGCAATAAGATTGGTTCTATACAGCTTTTCGATACGATGCATAATAACGGAGATATTTCGACTTTTCGAAAATCCCCCCTCTAAACCCCCCTCGCTCTAGTCCGATTTCAGCCATTAACGAACTTGATCTGTCATTTTACATAAAATGGTTAAATATCGAGTTTCGTAACGATCAAACAAAAATTGCGACCGTTAAGAGACAAATTTATATATAATTTTGAACGGACCTCATATTCGTCATCTCCTGGGTAGGATCGATGGACATTTGAAGAAATTTTTCGAAACTCGCGTCATGAGTACGACCTCAATAGCTGATTTCCCTTAAGGGAAATCTGCTAAAAAACCGATGGAGGGGGGGGTGGTGTTACTGAAGGCTGAAAAAAAGGCACTACTAAATAGATAAATACTTGAGTAACGAAGAATTGCATTGGACAACAATTGTAGAACACCAATAGCTTATCATGATTGGTTCAATAACATTTTACGATCCGACTTATCATAACGGAAATATTTTGATTTTAGCTGATTTCCCTTAAGGGCTAGCTCAGCTATTGAGGTCGTACTTATGACGCGATTTTCGTAAAATGCCTTCAAATGTCCATCGATCCTTCCCAGCTGATGGAAATGAGGTCCGTTCAAAACTATATATATATATATATATATATATATATATATATATATATATATATATATATATATATATATTAGACATTGTCTGTTA
Source organism: Riptortus pedestris (assembly GCA_019009955.1). Lineage (NCBI taxonomy): Eukaryota > Metazoa > Arthropoda > Insecta > Hemiptera > Alydidae > Riptortus > Riptortus pedestris. Next base: position 25,737,587 of record CM032228.1, read on the forward strand.
ACAATCCAGCGGTCGAAATTTTTGTTTAATCATCACCAAACTCGGTATTTAATCGTTTTAAGTAAAAAAGGTCAAGTTCGTTAACGTCCGAAATCGGACCAGTGGGAGGGGGGTTTAGAGGGGGGATTTTCGGAAAATTCGAAATATCTCCGTTATAATGCGTCGGATCGAAAAGTTGTATAGAACTAATCTTATTGCAAATTAAATTTACTATAAATATTGTTCTATACATTTATTCTCTATCTTGAATATTAACCGAGATATTTGCATTTCTATGAAGTCTGTGGTCCGGTATAGTTCGGATTATGTCGGCCATCTTCGTCATTTCTCGGCTCAGGCGGAATTTTCTTCTAACTTGTCGTTTCTAACCTTATCTTACCTTCCTTACTTTGTGAGATTTATGCAAATACGTTCTGCTCATCCGCCCCCCCCCCCCTTCTTTAGTTCTTGGACTACTAAAATTTGAGTTATTAAAATATAAATTATTCTTACAATTTAGAAGCCGTTTCAGTTGGGAATTTATTTTAATTAACTGAAAGATTTCTCATTATCTAATCACGGTGGTATTGTGTTACCAGTGTGCAGATTTCTCTATTGTAAAACTTTACAGGGGAAATCTGCTTAGTTTACGCAGCCCCTGCGTTACGGCCTTATGTTTTTAATTCCCCCCTCTTTTGTGATGACTGAAACGATTAAATGTGAAGTTTGGTATAGATAAAATAAAAATTTTTGAGTAAAGAACGAAAATTCATAATTTATGACGTCATAACAACATACTAGGAGGTATCTTACAAAGTAAGAGTTCAATGATAACCATATTTGTTATGCAACCTTGGAATGAAATGATTCATGATATAACAGGTTATAGTTAATATGACAGGAGAAGGAGTGGAGATTACTGATATCTAAGCCTTCTCATGAGCATGTAAAAGTCTATAAGAATATTTGTCTAATTTGTGAACACGTGCTTTCGGTCTTATTTCTTAAAAAATGTATAGCAAAATATTTAATGAGGAAATCACGATGTCAGATATAAACTCAAACAGAGAATAATGAAGTGCATCATTTAGTCCCTTAAGTCAATCCATAATTTATATTTCTATGAAAATGGTTTCATATATTACTCCACAATTGATTGAAGAAAAAAACCAGTAATAAATAACCAAAACATAACGAATAGTAGTAAAAGATCGCAAATGACCAAGTGTTCCGTATTAGCAGAAGATTAATATTGACTAGCTTCAATATAGGTCCAATGTCAATAATCATCCAGCATAACCAAATAGAAGCTGGTTAATCCTACGGGTATGGGCATTGGCCACTAAACTGCTCCCATTCAATACGACTCAAATAGTCACCTCTGCAAAGCCGCAGCGACTCAATCGTTTTATAGCCCCGAATCACCATTCATTCATTAGTTCAGGGGAATTAGACTTGTAATCTGTATTGACACCTTTCAGTGATAGGGATAGACACGACGTGGCACTTGCTAAAAGAAGTTCGCTATGTTAACACTTTCGTTGCTGACCGAAAATGTTTAGTCTTGCCGTGGGCTAATGTATTTTTTGGTTCAAATAATAATACTAAATTGGTTTGGAATTATTAAAGTTATAACCTTTTTGAAAGAAAAGGTCATTTAAGCTTACTACCGGTCGAGACGCGTCATGCGCACGGCTGGAAAAACAGTATAGGCAATCACGCACAACAGATAGCCAAACCCCAAAATAATTCTTTTTCTTTTCGCAGAATAGCTTAAACATGTATTAGCAGATGTCCCTACAGGGAAATCAGCTTTTTTAGCAGATTTCCCTTAAGGGAAATCAGCTATTGAGGTTGTACTCATGACGGAATTTTCGAAATTTTTCTTCAAAAGTCCATCGATCCTACCTAGTAGATGACGAAAATGAAGTCCGTTCAAAACTGTATATATATATATATATATATATATATATATATATATATATATATCTCTGTGACCGCTCTAGCGGTCGCAATTTTTGTTTGATCGGCACCAAACTCGATATTTAGTCGTTTTATGTATAAAGAAAGATCAATTCGTTAATGGCTGAAATCGGACCAATGGGGGTTTAGAGGGGAGGATTTTCGAAAATTCGAAATATCTACGTTACTATACGTCGGATCGAAAATTTGTACAAAATCAATCTTATTGCAAATTAAATTAACTATAAATATTGTTATATACACATATTCTCTATCTTTAATATTAACCGAGATATTTTCATTTTTATGGTCTGTGGTCGGGTGTTGTTCGGGTTAGTACTCCGCTCTGGCGGAAGCTTCTAACCTAACCTGTCATTTCTAACCTTACCTAACCTTCGTTACTTTGTGAGATTTATGCAAATACATTCTGTTCATCCGCCCCTCCCCCTTCTTTAGTTCTTGGACTACTAAAATTTGAGTTATTAAAATATAAATTATTCTTACAATTCAGAAGCCGTTTCAGTTGGGAGTTTATTAAAATTAACTGAAAGATTTCTCATTACCGTTTTTATTTACTGATGGTGGTGTTGTGTTACCAGTATGCAGATTTCTGATTGTAGAACTTCACATAGGAAATCTGCTTAGTTTACGCAGCCCCTGCGTGACGGACTTTGTTGTTTTTGAATAAAGTTTGCGGGAAAGAAAGTTTATTTTTATCGGCGAGCCATGCCATTAAACTATAAAGAATATAGAAAACTGGGCCTACAATAAGAAGAAATTTTTATATTTTAAGTCATCGCATAGTGCAACGACTTCAGGAGATGTGAACGTTGTTTGAGGTAAATATCTCTACTTTTATCATTAGATAAATAAAATGGATGAAAATCTAATGTCATTTTTAAGTGGAAATGCAATTTTATTATAGGTTTACGACAGATATTACAGCAAAAAAATTTCGCTATACATCATGGAAATTAGAAATTAAGAAAAATCATTGAAACCTAACCTGACTACTTATTCGCTGAAAATAACAGAAAAAAAGTCCGTCACGCAGGGGCTGCGTAAACTAAGCAGATTTCCCACGTGAAGTTTTACAATAGAGAAATCTGCCCAATAACAAGTGTAGTAAACTAAACATATTCACGAGGGACGAATAGTTACGAAAATGGCCGCCAGAACTCTCTTCGGAAAGTACCAAACAGCTCACTTCTGCCGACCAATGCAAAATACAATAAATATCTCGGTTAATATTCAAGATACAGAATAAATGTATAGAACAATATTTATAGTAAATTTAATTTACAATAAGATTGATTCTATGCAATGATTCGATCCGACGCATAATAACGGAGATATTTCGAATTTTCCGGAAATCTCCCCTCTAAACCCCCCCCCTCCCACTGGTTCGATTTCAGCCATTAACGAACTTGATCTTCCTTTTTACATAAAACGATTAAATTCCGAGTTTGGTAACGATGAAACAAAAATTGCGACGATTAAAGATATATATATATATATATATATATATATATATATATATATATATATATATAAAAAATTTTGAACGGACCTCATTTTCGTCATCTCCTGGGTAGGATCGATGGACATTTGAAGAAATTTTTCGAAACTCGCATCATGAGTACGACCTCAATAGCTGATTTCCCTTTAGGTAAATCTGCTAAAAATGTATGATACAATAGCCCAGAATATTTTACCTGTTGCATGTTTAATCATTACGCATTGTATGTTGATAAGCGACATGTTGAAGTGCTAATCAAGGAACAGCAATAATAAACTTGTGCAACAAGGCGTTGATGTAGTTACTATTTAGGTCACCCGTATAGGTTTTATTCAACAAAATTATACTACTATTGTTATTAAAAAATTGTTTTACAAAATTTTTGTACTGTTAATAGAGTCAATTTATATAAAATAACGGATTTTTATTCTGAAGTTATCTTATGGCATAATAAATGTTTAGTATTGAAGAGAGATTCCCAATTTCGTGGAATATTACAGGAAAGAAAGCTATATTAATAATTTATTTCATTGAATATATATAAGGTGAAATTGCCGGACCGTTGTATAAGAAAGAAGGGAAGGATATTAAAGATGTTAATTTAGATTCAGGTTGTTGATCGGTGGGGGAGGTTACCCCTGGTTCAAACAATCTTCATACTAATAAGCCAGGATTACTACAAGGATGAGAAAATATCCTCCAGGATGGCCTAGTATACCGCCTCAACGATAAAGAATTCTATTTTTAATATTCCTTAATTAAACCTCGTGTACATTCCCTAATATTCCACCTTATAACGTATAAATATGAAAGGATTTCCATAATGAGATAACACTAAAATTAGCCTTTTAAGAACATTTTGAAATTTAAAGAATATCATTTGAAGTCTTTTTAAAACTTTGTTACTTGTTCCCCTTATATTTACAAGGTCCTTATAATCTCCTCATCTTGCTTATCTGTTCGAAACTACTAGGTATATAAATATAAGCCAGGAATTTGTATTGTATTTTCAATCGCTTGCAGAATTTCGCCCCAGTTTGTAGGGCTGCTCAATTACATTGAGATGCTGAAGCACACAGCAACTTAAGTCAATCCCTAGGACAACAGTAAAACAATACATAATGTATTTAGTCAGCTCAATAGCTAAAATAAACACAGTCAGCAACCTAAAAGGTGAATGTCACTAGATATAAAATAGAAACATCATTATTGTACTAACATGATCCGTCGATCTACAATAAGATCACTGGTCAAAGCAAAATTAAAATATATGGTGGGAAATAATCCCTAAAGTATCAATAATGATACCCTTAACCAAGGTTTGCAGAACCTTCTTGTCTATTCCCACCTCGTCAAAAAATGTCTGGGTACGTTTAGCAGTCTCGGGCACCAAACCACAAGCCTATCACCAGAAAATCCCGCTCCCCAAATGATTCCCTGAATTTTGCCGAGTAAAATTTAGTACATTTGTCGTAAATATTTTTCTTTTCCTGGTGGATCTTCTCCGCTTCATCAGGGTTGTTGCTCTCGTACCTTATCGTTTGGTCCAGGATGTAGGCAAATTTATACAACTCTCCTTGAAGGCAATGATGTCCGCGTACCTCGTTGACCCTGAGTCATCGTACGCGTGCGCCTCTTCAAAGCATGTGAAATTCGCCTCGTGATCAGCAACATGTTATGTGGACAATTCCCGACCACATGGGCCGGTTTTTCACTCTCCCTGCCACACCTTCGACAGAGAGGTCCAACATTGGCTGACTTCAAGACAACTCCCGGGACACCACGCAATGAGGCGTAATTTATATTAAGTTTGACAGAGTTTGTCCATTCTGAAGCAGAGAGCAACTGTTTCTCGGTCCTATGCTTGTTCAGTCCTGCGTTTTCTTTAAAATAGTGGACTCCAACACCCTGCCACTCGCAAGATGTTCACACCTCAAAGGACTTTTCTCTAAGAGTCTGCCTAATTTTTTTGACCGAGACTGTGTCTCCTCTGGAAACAACTTCCAAGTCCAGCCTGCTCAGACACATGTTCGCCTCTGCTTCATAATGGAAGATCTTCTGAAACAGTGGATCGCTCGCCCGCGCCAATTTGCCAGCTATCGCTAGATGCTGAAGTGGTGCCTCCCATTCGCATCTCAGTAGACCAAGTCCACGATAACGAGCGTAATGCATGGCGGAATTTGTATAGCATAGACTTGACACAACGTCGTATCACGACATCGATACCTTCCAGCAAGGTTTGACGAAGCTTACTAAGTGGCGCTGGCTGTAATGGGTATGTCAGAGTGGGGAACAAATACTGGTTGAGTACATTTAGTTTCTGGTCAGGTTTTAGTAGCTGGGAGGACATCTGTTGAATGGCATTATCATTGACTACTACTTCACCAGAAATAGTGCAGCCGAGATACATGACAGATTCATCCTGATCGATTGACTGAATGTAACTACCGTCCTCCAAAGATAGTTTGTCCTTCACAAGCTGACCCTCAACCAATATTACTGCTGTGCTCTTGGAAGGGTTTACCGCAAGTCCGGTTTCCCGTAAAAGCCTTTGGACCAGATCCGTCTCTCGCTCTGCACACATCTTGTCCCTCGTTGTCACAGCCTGGTCATCGGCAAATCCGGTAAGGATAACACCCTCCTCCTTTTCAGCCAACTTATAACCCAGGTTGTTAGCCAGCACCTCATCACAAATTTCTTCTTAAAGGAAATTTATAAAAAGGTAAGAGTGTTGGAGAGAGTGGCCCACCTTGAGGGACTCCTCGTCGGACCTTAATAGGGCCTGTTGTCTTTCCCACCGAGCAAGTATATAATATATAATAAAATAAACATTGATTTGTGCGGATGTGTTTTCTTCGCTTATTGATGATGTTGGACAACTTGGTTTAACATAATGAGTGTTTTAGTATCTAATTGACCGTAAATATGTACAAAAACAAATTAAGCTGCCCTTTTCTTGGGCCTATCAAGGTCAGCCTCCTTGTCTGCCTTATTTAAGATAATTATATCCATTTTGAGTTTTATATAAATATATTTTCTGTTGGGGTTGTTGATAAGGGCGCTGCTTAAGTTAAACTTTATTATTGGATAAATGGAGATTCACAATTCTGATGGTCGTTTTTAGAATATTAGTTGACTTTTGTCTTATTTTTTTAGGTCATGAAGGACCGAATTGCGCAGTAGGCTTGGGTATAACTCCTCTCGATCCAAACAGTAACCCTTTAACTGTCCAATTTTGTATAATGTATTTTTTTTTAAAATATGGACAGCATTGGGTGTAGATGCCTATTTTTTTCTAAATTTACTTCTTCTAGTTGCTGTTTAATTGTTTCGAATCTTGCTGTTGGATCAAAAATAATACCTTTGTCTTCCATCAAGGGAAATCAGCTATTGAGGTCGTACTCATGACGCCATTTTCGAATTTTTTCTTCAAATGTCCATCGATCCTAGGCCCAAAATGAGGTACGTTCAAAACTATATATATATATGTCTGTTACTGCTCTAGTGGGCGCAATTTTTGTTTAATCGTCAAAAAACTTGGTATTTAATCGTTTTATATTAAAAAAAAAAAAAAAAAGGTCAAGTTCTTTAACGGCTGAAATCGGACTAGTGGGAGGGGGGATTTTGAAAATTGGAAATATCTCTGATGCTAAACGTCGGATCGAAAAATTCTATAGATCTAATCTTATTGCAAATTAAATTTACTATAAATATTGTTATATACATTTATTCCCTATCTTGAATATTAACCGAGATATTTGCATTTTTCAGTTTTCAGCCATTAGCAAACCGCCACTTCTACTCATGTTACAGAAACAATACTCTGCTAAATAATAAATCACATTATTCGAAGTTTAAATACCAAAAATTGTATTCAAGAGAGCCCCTAAAATTTGATTAATTTAGATAATAATTATTCTTACTCATTATTAATTACAGTGCTAGATATAGTAAATAGTTCTCATTAAAATTAATATGTTATATTCTGATATATTTCAGAAATTGTTTTTCTTTCCGGTGTGAGGCGGGCAGACCCGTTTGTTTACTTTTATTAAGTGTAACGGACGAGCTATGGTCTATCTATTTCTATTCGTTTCCGCCGAAAGCTAGTTCCGCCGTTTTCGTAACTGTTCGGCACTCGTATGGAGATTTCTCTATTGTACAACTTTACGTGGGAAATCTCTTTTGTTTACGCACCCCCTGCGTGACGGACTTTTTTTGGAAATGGCACCAATATCAGCTCTTCTAATGGACCCGTCTGGTGAGGCACAGGCAACTTCCTCATATATTTTCAACTCCGGGTGATACCTTCTTCAAAGTTTACATATTCACGATCAATTAGCTACTAAAACACTCATTATTAAACCACATTTTAATTTTAATCAACTTGTCATCCTTTGTCTCTTACCTGTGATGAGTTGAGTATCTACCTCCATTTTCGAAAACATGGGTAGAGGAACAGAAACAAAATGTCTAATGCACTCAATCTATATCCATACTACACAGCCATTTTAGCAGATTTCCCCTAAGGAAAATCAGCTATTGAGGTCGTGCTCATGACGCGATTTTTGAAATTTTTCTTCAAACGTCCATCGATCCTACCCAGGAGATGACGAATATGAGGTCCATTCAAAATTTTATATATATATATATATATATATATATTAGACTGTTAACGCTGTTGCGTTCATAATTTTTGTTTGATCGTTACCAATCTCGACATTTATATGTGTTAAGCAAAAAGAAAGATCAAGTTCGTTAATGGCTGAAATCAGACCTGGGGGAGGGGGAAAATTTCGAAAACCCTTAATATCTCCGTTATTATAAGTCGGATCGAAAAAATGTACTTAACCAATCTTATTGAAAATGTAATGTTCTATAAATGTTGTTATGTACATGTTTCCAATATCTTGATTATTAACTGAGATATTTGCATTTTTTAGTTTTTGGTCTTCAGTAAAACCCCATTCCTACTCATTTCATATTAACAATATTCTATTATGTTATGAAGCACTTTATGTGAATCTTAAATACGAAATATTGTTCCCATTGAACTTTTAAGTTTTGAGATAAAGGCAAATACATTGCGCACGAGGGAAATCTGCTTAGGTAACGCAGCCCCTGCGGGACTTTTCTTCCTTCTCTCTGCTTAGGGGCTTGGCATGAGCGATAGTTGAACTGACACGTGCCAAACAGAGAGCTAAGCCTTTAGAAACGTTCATGACGTCAAAGAGGCATTCACGTCACTCGTCTCGATACATTTCCCATTTATTCTTTTTTATTTGTCTTATCTACCCTACTTTTTACAGTAACTTTTCTCTTGCACGCAATATCACTGAATGCAAGCAAAAAAGGAAAACTGTTGAACTGCTAAATTATTGCTAAAAAAGATAAAGTTTCATTTTGACTCAATGTCAAAAATCTTATTTATTCAAATTTCGATGTACACTCACTCACGTGAAGGAGTGCAGGTACGCACACAAAAGTACAAATGTAAGCAGTTTCTTATTATTGTTGAAATTGGAGAAGCCTTCCCATAATGGGCAAGGAGACCATAATTCGTGCTTTAGCAATATATATATTCATCATATTTTATGGCAAGGGTCACCAATAAAAAACCTTCATTTCGGTTCAAATTTTATTGCAACTGTCCTTCATGCTTCGTGGTTTTTTGTTACCTCTTCAGGGGCTATCCCTCTTTAAAAATTATTAATAACATTAATTTAACACATCCATTATTAATTCTTTTGCTATATATCGTATTAGTAGGCGCCTACATCTATGGTATATTTATTAAATCTAATTATAAATTGCTACTTACACTGAAGTGCTCGTTTCCCTTTTACATTCGTTGCGACTGTCCTCAAATAGGAGGTAGTTGATACTGAGAGGTTTCCGAGGTAGGTTCAGTTAGCTGAGTATAAATCGATTATTTACAAGTCAATCTTGAACTCGATTATTTCGGGTCATAATTTAAAATCGATTAATTTAAGATAAAATGTTATAGAGTATATGATTGACGTATTTGTTTTCTGTTTTTTTTTTTTTTTTTTTATTAACATAACTTTCGTTATGTGCACACTTGCCTAAAAACTAATATAAAATGAAATATTGCGAATTTTTATTCAGGCCCCACTCCCGTTCGAACCAATAAAATTTAATATAGCTTATAATTATGAAAGAATTAATACTAATTCACATACGGAGTTTTGTTAAGTTCGGTTCAGTCGTAGCTGTCCAATAAAATTGTTGGCTCCCACTTTACTTTTTTAGTCTATATCTCGTTAATAATTTGTTATACGACAAAAGTGAATATAACGAAAGTTACTGTAAATAACAACATAAACAACTTTTAACCTGTGCATATTTGCCGAAAATCCGATAGGAAACGAAATATCGCTATTTTTAATTTTAGGCTTCCCTTACGACCCCCACTCCTGCTCCATCTGCCGGGCTGATTTGTGACGCTAAACCATCTAGGGCGTCACCCAAACACGTACAAAAAATTCATCCAAATCGGTCCAGCCGTTTAGGAGGAGTGACTCACACGTACAGTAGAATTATATGTATAAAATATATGTCTGTATGTGTGTGTGTGTGTGAGTTTGTGTGCTGCATTATGGAAACAGTTTTGCAAAATGAGACAGATGCACTTATAAAATAGGACAATTATAAGACCAATGGAGTTCAAATTGTGTCAGGCACAATGTAGTTTGATATATTGTATATGCGATTTAATACATTACTGTAACGTTTGCGACTGTAGAACTAACGCGTTCTTGAATAACTGAAACCCTAAGTGAGCAGAGAAAAAAAAATAGAGGAGAAGAAATAAGGGATAATAATATATATTATGACGGGGATACTAGTTTTGATGGAGTAGCGCATGACAAGGTTCTCGAGTGACATGATTTAGAGTGTCCTTAATGATAGTTTAATGTGAAAACAGACATTTTCAGTTTATAATGGACCCGGTTCGTGCCAAGGATAAGCATCATTAATATTAAAAGCAAACATCATTAGAGCGATGCCGGGCTGCTTAACATTTGTAACACCATCGAGTGGGAGAGCCCAGCCATTTTTAATAATTCTTATCTTTCTCCCCCACCCCCCGAAATACCATTAATCACAGACAACAACCCGCTGCTGGTAATGGATGTAGTGAATTAGTCAAACAACGCTTGTTTTCTTTATTATTATTTGTGTTTGTTAATCCTAATTATCTGATAAAATCCATGCTAATTTACACTAGCCGATGTTTTTTTTCTTTTTTTTTTTTTCCATTCAGAATGCCTTTTTCTCGTTATTAGGCAACCTTGAATGCAAACCCCACCCCAATATTGCCAAGAACTATATTAAAAAACAAAATGTTTTATTTCCCAATATTTCATGCCATTAACCGTATTTGTCGTGGCATTCCGTTCCCTGTCAATGCTGAGGCTGGAAAATTTCTAAATTGGAAATCAAGGCTTAGTAATTATCAGAACATTTACTGGACTAGCTGTGAAGTACTAGTTTTTACAAATGAAAAACAAATTATGAACTTTATGCTATAGTAGGTTATTGGGACTGGTTGTCTAAAATGTGACACTCTATTTCAGTCGAGATGGGATTTTTTTTTATGAATTCACTAATAAATTAATTCGTAACGCTCAGGCAAGATTACGAGTATAACCAACAACTCTAATATTATTCAAAGTATATTCATCCAATTTCCTAATTATTTTCTCGGGGGGGGGCATTTTTTTTATGATTGACTCTGGCAATTGAAAATAATTCTCTCAGGGAGTTGTTGAAGAAAGCGAACAACTTGCTCAAGAAATAACGTAAATAATACGTAAAGTTCCCCAAAACGGCATCTGAATAACCTAAGATGTTGAAGCATATTTCCTGAGCTGTACCGGGACTGAGGTTGACTTGAGGGGTCCCATGTACTATCTTAACAGCTGTCATAAGCAATTAAAATTTAGTTTGGAGATCGAGAGTGAAAGTAAGCACAACGTCTTGGATTGGAGATTCAGATAAAGGGATCACCCACTTCTTCAACATCCGTAGGGAGTCCATAGCGACCGCTTCTGATTCTTATCATCATCCAGAATATGACATTGGGAGTCATATACACGGCTAACCGTGTTTTGAGTATCACATTAGCTGGTGGTAATTTTCAAAAAGCACAATACAATTCATAGCAACAGCTAATTGTAAACATTGTGAAAGAGTACAATGTTCGACGATATTTTGGAACGCCACTACGCGAGGAATGTCTTACATGAACTAAAGCAAGGGTGAGTGAGGCAACTCAGGATCCCATACTCATGGAAGCTCTCTGAGAAGGTTGGACGTTTGTTGGAAAATGTTGGCATTCGTACAACCAACATATGTCTAAGCTCCCTGAAACTTGTCCTGCCAAATCTAAAGATGCGGTCGATCCTTGATTTCGTCGTATTGCTTGCATGACTTGCTGCAGCTCATATGTTGGGCAAAGAGGAAGAAAACTAAGATCAAGATTAAGGACATCTGAGCTACGGAAACACGTCCTAAAAGAAGGGCACGGAGACAACTCGGTAGAAGTTTCACAGGATACCCTTCGAGTTGGGAATAACTCTAGGATAGTTCACTTTATCCTACTTTTTTATAAGGTTTTAATGTATATAAATATTTCTCAGTGGATGTAGATTGGTTCGCAAATAGCTAGCACTAGCTTAGTTTGTATTTATTACTCAACCTTTGAACTATTATTTAAACATTGACTAGTGTTTTAGCAGATTTCCCTTAAGGGAAATCAGCTATTGAGGTTGTACTCATGACGGAATTTTCGAAATTTTTCTTCAAATGTCCATCGATCCTACCTAGTAGATGACGAAAATGAGGTCCGTTCAAAACTGTATATATCTATATATATATATATATATATTTGTCTGTTACGCAATTTTTGTTTAATCGTTACGAAACTCGATATTTAACCGTTTTATGTAAAAAGACAGATCAAGTTCGTTAATGGCTGAAATCGGACCAGAGGGAGGGGGGGTTTAAAGGGGGGATTTTCGAAAATTCGAAATATCTCCGTTATTATGCATCGGATCGAAAAATAGTACAGAACCAATCTTATTGCAAATTAAATGTACTATAAATATTGTTATATATTTTTATTCTCTAACTTGAATATTAACCGAGATATTAGCATTTTTCAGTTTTCAGCAAACCGCCACTTCTACTCATGTTACGTAAACAATACTCTGCTACATAATAAATCACATTATTGGAAGTTTAAATACCAAAAATTGTATTCAAGAGACCATTATTATACGAGATACATGCAAATATGCCCTGGCGACCCCCCCCCATCCTAAAGTTTTGGACTACTAAAATTTTATTGATTGAGATAACAATTTTTCTGACTCATTATTAATTACAGTACTAGATATAGTAAATAGCTCTCAATAAAATAATGTGTTATATTCTGATATATTTCAGTAATTGTTTTTCTTTCCGGTGTGAGCCGGGACGACCCGTTTGTTTACATTTCTAACCTAACGCTTCTTGTCGGCAGGTTATTGAAATTGGATGAAACATTTCTTATTTCCGTTTGTATTTATTCACGGTGTAGTTGTGTTAGCAGTATGTATATTTATCTATTACTAAACTTCCCGAGGGAAATCTGCTTAGTTTACGCAGCCCCTGCGTGACGGACTTTTTTAAGTTTCATATTGTACATACACTTTTAAATAATATGACTGCTATAGTATGGACTTAGTCTCATTCACTAGACTGTCATTTAATCATGTGGTTGTATTTTTTCACTGAGCTCTGAAAATGGGACAGTATGCCCCAGACATTCTCTGCCTGTAATAAAACGATTTTATAAGCCGAAGAAGTTATATTATTATTATTTATTAACGTCAAGTTTTTGCAACTAAGGCTAATTGGGACGGCTTATCTTCAGGTTACCACCCTTTTCTAGCCAGGGTGGGACTAAAGTTTTATTTTAAAGAATTCGTCACTAAATATATTCTTCTGCCCAGGCGGGAATCGAACTCGCCACTCTTGGTCTACCATGTGAGATTAAGGTCAACGCTTGAACTCACATGGCTAACTTGAGCCCCCGAAGATGTTATAGAGTTTCATTTAATTTCACCACAAGGCTCCTTAAAGCAATGGCAATATAACAGAAAACGTACGTGTAATTCCTTCCATACCTCTTTGAGTACTGCATACAGAGCAACCATGTTCTTTGGGTACCAACGGATGATATTTAAGCTCTTCATGTGTTCTTTACACAATACAAAACTCCCAAGCACACTAGTTTATGTTATGTATTATTTGTTAGTTGGCATCTTTACTACTTCATTCTCTAATACTACTTTAAAATGGTTGTCTTGTTCATTATTAATCATGATTATATTCGGCATATAGAGTAAATTAAATTTCATTGTTTCAGTTATTTCCTTTATTTAAATTTAAGACAGCAAATGAGCATTTCTTTTAATGAGATGAAAGAGCAACAATTCAATGAATAGTAGTTACAAAATATTAATAGTCTACAAGATCTAGAATATTAACAGTAATCTTCAACTAACTCGCCTTCAGAACATGAATGGAAAATTAAATTTTCTGGGAAAAAGAAATGCTTTAGAGAGGTGACCGAAAATTAAAGTGAACTACCATAAAAATAGCGGAAACCCTTTTCTATAGAAAAGTTAAATTAAAAATTTCTCAACAAAAAAAAAATTAAACAGAGCCTTCTTAATTTTAGCCGAGATTTAGAGGTAGACATAACGGCAGAGCTAAGCCCTTGAAGAAGCCGAGAAGCTTTTAATTTGCGCCACTTTTCTCATTATTTAAGTTTTAATTAAACGACAATTGTTTAGAGATCAAAGAAAGTTTAACCAAAGAAAGCTCCGTATTAGGGAAAGTGCCAAGAATTCTTTCGTACCAACTAATTGAGATTATAGCGAGATGCTAGAGTTTTGACGCTCACTTGGGCATTTCGACTGATATCTGCTGAAAAAGTGGCGAAACTTGATACAATTTCCTTTGGGAATTAGTAAATTTAATTTGCGCGAAGGCGTACAGTGGCGAAATGCTTCCGAGAGATTAGCGTCCTGTCCTTTGATGGAATTTTCAACAGAGACGAATACTAATTGAAAAATACTTTACACTAAAGTGTATAGAATAGAAGGGTCTCTCGTTTTATTAAATAAACCCTGTTTGGAATACTGGACGCTTTATTTCATCGCTATCCTATGAAAGGGTTTTGCTCGGTTTTAATTGTTCCATGTTGAAAAGAGCAGCTTCATTTATCACTCAGTGTTTTATATTTATTTGATTGTTTATTCTCTGAAACTTATCAGTCGTCCAAATGTAAATTTTATTTGAGGTGTTTCAAAGCCCTTTTCTTTGACATGAATGAAAATACATAATTCCACTTATAAAATTCTGTCTTTAACGTTGAAGTTGAATTTGGGATTAATGAAACAGTAAACATGAGCAAATTAGTCAAGAACACTAATTTAGCAGATTCCCCTTAGGGATCCTAAATTGAGGATGTACTCATGTTGGAATTTTCCAAAAATGTCAAACATAACTATAGGCCTACTAGATATTAAGAACTATTGCTGAACTCACGCACTTAAGCCGATCCCTATTAAAACCCCCATTAGTCCATTGAAACATTTGACAAGAGACAACAGAAGAGATGAAGTAGTATTAGGAAGACTCCGAATAGGGCACACAAGATTTACTCACGGTTATCTTATGACAAAAGATCAACCCCCGATAGTGGGAAGTGTAACACAGACTTGACTATCTACCACATATTAATGGAATGCCATAAGTTGACAGATATTCAAAACGAATGCAATATTTCCAATGATTTAGAAGTGCCCCATGGTGATGACCCGAAAGAGCTAGATAAACTGTTTAATTTTGTGAAAATTACGAATTTGTACAAAGAAATTTAAGTTACAAGTTTTCTTGTATCCTCGATTATATTGTTAAATTGGCGATATGGATGAGGATGCGAATACGTGAGTTATAGATATTACAGGGCGATGATAACCAGGTATTTTTTCGCCATAAAACATTATGAAACAAACAAACGATCCCTTTTGAGTATTTTTCCTTTAATTGGCGGAATCAAATGTTCAAAATACCTTAAATCTTGGCGCCAAT
The DNA here is from genome assembly GCA_019009955.1 of Riptortus pedestris. Classification (NCBI taxonomy): domain Eukaryota; kingdom Metazoa; phylum Arthropoda; class Insecta; order Hemiptera; family Alydidae; genus Riptortus; species Riptortus pedestris. The sequence continues at coordinate 25,753,218 of CM032228.1, forward strand.
TTACATTCTCTTCTTCTTTAACCCTTTAACAGCTCCAGGCGAAATATCCGTCGGAGGGAGACGAACCCCACCAGCTCCAGACGAGATAACTCGTCGGAGGGAGACGAACCCCACCAGCTCCAGACGAGATAACTCGTCGGAGGGAGACGAACCCCACCAGCTCCAGACGAGATAACTCGTCGGAGGGAGACGAACCCCACCAGCTCCAGACGAGATAACTCGTCGGAGGGAGATCACCCCCACCAGCTCCAAACGAGATATATTGTCGGAGGGAGACAAATCCCACCAGCTCCAGACGCGATAACTCGTCCCGACTGTGGTACATCCTAGCGGATCCTCGGAGAGTTAATAAATATTTCTAGCGGCCGCTAGGCTGCAGGGGTGTCTCTATTGGGGAAATATATGTACTGATCCCGTAACTGTGGAATCTTTGTTCCCTCCTTGGAAAACCCAACCCACCCCTTTTCTAACTGCTATTGTATATTGGTAAATATTTAAAATATAACTTCAAAAAAAAAAAAAAAAGGTAAATTATTAAAATATTACTTCAAATAAAAAAAAATATATAAAAGATAATAAAATCATTACAATCATGTTCATTATTTCCTTCATAAATCACGTAATCATTCATTACAATAGCATTTTAATTTATTGAAATAGTGATATAGGTATTACAGAATCATACAAAGAAAACAAAACATTAAGAAATAGTCGGGAAAAGGAGTGAGGTATTGAAGCAGGCAGCTTCAGACAGTGGCCTGGACCCCTTAGCTTGGGAGGGTCATAACCGGCTGGCCCTCCTCAGCTATTGGCTGCAACTCTCCGCCCGCCTCCATAGCTGTTAAAGGGTTAAATGTTCATTATACATGTTTTATCAATCTCGAATATTAATGGTATACTTGGATTTAGTTTTCAGCCTTTAGAAAACTATACCCCTCTCCTGCTCATCTCACATTAAGAAGCTGATAGATATATCATAAATCTTATTCCAAACATAAACATTGACTATCAATGGTATCGCTCGGGCGGCTAAACATCTTAAAGGTCTATAATGCCAACCAAAAAAAAAAAAAAAAAAAAAAAAAAAAACCATTGAACTTGGAGAGAGAAAAAGACGTCAAATTCTTCACACGTTTTTTATTTAGCGCTAAGCGCTTTCGAAAACTATTGTCTCCTTCTTCAGAGCTACACATAAAAACAACACCGTCAATTAAATCTGTATTCATTACAACAGCGTCATTAACAATGCTAAGTAATATTAATTAATAAAAACACAAAATAAATATCTAAAAGAAGTGGAAATAAATAAATAAATTTAAGTCAAATTTTAAAATAAATACCACCGTGATTAGATAATGAGAAATCTTTCAGTAAAAGTCTTTCAGATTCCAATTTTAAAATAAATTCCCATAGAGAAACGGCTTCTGAATACTGATAACACAATAATTTATATTTTAATAAATCTTTCATTAAAGTCTTTCAGTCAATAAAGAAGGGGGGGGGCGGAATGAACAGAACGTATTTGCATAAATCTCAAAAAGTAAGAAGGTAAGGTATATTTTAGAAACTCACAGGTTAGAAGACGCTTCCACCTGAGCCAAGAAAAGAAGGGGGGGGGCCGATGTAATCCGAACTATACCCGACCACAGACTTCATAAAAATGCAAATATCTCAATTAATATTCAAGATAGAGAATAAATGTATATAACAATATTTATAGTAAATTTAATTTGCAATAAGATTGGTTTTATACAATTTTTCAAGCTGATGCATAAAATGCAGATATATTTGAATTTCGAAAATCCCCCGTCTAAACCCCCCCCTAACTCTGGTATTTCAGCCATTATATAACGAAACATGATCTGTCTTTTTACATAAAATTGGTTATATACAATTTTTCGTAACGATCAAACAAAATTGCGACCGCTAGAGCGTTAAACAGACATACATATATATGAAGTAACTCTATATATAATTTTGAATGGACCTCATTTTCGTCATCTCCTGGTTAAATATCGAGATTCGTAACGATCAACAAAAATTGCGACGGCTTGAGTACGACCACAATAGCTGATTTCCCTTAAGGGAAATCTGCTAATATGGAGGGTGAGAGATCCATTGGGGTATAGCTGAAAAATATCTACTGAGCTACTTGCATGTGTAACTGGCTGGGGCACGGGAGATAAGATCGAGGTCCCGTACCCCCACCATTGCAGGGTTATAGCAATCGGTCTTCTTGTTCAAACAGCGATTACCAATAAGCTTCTTGTTCATCGCGATCTCCAGACCTTCCAACTTAGTTTATTAACCTTTTTTGGTCTCGTGTAATACCCACACTTCATGAGCTGCTTGTTCTTGGTGGCAGAAAAGTGATTTCATTGAAACATTATTAGACTCATAAATATGAATAAGTTCGATGTGAGTCATCAGATTTTACGTTCCGTGCGCCGAAATGTTTTTTTTTTTTGGTTAATATTATAACCAATATTTAACCGGATCTTGCAACACTACATGTGAAACAGGGAATACGTGATCACCATTGTGTCATTCCAACTCATGGATATAAATGTGCTATGTTTATACCCCACTTTGTGTTACGGACTTTCATTAATTGTTTACTGTGCTTCTCTTATTAAATTAGGGTTTAGTTAAGTTACTAATATAATAATAAAGAAATGTTAAAATTAAAATATACTGAGCTTTATGACGTGGCTTGTCAATAAACGGATGCCTGAACATTTTCCGTTTTGAAGATAGAAAATAATATTGAACTAAATATTAATATATTAAAATTAATGAAAATTCGATATGCTTGAAAATTCAAACGTTTTTATATTTTCTATTCCCGGGAATGGATCACTAAACTAGTGGTTTGAGAAAATTTATTGTGATTAAATGAATAGATGAGGGGAATTGAATTTATAATTTATTTGTTTTGTTCTGTTTTATTTGACCATTGCAATAAAATACCAAATGAATATTCATTTGGGTTAGCTTATAAATTGAAAAATACAAAGCAAATATTTATTTAGGTTTCTCACATTATCTGCCGGCATCCAATTATTCTTACTCATCCAACGCATTTGACATTAAAATTTGTTTATCTTCATTTTAAAATACGACCCTTTTATTGGATCACAGCCAATTATTTTAGCTCCAATAATGGAACCTTATTGGCTGGAAGATGAAAGGATCTCCATCTATAGAGATAATTTGGCCTTAGTTTACGAGATGGAAGGTCCGAATTCTAGAGGAAGGAATTTGAATTCAAGTATATTGGCGTCCTCATTATTTCCTTGAAGAACATCTCGTTCAATTAGGATTTTAAAGAATTCAGTTCAAGCTCTCCTTTAAGGAGGGAGTCTAAGGATTTCTTTTCATTTCACAAATAAAAGGCTCCTGTCAGTAGCATTGAGCATCGCTTGAAATTAATCCTTAAGGACGATATTGAATTGGGGGTGGAGGACTTATTAAATTAAATCTAGTGCCATATTTAGGGAAAAAGCCAATTACGTTCAACTCAGAACAACTAGAGTAATAAGAATTGATTAGTATGCATCCTGTAGAATAGAATATAATATAATATGTATTTGTTAAAGATTTACATCTTGTGCAAATTAAATAAACAAATAACGATTCCGTCTTTTAAATAAATAATAAAATCCAAACTCTCGAGATCAACAATAATATGACAATAAAGACAAACAAAAAAGAGCAATATAGTGTAAATAGTAAAATTATAGTACATAAAGATAACTAAAAGCATTCTATAAACCCTTTTCCGTCTTAATATAACATTTAACAGGAGTGTGGTCCATCAGCACTTATAGATTCCAGAGTATTGCATGCTGACGTGATGAAGCAGTAAATCTTGTGTGGTTTTTCGAGGCTATCGAAACTAAGTATCTCTTCAATTTTATGCACATCACAGACTACTGAGGAATGTGTTTGTAGATATTTATTTCTATCTTGGATTAGCTTCTCACAGTAGAAAAAGTCCGTCACGCAGGGGCTGCTTAAACTAAGCAGATTTCCCTCGTGAAGTTTAGTAATAGATAAATCTACATCTATTCAAACCAGTGAAAAATCAAAAAAAAGTTAATTAAAACCGGAATTAGAATATAAAATATTAATTTTATTGAAAACTATTTACTGTATGTAGTACTGTAATTAATAATGAGTCAGAATAACTGTTATCTCAATCAATCAAATTTTAGTAGTCCAAGACTTTAAGACGGGGTGGGGGGGGGGGGGTCACCCGGACATATTAGCATGTATCTCGTGTAATAAAGGTCTCTTGAATACAATTTTTGCTGAAAACTTAAAAATGCAAATATCTCGGTTAATATTCAAGATAGAGAATAAACGTATATAACAATATTTATAGTAAATTTAATTTGCAATATGATTGGTTATATACAATTTTTCGATCCGATGCATAATAACGGAGATATTTCGAATTTTCGAAAATCCCCCCTCTAAACACCCCCTCCCTCTGGTCCGAATAAACGGTTAAATATCGAGTTTCGTAACGATCAAACAAAAATTGCGACCACTAGAGCGTTAACAGACAGATATATATATATATATATATATATATATATATATATATATATAGGTGTATATATATATATATATATATATATATATAATTTTGAACGGACCTCATATTCGACATCTCCTGGGTAGTATCGTTTGAAATTTGTAGAAATTTTTCGATATTCGAGACATGAGTTCGACCTCAATAGCTGATTTCCCTTAAGAGAAATCTGCTAAAAGTATATGTGACAGGCAATTAGGGATGGACTGATTACAAAAAGTGCTGGGTTCCTGAGCTTCGAATGAGAAAGTTTCGTTTTGTGATTGAAGTTTGGTGAATTCTGAGCTTGATACTGTTAATTGGCTCATGTATAATGCATAATGGTTTGATTATGCATCATGTAATAATACATTAACTGATATATTCATTATTCATATTCAGAATAAATTGAGATATTATATAAAGAATATTTTTTTACTTCATAGTACTAATGTGATGACAAATATATTGCAAAATTTTGAAAAATATGCGTCACCCAGGGGCTGCAGTGACATATTAGTGTTTCCAACTCACAATCTAACCTCTACTTTTTCCAAATTAAGAAAACTATGTAAACATGAATTGAAATATAAACTGAAGTCTAGAAAATAATAATAATAACTTTGCTAATATTACAAAGTAAGAGAAAACATGTCTAAAGTAAAAGTCGTCAAAAATTCAATTTTCTAGAACATATGTGGGCAACCACCGGCCCGCGAGACATTTTGAAAAACCCAATTAAACAAAAATATTACACTACTTACTCCAAATGAGGAAGATGTGGAGAGATTTTTGCGTTTGACAGTACTTATAAATGCCAACACTTATTTACAATGAGGAAAGTTAATAAATAAAACGTCGTACATGATTGACTGACGATAATTTGGAAAATTCTTTTCCTCTTTGTAACAGAGGATTTAAGCCAAACATCGATGGATTAATTTCCCAAATTTAGGCTTAACTGTCTCTATTTAACTTTTGTTGTTAGTAATAATTCCAAATATTGCGATTTAATTATAATGTTGTACCTATTTTTTTCATTTCATTTTGTTATTCTAATAAATTGTATTATAATTACATCCTAGTATATTTTCATGTTTGATATCTATCGTCAAAAATTATAAACACTACTCCAAAATGCACTAGTTTTAAACCGGCCCGCGAACGTATTTGTGCACTAAAGTTTGGTTCGCTACATGTTGCCCATATCTGATATAGAATATTAGATAAACAAGTTTTTATTTTTTTTTATTCTACTCCTCATCTAAAATCCCTTGTCTCTCGTTCGATTTTAACCATTATGAATTGCGAATATAATCATTAATTATAGCATTGGCCAAATAGAAATTACAAACGTAAAATCTTAAATGATGAAGTCACGCCGAACATGTTTGCATTTATCCCAAATACTTAAATTTAAAACATATCGTAAATTTAATAGTTTAATATTGTAAATTTTAAAAGATATTGTAAAATGCTGGACTCGAATTCGAAAGTAATTAGCTAACAGAGTTAGGCCGTTGTGAGTTGAAATTAAACTGGTTTCCCGAGAAAATATATTAAAGTTTTCCAAGTAAGCCCTGATTCCTGGTAGAAGAGCTATATATAGTGTATTGTGAAACATTTCCTTCCCCGAATATATATATATATATATAATATATCTATATATATATATATATATAAAATTGTAACCTCTGTCTGTACACTGATTTTTTTCGCGAAATTTCACGATAACTTTTTGATTCACATGTCATAGACACCATAACTGCATTTTGTTTCTTTCGTGTCTGTTTGTTTATTACCTTTTCACGCATAAACGGCTGAACCGAATTTTTTGGAACTTGGTATGTATATTACTACTAATCCACCTTAGACTTTAGGCTATGTTAATATTCTCTGAGACGAATAGGAGTGGGGGTTATAAGAAAGGGCTGAAATTAAAAATATCAATATTTCGTTTCCTAATGCATTTTCGGCAATTATGTATATAACAAAAGTTGTTTATTTTGATATTTAGAGTAACTTTTGTTATATACACTTTATTCGTATACTGAATTATAAACGAGATATACGCTAAAAATTATAGCGGAAGTCAATTTTATTTGGCACAAAAAACTCAACCGAACTAAACGAAACTCGGTATGTAAATTAGCACTAACGCCTTCCTTATAATAAGGCATACTAACATTTCTAGGGACGGGCAG
>CM032228.1:25765000-25907500 GCA_019009955.1 Riptortus pedestris
AGTGGAATATAGGCGGCTCAAGAGGATGCGAAGCGGTACAATGACGGCCCCCTCAACCACACGGACAGGAAGCAGGGATCGGCTCGTTCGGGTATGAGGTTAGGCCTCCGTCGCAGAATTTAACAAAGTAACTGGTGAATTAATCTTCTTCCAGCACTTTGGATGACTATGCGGGAAGGGATAGGGAGGCTTATGGGACGGTTAATGGTCGGGAGACGTGTGCCATCTTTGGGCTCGGGTTTGAGGAGGGGAACCACTATGGACCTTGTTTCTTATAGGAGATGGGAAAGTGTCTGAGGACGGAGGCAGGGAGTTGAGTGAGGATGGTTGCATATTAGAAAAGAGACTGCCTGTGGAATGCTGGTCGACTGTGAGGACGTATTGAATCCCGTCCAAGACCTGGGGGATTTTACCTCCTTGGTCCCGACGAGGATTGCGTTGAGCTGCCTCGGAGAGGCGGACATGATGTTGCCTTCCATGCTCCTTTCAGGGGCGCCGCGTCGCTCTGAGCGCGAACCTAGCCCGATCTGTCTGTTACGACATAAGTGTCGCCTAGCATCTCGAGCCTGGTCTGTGGGACTCCATGACCAGCATCTGTAGTCTGGAGGGAGATACGCGGATCGCCTTTTGGGTTGGACCCTGGACTTCACCAGCTTCAGAGCTTTCGATAGGGTCTCCCGCCTTTGCGTCAGGCCGACGGTTTCCTGCCATTCTGCGCAGTCTTCCATTTGACCTCTTTAGGGAGCGGATTTGGTTGGTAAGGGAGTTCACCGAGGGCGGGGCGAAGGGATGGGTTTTTGGTTACGGTACCAAATTGTTTCTTTAATATTGTTCTCTGCCTTTGAATTCAGCTCGAGGAGATGGTGTTGTGTTGTGGCGGCTTTTTAAGCCACAGGTTAGGTATTTTTACAAATTTAGGTGATGGATGCATCAGCAGCCGGTTCATAATGACGCGTTTGTGAACTCTCCTATTTTCTCTTCCAATGGGTTGTTGGGGTGGTGGAATCATCATGATGGTTGCGAATGGCCGGGAGTAGTGTCGTACATAAGGGACTTGTAACATTTCCAGTCCGCCTTATGAAACGAGTACGAGGATGCAACGGGCTTGGGAGGGCGACCGTACAGCACATATAGTACTGGGCGGTGGTCACTAGTAACAAAGTTCAGTGCGATACATTTTGTTAATATGTGTGGGGTGCGGGTGAGCAGGAGGTCTAGAGTAGACATGATATCTTCGCGTCTGAAGTATGTGCATTAGGGTGCACGACGGTGAAGTTAGACTTCATTATCGCCGTGCCGGGTTTGTTGGCTGAACGATTATTCCAGGAAGGATGTCTGGCGTTCAAGTCCCCAACAATGATATGATTACCTGTCGCTCTGGGCCAGGTTTAGGACGTTATAAATAGTTCTGGTTCGGCTCTAGGCCGTCTATAGAGGCCGGTGATTGTGTAGGTACGACTGGCTATCAAGACCTTTACTGTTATTATGTGGTGTTTTCCAGGTAATGGAGGGCTGATTCGGGTCGACCACTTTTGTAAGGTATGCCATATACTTATTAGTATGGGCTACCCCTCCTGATTTATCCTTTTTTTCTTGGTGTTATCATTTCTGAGTGACATGCAAAGCCAGTCATCCAGTAATCGGTCGTGTGGGTTTGAGCGACGCCGCGCCCCCCCCCCGCGTATCGCCTTAACACCGCCACAGTTGGGGTATTCATATTTTTGCAAAAGAGCTTCAAGCTCGGAACTTATACGGAGGGTGGCTGAAATTTACATTGAAAATTCAATATGGCGAATAAGCGACGGACATTATATTGGTCATTTGGTTTTTTGAGAGCTAGGCAGAGAAACGTCGGACTGTATTGAGAAGCCTTTCCATCATTTGCATCATTTTATCCACCCAGAGGATGGATTTTGATATGGGAGTATTTGTAAGTGTTCGTGGCTGATTAGCAGTGGGGGGCAGGTGTTATAGGAAGGAGTGGATTGGGGTTGAGGGTGAGTGGGTTGGGTTTGAGGGTGAGTGGAAGGCGGGTTGGTCTGGGGTGCTTGTGGAGCAGTCCAAGCATTGTGGGTAGGTGGAGGAGCAGGTATATAAGTGGGCTGCACAGGGTACCTTTTCCTGGCCTCAATGTTTTCTAAGATTCGTAAACGGTAGGGGCACTGTTTAAAGGAGGCGGGGTGGGGGCCATCACAGTTTGCACAAAGGAGTTTGTTTTGTTCTCTGTTACAATCCTGAACCAGATGATCCTCTGAGCAGCGAACACACCTTAGTTTGAGGTGACAGTATGCCTTGGTGTGTCCGTATGTTTGGCAACGGTGGCATTGTGGGATCGTCTGGTCTGGACAGTATTCTTTGATTCTTACTAGGATATGGTCTATAGCCTTGAGTTGCCCGATATTTCCATCACTCATGGGCTCATAGGATGGTTTGAAAGTGGCCAATATAGGCTCAATATCCTCTTTGGAGCCGTCTGCGTGTGTTTTCCTCATACGAATTACACTGATAAGGTCGGGGTATTCTATTTCATGGCGCACTGAGTCTAGAGGGTGGGTGCAGTCGAGGCCCAGGATAAGGTACCTTTGATTGCGCTTGATTCCCCTGGGAGCGTAGGTATGGTGTGGTACGTTTTCTTCAGGCCGTTTGTAGAGGGAAACAATGGCATTATGTGTAGTCATGTCCTCGGGGAGTATCCTAATTTCACGCCGATTGGCTTGCACCCTAAACTTAGTGATGTTGTTCCTGTTTAAGTGGTGAACCACATCGGCTGTAAAGGCTACATCCCTAGACATTACTATAGGTGGAGGGGAGGGTTCCTTGGGAGAAGCGGATTTTTCGGGTGTAGATGATTGGGTGTTTTCTTTGTCGGTGGGGAGAGTAGAGAGAGGGTCGAAGGTGTTGGAGGTGGGGGTAGGCGGGGTGGTTTGAGTAGGAGGGCCCCCTAATAACAGTAGTAGCAACGAGTCTCTAAACCAATTTCACGAGAGCCGAACAGTTACGGAAACGGCCGAACTAGCTTTCGGCGGAAAGTCCCGAATAAACCCGACATCAGCCGATCTAATCTCGTTAGTTATCATCACAAACTTAATAAAAATGCAAATATCTCGGTTAATATTCAAGATAGAGACTAAATGTACATAACAATATTGGCAGTACATTTAATTTGCAATATTATTGGTTCTATACACGTTTTCGATCCGACGTATAGTAACCGATATATTTCGAAATTTCCTCCTCCCACTAGTCCGATTTAAGCAATCAAGGAACTGGATCTTTCTTTTTACATAAAGCGATTAAATACCGAGTTCGGTAACGATTAAGCAAAAATTGCGACAGCTAGAGTGTTAACAGACAAATATATATATATATATATTAGTTGGAACGGACCTCATTTTCGCCATCTCCTGGGTAGGATTGATAGACATTTGAAGAAAAGTTTTGAAAATCGCGTCATGAGTACTACCTCAATAGCTGATTTCCCTTAAGGGACATCTGCTAAAATCGCTCTACTTCATGATAATGTTTATCTTGAGAATCTTCAGGAACTGTACTGGGATTGAAATAGCCCAAATTTGAATATAAAGATGTACGGCCAAATGCTATAATTATCTAAGAATACTGACAATTTTACTGTATATTACAAATTTGTGTAGAACAGCTTCACTTTTGAAAAATGTTGTTCTGTATAGTACGTTTACCCGGCACGGGGCCAGCCCTCTCCAGTGGCAGCAGTAAGCCCCCGCTGTGTAGCTGCTGGGTAGGGGAACCGTAGGAACAGTAGGTCCTTAGTCGGCTTTGCTGTTCTGGGCAGGGGATCACTCCTGCCTTAATGGGGTAAGTTCTAGCGGCTTACTCAATGTGAACTACGGGCTGGGTGGCGTCCGGAGTGGAGGCTTGCCTTCACTGCCGGTCATAGACGTAGTGGTCGTGTGTTCAAAGCACGGGGATATACAGGCCAGGTAAACTGGTACATGTGTTCTTCGTGTGGGAGCTGGGTAGTAGGAGACTGTCCCTTCCATAGGATCGCCAACCATCGTAGCGTCACCATGAAGCGTTGGATAGGTGTAAGCTGGATTAAGGCTGTAATGGCTAGGTGCCTCCTACATTGCTTCCACACTTCGAAATGGGTACTCAATGTATAGTACGTTCATTTATATTCTTTGATTATATAACAGTTTCTTTTTGTGATAATATTGGAAACATATATAAAATAAAGTCAGTTTTTTTACAGAAATATCATTAATAAATCATCATACAAGAAAGATGTGATTTTATTAGGAAAGAATGTAGAGGTATGATGAAGGTTTCAGATTACAAGTTTATATACTGTATAACAACACATAAGCTCATGCATATAATATGTATGTATATAGAAGCACAGTGCTTCTCTCAACAGCTTTTGAGGTTGTCAATAGTCAATTTTCAAATGTCGACGGATAACTGAAAAGAAACTGAGAGAGTACGCTCGACATCAGCTCATGTATTCGCTAATAAGTACAAGTCCGTCCGTCAGGGGCTGCGTAAACTAAGCAGATTTCCCATGTGAAGTTTTATAATACAGAAATCTGCATACTGGTAACACATCCACCACGTGGATTTAAATACAAAAAACTACTACTATACTATGAAAAATCTTTCAGTTTGATTTTAAGAAGCTCACAACGGAAAAAGGCTTCGGAATTGTAAACCAACAGGTTGCTAACCACTCCGAGCTGGAACAGATAGATAGACATATTGTTCACCGAAAGAAACACAATTACTTAATTAAATCTGAATATTTGCATATTAACTTTATTGCAAACTATATGTACTTTATAATTGAATAATAGCATATATCTCACAATGTAGAGGCTTACACCAGTCCCTAAACGAACTTCACAAAAACCGAACAGTTTAGAAATGGCCGAATCTCAGTATCAAAACCGTCCAGAACCGACAATAGCCGATCTCATCTCGTCCGTTATCCACACACACAGTTGTGGATGTTTTACAATAGAGAAATTTCACGTGAGTCGAGGAAGTTAAGGAATACGGCCGAACTAGCTTTTGGCGGGAAAATCACCCGTCCGTTAGTCGCAGATTTATTAAAAATGCTAATATCTCGGTTAATATTAAAGGTAGAGAATAAATGTATATAACAATATTTATAGTAAATTTAATTTGAAATATGATTAGTTCTATACAATTTTTCGGTTTGACGTATAGTAACGGAACTATTTCGAATTTTTTTGAAAATCTCCTCTCTTAACTCCCCTTCCACTGGTTGGATTTCAGCCATTAACGAGCTTGATCTTTCTTATTGCACAAAACGAATAAATGTCGGGTTTGGTAACGATCAGAAAAAAATTACGACCGCTAGAGTGTCGTTAACAGACAATATATATATAAGACACCATAACTGGATTTTGTTTCTTTCGTGTGTGTTTGTTTGTTTGTTACCTTTTCACGCATAAACGGCTGAACCGAATTTTATGAAACTTGGTATGTATATTACTACTAACCCGACTTAGACTTTAGGCTATATTAATATCCTCTGAAACGAGCAGGAGGGGGTTATAAGGGAGGTCTGAAATTAAAAATAACGATATATCGTTTCCTATTGGTTTTTCGGCAAATATGAACGTAACAAAAGTTGTTTATTTTGTTATTTAGAGTAACTTTTGTTATTTACACTTTTTTCGTATACTGAATTATAAACGAGATATAAGTACGCTAAAACCTACAGTGGAAGTGAACAATTTTATTTGGGACAAAGACCCAACCGAAATAAATAAAACTCCGTATGTGTATTAGCACTAACGCTTTCATTATAATAACCCAAACCAACATTTCTAGGGATGGGCAGGAGTGGGGGTTGTAAGGGAGGCCTGAATTTAAAACAGCGGTATTTCGTTTTCGGCAAATATGAACATAACAAAAGTTGTTTATTTTGTTATTTAGAGTAACTTTTGTGATATTCATTTTTGTCTTTTATCAAAGTGTAAACGAGATATACACTAAAACTTTAGTGGGAGCCAACAATTTTATTGGGCACAAACGATTGAACCGAACTTTTTGTTAACTCGGTATGTTAATTAGCATTAATTAGTAACTTATGTTTTATACATTTTTTCGGGAACAATGAAATATTCATATGTTCAACAATTCTTTCCAATATGAACTAACAGGTACCTCACCTGGAAAAATTAATTCAAATCTATGTTAATATTTTGTCCTCAATAAAACAAATCTATGCATAACACACAGGAGACGGGAAATATGACAATATGGAGGGCAGTGAATTCTGACATGAAAAATTAATTTTATTATTAACAAATGCCACCAACGGGTATAAACCCTAAACACTGGGACGGGTAAATGCCAAAATATTGTGCAATGTAAAGCCTGCTAAAAAATACCATCACCATTCAGCCTCAAATGACTTGCCGCGCGAAGCCGTGTATCTGAGATATTATATATATATATATATATATATATATATATATATATATATATATATATATATATATATATATATATATATAAATGTAATTTTGACCGGACTCTCTTTTCGATTGATGGACATTTGAAGAACTTTATTCGAAAATTGTGTCATGAGACCCGAAAAAAAAATGTTAAAAAAGCATACGACCACGTTAATAAACTGTTTTCTGCTACTGCGCGTATCGACCTCCCAACCGTTACCAATAAATCAGAAAAATTGGTAATTAAAGGCTGTCTGCCTCTGCCTGACGTAACTCTTGCGGAGATCTTGAATACAGTCAACATTGGCCGTAAGGAATCCCTCTTCCTTGTTGACCAAGGACAAGCTGCTCTTTGAAGAAAGTCGTTGGAAACCACGAGAAGGACTACCAGAAAAATATTCTTCCACACTGTACTCTCTAGACTAGACTGGGTATGGTTGAACAAATGGCGCAATCAGTTTTGGATTCCCGTGAATTAATGTTTCTCGTTTAGAAGAAGTGTTGTTTCCGGCGATGATAACTACTGATAGGTTATCATTGCCCAGTAATATCTTTAACTCTTGTTAGCAGATTTTCCTTAAGGGAAATCAGATATTGAGGTCGTACTCATGAAGCGATTTTGGAAAACTTTCTTCAAATGTCCATCGAACCTACCCAGGTGATGACGAAAATGAGGTCCGTTCAAAATTATATATATATATATATATATATATATATATATATATATATATATATATATATATATATTTCTCTGTTAAAGCTCTTGCGGTCGCTATTTTCGTTTGATAGTTACCAAAATCGATATTTAAACTTTTTATTAAAAATGACATATCAAGTTGGTTTATAGCTGAAATCGGTACAGTGGGAGGGGGTTTTAGAGGTGGGGATTTTCGAAAATTCGATATATCTCCGTCACCATACGTTAGATCGAAACATTGTATAGAACCACTCTTATTGCAAATTAAATTTACTATAAATATTGTACATACTATACATTTATTCTCTATCTTAAATATTAACCGAAATGTTTGCATTTTTATTAAATGTGAGTGGTAACGCACGAGTGTGTTTCCCGCCAAAAGCTAGGTCGGCCGTTTCCGTAACTGCTCGGCTCTCGTATGGAGATTTCTCGTTTGTATAACTTCATGTGGGAAATCTGCTTAGTTTACGCAGCCCCTGCGCCACGGAATTTTTTTTTTTTATAAGTACCTGCATTTCGAGAGTAACTCTGTCTATGTAAATTGTTAATATTGGTATATCCTCATTTTACATCGCTATTTAAAATTTAACTATATACATGAGGATACAAAACAAAGATTAATTTGTAATTTTCATAAAATAAAAAAAAAAAATGATCTAGTTTTTTTTGGGTCATCTCCAAGGACCATTGCTATATTGAAAATCTGGAAATCTTGCATTCGTTTCGATTATCTGTATACTTATGACATTCCATTAATATGTGGTAGTTAAATCTGTGTTTCACCTCCCACATTTCGGTGGTTGATCTTTTGTCATAAGATAACCATGTGTAAATCTTGTGTGCCCTATTCGGAGTCTACCTAATACGACTTCATCTCTTCTGTTGTATCTTGTCGAATATTTCCATTTCGATGGAGATTTTAATAGTTTTTAGTTTATTGTTCTGGGTTTCGTTCGACATTTGCTGCCAGTTTTTATCAACATTTTCTTTTAATGATCGATACAGCACTGCAGATGTAATTGTTGTACGGATGATGGAGGCGAGTTCGAAGGCATCTCTCGCTGATACATCTGTTTCTTAGCAGATCTCCCATAATGGAAATCAGCTATTGAGGCCGTACTCAATGATAGAAAAACAATTACTTAATTAAATATATCAGAATATAACATATTAATTTTATTGAGAAATATTTACTAAATCTACTACTGTAAATAATAATGAGTCAGAATAATTACTATTTAAATCAATAAAATTTTAGTAGTCCAAGACGTTATGACGGGGAGGGGGGGAGGGTCATTTGGACATATTTGCATGTATCCCGTATAATAAAGATCTCTTGAATACAATATTTGGTATTTTAGCTTCGAATAATGTGGTTTATTATATAATAGTGTATTGTTTATGTAACATGAGTAGAAGTGGGGGGTTTTCTGAAGGCTGAAAACTAAAAAATGTAAATATCCCGGTTAATATTCATGCTAGAGAATAAACTTATATAACAATGTTTATAGTACATGTAATTTGCAATAAGATTGATTTTATACATTTTTTCGATACGTCTTACGAACTTGACGTTAAACTTGTTATATAAAACGGCTAAATATCGAGTTTGGTAACTATGAAACAAAAATTGCGACCGCTAGAGTGGTAACAGACAAATATAAATATATATATTTATATTTGAAGGAACCTCATGTTCGACATCTCCTAGGTAGGATCGATGGACATTTGATGAATAATTTCGAAAATCGCGTCATGATAACGACCTCAATAACAGATTTCCCTCAAGGGAAATCTGTTAAAAGGGGGAGGAGTAAATAAGCAGTGTCCATCATCATTAATGTTTTCTTTCCTTTTTATTTCTATTTGGATGAAAAAAAAAAACGCAAGTAAAGGTTTGGCTGGAACAATTACGTTTATAAAAACTTTCTGACAGTCACAACCTCTAAAGAAATAATAACCTTCTTCGAGAGGCGTCTCAGAGAAACTTCAACTGTCAATAACTGAAGTTTCTACCTCTTTTTCGGCAGCTGAAGCTTTTCCTTTGTGAGCTAGCTGAGTTACAGAGTGGATATTCCATCACTTGTACCACAATCTGCTCCATGTAGGATATAAATTGTATAATAATAATAATAGTAATAACAGTGCTGTATATAATAACAATATAGGTTGGTATATTATATAATAATATTGGTAGAGCTGTAACAAGCTTCAGGCTGGGAGTATAACTGGAAGAATAAATTACAGTAATTACTTTAATTTTAGTGACTTCCAGCAGAGGGCTCTTATATGTCCTCATCTTGTTCGTCGGGCAGTCTGATCTTTTAGCTCTGACAACAGACTAAATACATTTTGATGAAATTTTGCATGGACTAGTTCATTGCAACATAGTTATTAACAGTTCCTATTGCAGTATTTGTTTAGTCCACCCTGGGGGGGGGGGTACAAAAGGTTGAGGAGGCGTAAAATCGTTTTTCCGACGGTCTTCTATTCTTCAAGTACTTGCTGGTCATCATTTAGTGCCCATTGTTTTGTAGACATTATTATATTATTTATTTTAACTTCCACTTTTTGCAAACTTAGGCTAATCGGGACGGGTTATCTACAGGTTACCACCCTTTTCTAGCCAGAGTGGGGCTTTTAGGACGTTATTTAATGAATTTCGTCACTAAATATTCCCCTTGCCCAAGCGAGAATCGAACTCGCCACTCTAGGTTTACCATGTGAGATAAAGGTCAACGCTTTAACTCGCATGGCTAACCTGAGCCCCTTGTAGACATTAGACATATATGTTAATGAATATCACATTTCCAATATATGCGGACCTATGAGATTTAAGTATTTATATATCTTCAGGCAAATACATTGCGCCAAAAATATATTAGGTCCTTTGCTTTGTATAGCTGTTTACACTTTTACGCAGATTTGCCTCAAGGGAAATCAGCTGTTGAGGTCTTACTCATGACGCAATTTTCAAAATTTTTCTTCTAATGTCCATCGATCCTATCTAGTACATGTAATGCTGTATATATATATATATATATATATATATATATATATAGATATATATATATATATATATATATAAATACCAAACTTGATATTTAATGGTTTTATGAAAAATAAAGATTAAGTTCATTAATGGCTCAAATCGAACCTGTTGAGGGGGGATTTTCGAAAATTCCAAATATTTCCGTTACTATACGTCGGATCGAAGAATTATATAAAACAAATCTTATCGCAAGTTTAAATTGTATATGTATACATTTACTCTCTATCATGAATATTATCCGAAATATTTGCATTTTTCAGTTTTCAGCCGTGAAGAAACCCCCACTTCTACTCATGTTACATAAACCACACTCTGTTATGTAATAAACCACATTATTTGAAGCTTTAATACGTTATATTGTTTTCCAGAGGCCTTGGTGGGTTCTTGTGACCCCCCCCCATCTTAAATTCTTGGACTACTAAAATTTGATTGATTGAGATAAAAATTATTCTGATCCATTATAAATTACTGTTCTAGATATAGTAAATAGTTTTCAATAAAATTAATATGTTGTATCCTGATATATTTCAGTAATTGCTTTTCTGTCCGGTGAGAAGTTGGCACACCTGTTTGTTTACGTTTCAGACGCTTCCCGTCGGGAGGTTTCTTGTTATCGTTTGTATTTATTCACTTGATATTGTCAGTACTATTGTGCTCTTGTAAGAGGGAACTCTGTTTAGTCTCACGGAGTAATTTTTGTCTTAAAACTAATAATTTATTTTGCCTAAACAGTGTAAACAATGATATCGTATTGCAGTTTAAAAATCATTGTGGTACCAATTGTATGCTAATCATGAAAACTGTAGATTGCAATAATAATGTAGGGAAAATGGGGTACAGTGGGACATGGGGCACAGTGGGACGATGGACTATATTTTTTTTTTTTATTTCTAACAATACCTTATAATTTAACTAGTGTGCAAGTTGGCAAACCTGCTTCTGATCATGTGTTTGAAAAGCTCATCCCCTCCCCACAAGCATTTTTTGGAGGGAACAACATAACCTCATTTTTTGAAGCCTAGGAAAGCTAAGATTGTTGCTATAAAAACACTTTTAAAAAATTATAAATGCCTAAACTTTTAGTACTAAAAACAACTTTAGACTGTACTTAACTGAATAAGGTATTAATTTTGGTAATTTTTCAAGAAAGAGTTTTTATATAATGTTTTAAAATTAAAAGTACCCTATGGGGCACAGTGGGACAGAATCAGACTCACCAATTAAAGAATGGATAGAGAGAGAATTTGATGAAAGAGAAAAAAAGAAGAACACGAAAGAAAAGGGTATGATGGAAAGAAAAAATAAACCTGGAGGAAGAAAAAAAATCTCATTTTAGTAAGAAACTGAAGCTAGAAGAAAGCTCTTCGGAGGATGAAGATGTTTGGCAAGAGTCTGAAACTGATGATGATTTGCAGCTTGAAGAACTTTCGGACGAAGATAATCGATGATAATTGATGTCAGTGATTTTGTATTGGTAAAAGTTTGTGGGAGAAACATTGTCAATTATTATGTAGAAGAAATATATGAAAAAAACTAACTACAGTGATTACTGTATTAAATACCTAAAGTCCCAATTAGCCTGAGTTGCAAAAAGTGGACGTTAATAAATAAATAAATGTCCAAAGAGAATCTTGCCAGAGTTCAAATTTATCAAAGGAGAAGAAAAAACTTACTTGGCATTAGAAAGTTACGTTAAACTGAAACTTCCTCCTCCTACTACACATGGTGGCACAGGAAGAACAATGCAATTAATGTTTGTCTAGTTTCACACCTAACTAAATGTAAAGGGTGTCAAATAAATTATTTTTTTTCTCCAATAAACTGTATTTTTATTTCAACGTCCCCAGTTTACCCCCAAAGGCTGTCGCCACTGTACCCCATTGAGGGGCAACAGTGGGCCACATCGTAAAGGGTTTACAATTTTTAATTTTTTTTACATTTGCATAATTATGAGAATAAAAAAAAAAATATAATTATAAAAGTACGACTTCCACATTAGATGTTAGTATATTTTATTGGTTCTTTTAAACTAATGTTTTAATATAGAATTAAAAATTCCAGACGAACAAACTGTCCCACTGTACCCCCACTCTCTCCATATAAAAATTTTTTTTTTGTAATAGTCAACACTATGGCATTGTGCCGGGAGTAAATATTTAGCAATAGCGTTACTGGAACCTTATGTTGTTTAATTCAACTACTTTCAATAGCACCAAAATATAATAATATCATTAAACATTTTCAAGAAAATAAATATTGCTTTAATGAAGAATAAGAGCTCTTGAACATTACCATTTGTCAGGGAAACGAGACAGCTAGAGAGAGAGAGAGAGAGTCTCTGTTTATGCAAAGACTAGAGATGTAACAGCTGTTGTATCCATATCTTGTTGAATTGTTAATTTAATATCTGCGACTTGGAGTAACAGTGTAGGTCAACCTGCGACCAGAATTATCATAGAACTCTGGTTCAAGATGCTTCACTATTCCTCAAGCTTCATTGTTCTGGGGTCGTGTATTTGCATGAATAACAAGTCAAGGAAGGGGCAAGAAAATTAATCTTCTCTAAAATACTGGCAATTGAATGATGTAAGATAAAAAAAAAATGGACTTGGAATATGGATTTTGGTAATATTTTCATTGGAAACTAAGGTTGAGTTAAGAAATATATTTTGTAAGGGAAAAATAATACCCACAGATCAGTAAATTAAAAAAAAGTCCGTCACGCATGGGGCTGCGTAAACTAAGCCAGAAAAATTTTTTATTTTCCCACGTTGAAGTTTTACAATAAGAAAATCTGCCTAATAACAGCTTGTAGTAGTAAGAAAACCTCTAAAACCAAAATATTATTTAGGGCTTAACAACCCAATAGTTTCTAGCCCCAAAAAAAACAGTTACCCTAGACCTCTGAAACCCAATTCAGAGGGGCGAAGTTAATAGAAACGGCCGCCAGAGCTCTCGCCGAAAGTTCGATCGAACATAGCCTACTGTGACCAGTATCAGGCAGAATACAAAGCAAATATCTCGGTTAATATTCAAGATACAGAATAAATGAATAGCACAATATTAATAGTAAATTTAATTTGCAATAAGATTTTATTTCTATACAATTTTTCGATCCGAACGCATAATACACGGAAATATTTGAATTTCCAAAAAATTCCCCCCCCTCTAAAACCCCCTCCCCCACTGTCCGATTTCAGCCATTAACGAACTTGATCTTTCCATTTTACATAAAACGATTAAATTCCGAGTTGGTAAAGATCAAACAAGAAATTTGCGACCGCTAGAGCGTTAACAGACAATATATAATATATCCTATATATATATAGAATATATATAAATTTACTATATATATATATATAAATATATATATATAGATATATATAATAAATTTTGAACGGACCTCATTTTCGTTCATCTCCTAGGTAGGATGGATGGAAATTTGTGAAAATTTTTCTAAAATCGTATCATGAGTGCAACCTAAGTAGCTGATTTCCCTTATTAAGAGAAATCTGCTAAAAATCAAAATTAATTATAGGTGTTGTATCTGAAACCTGCCTACAATTAGGCTGGAAACCTCCTACACAACTGACCGTGGTTGTCAATGTAACTCCATATAAAAATTGTGGTATATTTACTTGTAGAGGGGAAAAGACGTCAAATTCTTCACAAATTTTTATTTCAGCGCTAGGCGCTTTCCAAGACTGTTGTCTTCATCTTCAGAGCTACTTGCATGCGCTCATAGGGAAAGACAGCAAGTGACTCACTTGCTCAATTGGGACTCTTTCCCATGATGGAGACAATAGTCTTCGAAAGTGCTTAGTGCTGAAATAAAAAAATTGTGAAGAATTGGAAGTTTTTTTCTCTCCCCAAGTACACAATATTCTTCACTTCCAACAACACTGCTGTGTGGTATATTTGGTTTTTTAAATTAAAATGCTTAAGATACATTGTTTTTTTTTAATTGATGAATTAACATTATTGCAAAATGGGGAATAGCCGAAATGTTTACAGGTGGGGTTAGTGTTTTAGTTAATTTTGACTAAGGGTGTTTAGACTTTCAAATTCCTGCTGAAGTTTGATAAGAGTGGAAGGGTTTCAAGTGCGAAAGGTGCATATCTGACTTAACTTGCAATTTTAAAATGTTGTGGTTACCCGGACACAAGGAAACCAAAAAACCCAACATAACAAAAGGACATTAAACAAATGACTGATATCGAAAACATGTAAAACTAGCAACAAAATGACTACTACTGACATAACTACACTAACACCAACAGACCTCAACAAGATTGTACAAACAAAAATACTCCAAGACTGGCAAAAACACTGGTTACGTACTGACAACAAACTATTGGAAATAAAACGCAATGTTACTGGATGGACAAAGAAACAGAACGTATATTCAAGAAGAGACCAAGTCGTCCTCACAAGATTACGTATTGGACATACATACCTGACACATTCTTACATAATGAACAGAAAAGACAAGCCTACTTGTACTCATTGCAACACTGGACTAACTATAAAACACCTACTAACAGAATGCAGATTACGAACTTACTTAAACATTCCACATGACTTGAACGAACTACTGACTGAGGGTAGCCCACATATTGCCACGATTCTGACATATTTAAAAACAATTGGGCAGTTTGAGAATATTTAATTCCATATTTTAAAATTGTTTAATGTGTGTGAGTGCATGTGTGTGTGTGTGTGTGTGTGATGTGTTTAAATTTTTATTGAAATTTATTATTACTGTTTTTATGAATAATTTTCTATGTTGTGTTCGTGTTTCTTGTTCCTTTTGTGTTATTTTGTTTACATGTTTCGTGTTACTTTGTTGTGTTCGTGTTTCTTGTGTTTGTTTGATATTATTTCTTATTACTTTGTTTTGTTGTTTTTTTTTTTTTTTTTTTTTTCCCCCATGTTTAAGAAGAGCCAAGTCGCGACAGTTGCGGAGCTCTAAATAATAAATAAATGACTTAACTCGGTCGGTTACTATGGCGACACAACTATGTGCCGAAGGCCCACTTTAAAGTCCTTTAGCCAGTGAAAAAAGGGTTGACTTTACTGTACACTGCCTAGACTCGGAATCTTCAGGTTCATCTGTTTGATCTTGCCTTCTGCATTGGACCCTTTGCCTGTGTGGATTACGTGCTGTAGTGCCTCACGTTGGCTCTAGATGGCATAGGCTGCTCTACCTGAAGGAGCGCCGTCTTGGAAACCCATTCGGAGGTAGTGTTCCAATGGAGATATTTGTATAAAAAGAAAAACTAAAACTAAGAGCGCTCTGGACGCAACAATAGGAGCAATTCTTATTTTTTTTCCATTTGTGAATCTGTGTTGAGTTCTCACAGTTTGGAATTTGAAATTTTGGGTTAGTTACGAATTCTTGCTATACTAGGAAGTATGGTGCTCTAAGGAACGTTCATTACAATACCAGTTATTTAACTTTGATTCCTGCCGGTCCTCCACCTTAGTCCTCGCTCTGACATTTCCTTTATTCTAAAATAAAAAGCTGGACATATTACGCTAAAGAGAACATGAAAATATTTATTTTATGAGAGAAGTCTGGTACACCTTGAGCCGTTTTAACTAAATTTATTAAGTTTGCTACGTTTTAATTGCCCTCAACTGTTTCAAGATGCAGAAGTCATAACTTCTAAGGGCAGAAGCCCCATCGTCTAGTATATCAGATTCAACTGGGGTCTATACCTGTCCTCAGGGAATGATAAACAAGAAACGTGG
Organism: Riptortus pedestris; assembly: GCA_019009955.1. NCBI lineage: Eukaryota > Metazoa > Arthropoda > Insecta > Hemiptera > Alydidae > Riptortus > Riptortus pedestris. Next base: position 25,780,971 of record CM032228.1, read on the forward strand.
AAAAATTCTTGGGGGGGGGAACGAGTGGTGGTGTTTTGGCTCCTGAGGAATTTTATAGGAAGTGTTTCCATTTCGGTGCTGTCAGTAGAATCATGGTTATACGCATCTTGTCTCCTCCATTACTATCTTTTATTGAAGGACTAGCTCAGATACCCGGCTTCGCTCGGGAATTCATTTGAGGCTGAATGGTGATAGTATTTTTTTGGCAAGGCTTTACTTTACACAATGTTTTGACATTTACCCGTCCCAGTGTTAAGAGTAAATACCCGTCATTTCTGTGGATTTGTTAATAATACAATCATTTTTTTATCTAAGACTTCTCTGTCCTCGATATTGTCATATTTTCCACTTCCTGTGCATTATGCATAGATTTGAATTAGTAGTTTTTAACGTATAACTCATTTATACTTAGGTATACGACGAAAGTGTATATAACAATAGTTACGCCAAATAACAAAATAAACAACTTTTGTTATGTGCTTAATTGCCGAATCCCCAATAGGAAACGAAATATCACTATTTTGAATTTCAGGCCTCCCTTATAACCCCCACTCCTGCCCGTCCCTAGAAATGTTAGTATGGCTTATTATCAGGAAAATGTTAGTGCTAATTCACATACCGAGTTAGGTTTAGTTGAGTTTTTTGTGTCAAATCAAATTGTTGACTTCCGCAGTAGTTTTTAGCGTATAACTCATTAATACTTAGGTATACGACAAAAATGTATACAACAAAAGTTACTCTAAATAACAAAATAAACAACTTTTTTTATGTGATTAATTGCCGGAAATGCAATAGGAAACGAAATATCGCAGTTTTTAATTTCAGGCCTCCCTTATAACCCCCCACTCCTGTTCGTCTCAGAGAATATTAACATAGCCTAAAGTCTAAGTTGGTTTAGTAGTAATATACATACTAAGTTTCATAAAATTTGATTCAGCTGTTTATGCGTCAAATGTTAACAAACAAAATATTAATCAAACAGTAACGAAAGAAACAATATTCAGTTATGGTGTATATGACATGTGAAACGAAAAGTTATCGAGACATTTCGCGAAAAAAATAAATCTACAGACAGAGGTTACATTTTTATATATATATATATATATATATATATATATATATATATATATATATAGATTAATGTAAGCAATAAGACCTAATGCAAGTTTAAAACGAAGCCTAATGTAGCGTGTAGACATATATATATATACTAGCTCAGATACCCGGCTTCGCTCGGGAATTCATTTGGGGCTGAATGGTGATGGTATTTTTTGGCAAGGCTTTAGTTTGCACAATATTTTCACCTTTACCCGACCCACTATTTAGGATTAACACCCATTGTTGGCATTTGTTAATAATAAAATTAATTTTTTATGTAAGTCTTCACTGTCCTGCAAATTGTCATATTTCCCGTCTCCTGTGCATTATGCATAGATCTCAGTTATTAAGCACAAAATATTGTGGTGAAACGAAATATCACTATTATTAATTTCAGGCCTCCCTTATAACTCCCACTCCTGCCCGTCCCTAGAAACGTTAGTATGGCTTATTATAAGGAAAGCGTTAGTGGTAATACACATACCGAGTTTTATTTAGTTCGGGTTAGTCTTTTGTACCATATAAAATTGTTCACTTCCGCTATAGGTTTTAGCGTATATCTCGTTTATAATACGGTATACGAAAAAAGTGTGTAAAACAACTGAGGAAAGAAAGAGGGACTGAGAAAGGTTCTAGATTACAGGAAGGTCTCCCCACCCCTCCCTGACGCTCCAGGTTAACCAACAGAACATGACTAACGGCTAACTCTCAATTACGCTAACATTACCTTATATTCAGATTCTATTTTCAATTCTAATTATGTATGTTTAAATACTTTCGTTTTTTGTGAATTAATTGATGTTTTAAACACATTAAAGGATGGAATTACTTACTTCCGATTAATTAATGTTCCAGTGAAAGACAGAGGAAGGGGGGGGGGGAGTAATATACTTTGCTCCTCATGAAACAGCTACTTGTTTTTAAAATGCTTTATACAATTGAAATGTTCTTGTTTATCGTCATGTTCATAATAGCCGAAAAACCAATAGGAAACGAAATACCGCTATGATTAATTTCAGGCATTCCTTATAACCCCCACTCATGCCCGTCCCTAGAAATGTTGGTATGGCTTCTTATAATGAAAACGTTAGTGCTAATACACATACCGAGTTTTATTTATTTCGGTTGGGTAAAATTTTTCACTTCCGCTATATGTTTTAGCGTATATCTCGTTTATAATTCGGTATACGAAAAAAGTGTATATAACAAATGTTACTCTAAATAACAAAGTAAACAACTTTTGTTATGTTCATATTTACCGAAAAACCAATAGGAAACGAAATATCGCTATTTTTAATTTCTGGCGTCCCTTATAACCCCCACTCCTGCCCGTCCCTAGAAATGTTGGTACGGCTTGTTATAATGAAAGCGTTAGTGCTAATAGATATACCGAGTTTTACTTAGTTCAGTTGAGTGTTTTGTGCCAAATAAAATTGTTGACTCCCGCTATAATTTTTAGCGTATAACTCATTTATGCTTCCGTATATGGCGAAAGTGTATATAACAAAAGTTACTCTAAATAACAAAATAAATAACTTTTGTTATGTGCATATTTGCCGAAAAACCAATAGGAAACGAAATATCGCTATTTTTAATTTCAGGCCTCCCTTATAACCCCCACTCCTGTTTGTCTTAGAGAATAATAATATAGCATAAAGTCTAAGTTGGGCTAGTAGTAATATACATACAATTTTTCATAAAATTAGTTTCAGCCGTTTTTGCGTTTTAAGTTAACAAAAAAACAAACAAACAAACAAACAAACATACACGAAAGAAACAAAATGCAGTTTTGGTGTCTATGACATGTAAAACGAAAAGTTATCGTGAAATTTCGCGAAAAAAATCAATGTACAGACAGAGGTTACAATTTTATATATATATATATATATATATATATATATATATATATATATATATATATATATATATATATATATATATATATATAGTTTTGAGCGAACCACATTTTCATTATGGGTGGGGAGATAAAAAATTGTTTCGAAAGTCCCGTATTGTGTACAACCTCAACAGCTGATTTCCCTTAGGACAAATCTGCTATAAGGCCGCCTTTAACTGTCTATAAAGTAAAATATTAACACCTGTTTCTAGCCTGGGTGGGACTTACGACTACATAAATTCCTACTTGACCATGCGGGAATCGAACTCGCCACTTGAGGTTTGCCATCTGAGATTAAGGTCAACACTTTGACTCAAATGACTAACCTGAGCCCCACGGCGTTTTTCCGGCTTGGGGCGCATCACAGGACAAGTCAGTGTAATGGAATTGAGATTGCATTACATAAGCCCATTATAACTGCCCATATACTTTATATTCTGAGTATTCCCAGCACAGAGCACATTAAGATTATTATGTATGAATGCTTAAATTTATTGTTTTTACCTTTAAATAAGAATTATATTCAATTTCGAGCGAAGTCACCATGTGCTCTAGCATTTTCATAGATAACGCCGATGGAATTTGATAATAACATTCACAGCTCTTAACGTTGATACACTAAGTAATAATACGGATGAATTTCGATAATTAATTCCCGTTAAATACACTTTTTGAGCGTATTTCGAACAGCAGTTCAAAGCTCACCGCCGGATTAGCCCTATACTCGTATAAGGACCCCTCGCGACGGATTAAAAGCAGTCATATTCGGCATCCTCTGGAGGGGAGACCCTTGTTGGTGGAACACCGCTAATCCTTTTGCCAGATCCGGCCTGCCTGACCAGTCTATTGCCTGTACTACCTCTCACGGCTAAGTCAGTACTTCTATTAAACAGCTAAGTGTTTCAATTGTAATATAGTCTAAGTATAATTCAGTGTCCCCCATTATATTTTCAAAGGTGCCTCTTCATTTTAATTATCAATAATTATTATTTGGGAATACTTTAATTATAAATAAATTTATGTATTATACGTACCTACACCTTGATTGCACTTTATTTATATATTATGGAAAATATTCCTTAAGTATCTGAATGTTTCTTATATCCGTGCTTTGTCTAAATGAACATAAAGAGTTATCCCTTTTAAATCTTTTTAATTTTGCTCTAGACCTATTCTATTTTATACTATATGTATTTGTAAATGTTTATATGTTATTATTTTGGAATATATTGGCTGCTGTCAGTTTATAGTTCTGTCATATCGTAGGATATGTGAAGGTTTTGTCAATGGGTGCAGTCTGTCAGTATGTGTTTTATTGAAAGGTGTACGTTGCAGTATTTGCATATAGAGTTATCAGTCCTTGTCATTAAGTGTCTATGTGTCAGGTATGTGTGGCCGATCCTGAGTCTGGCAAGAACTACTTCCTCCCGTCTAGTACTCCTATGGCTCGATGGCAACTCCTTAATAGTTCTTTTGATACTGCGAACGTGGTTGTTTACATCTATCTGTTTACCATTTGATATATTTAAGCTAATTGTTTTATTGTTTTTTAGTCTACAAGTCAACAATTTATACGAATACATTTGAAAGGATAGAAATAAACATTAGATAGTTAAATACAAAGAAAATAAAGTTCAAAAATCTTTATTTAACTAAAAAATAATGGCTTGAAATAGAAAAATAATACTAATTTGTATTATTTACTCGGGTTTTCTAAAATATTCTGAAACTGACATAATAGATGAATACCAAAAGTATACGTCTTTAGAGTGCTACTATATTTTGAGCGCACATTGTAGCAATTGCAAGTAATGACTTTAAAACTATTTCACCACGTTACCAAAAGTAAAATAACTACCTATACTGGAAAAATAGTGCTTCTTACATACTTTGTACTTTATGTAGTACTATTATGGAACTTATGTTTGGCTTCTGGTGCTTAACTAAACGTATACACAACATATGTCATTGGAGAATAATAGAATTGTGAGTTTGTACTTCTAAATTCCATTATATAGCTGTTTATCAGTAACAAGTCGGTGGAGTACCTGGGGGCGGCAGCGATAGGGGGCGGGAAAGGACGGAGATAGCCGAACAATCAGAGCCAGATTAATTGGGCAGATTAGTTTTGAATCATGACTTCATTTCCATTCGGTTATCTCAATGTTCGCACTCCACCTATCTCTTCCTCCCTTCAACTTCCTCCAGATCGCCACTAGGGCTTCCTCTACCATTCCCGATATTTTAAAATATTTATTTGTTTCTCTAATATTTTATTAAATTTTATCTATTTTTAGATACGAATGAATTTATGGTACTTGTGTATTATATCCACCACATTTTAGTTCCACTATTTCCACGCTAGAGTGCGCTACTGTTTTAAGTAGTACGATTCATTGCCCGCAAGGGAGGTTATACTTACCTTATAACCTTCTACGGAATTATAATGATAAATAAAAGAAAACACAATTTTTAAAAATAAAACATTTTATTCACATTTAGGCGGGAAATGTGTGGAAATACAATTTAAAATGCATTGAAATGTGTTTCACTCAACTCCCTCATGTAACTGTTCCAATCAATAGTCTTATTGGAAATTTTGAGTTGTTTTTTGCAAAAATTGACTGATGTCAATTCTTCGCACCAGCAGTAAATGAACTTCAATGCATTACAAAATGGAATTTTACTTCCTTCGAACCAAGTGCCGATCCGAACGCCGACTTGCTCACCACACTTTCTTACATTACACTTCCAAAAAAGACTTTTTTTTTTTCACTATAAAGTTTCATACAATGTGATTTAGAACACTTTCTTCTGATAGCCAAAATATTCCTTTCCTGTAAATATTTAACAGCGTCTTCTTCAGTCGTTGGCAAAGCTCAAAGAGACATTTTTAAAGGACTAAGAAACACTAAACAGCACAATAAACAAACACAAATAAACAGCAGACACAACTATGACAAAAGATAACCTCATTAGCCTGGGAGAGCTAGCGTCGCACACCACTAGCGTGGAACTAGTGTAACTAAAATGTGGTGGATATAATACACAAGTACCGAATTTATTAATACGTCTTTGAAATCTTTAAAATTAGGTTTTTGGTAACTATTAAATAACAAAACCACCTTGTTAAGGCGGGAAGCTTTTTAAAGGCAATAATTAGAGAGCGCATTAGACTGAAAATAAAAGTATTAAAGAGGTAATATCCTCATAAGAAAGCATTACACTGAAATATTTACTATTTTATGGAAAGATGAGGGTGAATAATACAAGTCACTATTTGAGTTCTCCAAAGAATCAAGTATATATTGAATAAGCAACATATAATAAACTTTATAGTAGGCAGCTAATTTTATACAACTTAAATCCTAAAGAATGCTGATTTAGAAACTAACCTTATGTCTAATTGAACCAAACATTAACATTTATTGATATAGAGGTTGAAAAAGAAACAAAGGAAATTTAACTTTATAAAATACTTTATCGGCAAGCCAATAATATATATACAATATAATGATCGATCGGTCCTATATTATGAGTACTCATTTAATAGTTTGATTAGATAATGCTAGCATTATAATAAGAAGTAGGTACCTGCGGGAAACATATACTTTCCTTGAAGTGGAGTCTTCTTCCGGTGTTATTTTGCGTTCCCAATGAGATTCTGTCTTCTAGCTGGTGAATACTGGTTGCGGTGATCCGTATATGATGGTAGCGTTGCGGGAGATGAAAGATAAACTATTACGCTGTAGCAGTAGAACCAATACAGGAAAGTGGACAAGCCCCTCCCTGGAGAGAGTCAGAGCCCAACTGAGCGGTTATCTCTGAAATGGGGTACACTATTACTGTAGCAGTGGAAACGACCCCGGAGAGGGACAAAGCCCAACTGCCTGTAACGCTTGAAACCAGCCGGTGCCTTCTTGAGCTACCGCCGTAGTTTCTGCTCCTGGCCACTGCCTTGGTGATCTCCATATGTTTGTGGCGGGTTTGTGAACTAAGCGAGCGCGGGAAATTCAATTCAAAGACGGCTGAACACACGTCTTTAACTGTATTATTTATTGGTATCGACAAGGAAAATATGATTCTTCATTGCGCCAGTGCGAGGATCATATCTAAACGAAGAATTTTAATGTAAGATGTATATTAGTAGCTTTTTAACATAACAATAATCTGAAATGTTAAAGAGTTCTTTTAATGAAGATTAAAAAGGAAAATAAAATACACATAACTCAGCTAATATTCGCTTGGATGGTAAATATATTGGACAACTTTAAAAAATCACGTTGTAAACTATATCCGACAATACTAAAGTATTTGCCATTACCCATTATCGCACTCCACCACTCCTCTTGCCTTACTGAAATTCTATATTTTTGTTAAAAGTCGAATTCTATATATATGTTCAATTTAATAAATAAAAGTCCCTTACGCAGGTGCTGCGTTAACTAAGTAGATTTACTACGTGCGCCAAGTGTTTGCATTTATATCAAAACTTAAAAGTTCAATAAGAACAATATTTAGTATTTAAGCTTCAAATGAAGTGCTTCATAACATAATAGAATATTATTAAAATGAGATGAAGACCGAAAACTAAAAAATGCAAATATCTCAGTTAATAATAGAGATGGTGAAAACATGTACATAATAACATTTATAGAACATTACATTTTCAATAAGATGGGTTCTATACAATTTTTCGATCTGACGCATAAGAACGGAGATATTAAGAATTCTCCAAATTCTCCCCATCTAAACCCCCCTCCCCCTTGTCCGATTTTAGCCGTTAACGAACTTGATCTTTCTTTTTGTATGCAACGATTATATAAAAAGTTTGGTGACGATAAGACAAAAAATTGCTAGAGAGATAACAGACATACGTGTGTGAATATATATATATAGTTTTGAACGGACCTCATTTTCGTCATATCCTGGGTAGGATCGATGGGCATTTGAAGAAAAATTTCGAAAATCACGACATGAGCACGACCTCAATAGTTGATTTCCCTTAAAGGAACTCACTAGAAATATAGAATTTGACCTAAGAAACAATATAAAGTAAAAACAAATAACCAATTAATATTAAAAGTTTACCATACAGTTTTCAACTACTGAAATGTATACCACTATATCTGTGGTGTAATCAGTGGAAATTACACTTGTGTGTAGACTTGCACCTTTATTAATGCTGAATATTGGGGTTAGGGAGCCCCAGCTCATGTATGGAGTTGTTTGCAGTTATAATGTTAATTGTTTATTGTCTATATTATGTATTTATTTCTTTTGTATTTGAGTTAAAACCCAAATAAATAGTCAATGTAACACAACTTAGCAGGACCATAACCTTTATTCTAAACACAATTTGTTCTTTATGTTTTTTTCTCTCGATAAAACGAATATTAACGAAGATGTTGATATGCTTTCACGTCAATGTAAAACCTGCTACCCGTAGTTGAAAATCCAAATTCTCATATTGCCTATGTTGTACCTTGGAATGATCACTAATTCGTTGGGCATTCCGAAAATCGAAATATCTCAGTTATTAAAAGTCAGATTGAAAAATATTTTTGAAGCAATCATGTTAAGCATTTAATTTTATTCTTTTGTTATTGAATACATTTGTTTTTCAACTTGAACAATAAACGAGTTATTTTAATGTTTATGATTTCAGTCTTCAGTAAACTGAGCCCCTTTTAATAATCTCATTATTACTTTAAACAGTTGGGGCACTAAAAATCTCATTTCCAATGTTTACTTAAATTTCTGTTTACATAGGCTTCTTACAACGAGAGAAATAGGTAACAGATGGTCAGATAAGATCTACTCAGGAATCTTCTTAGTTTACGCAGCCCAGTTAATACATTTTAAGTTGCTAATTGTTTAGTTTATTTCATTTTTTTCTGTACTACTGTTTATTAATCATGGTAGTACTTAAGTAAGTCTTAAACGGTTAATTAAAAGTTATGGCACATCTCGGCCAATAGTTAACTGAGAACAACAGTTCGAGATTAGGTAACTCATAATACGTTTGGCAAAAAAAAACACCAGTTGTGCTGTTTTCATTATATTCATATACGCCCACGCACACACATGCATACGTATATTCACATAGACGCCCAGTTAACCCGTAGAAGATAGAAATACCTCCTAGCTACGTACACATTGAGGGCATAGTTGAAATAATGAAGGATGCAATGACGAAAAGGAAGTTAAAGAGATGATTCTGGAAGTTACAATGAATGATTCTAAGTGTATGATTTTTAGTTCTAGCCAGCTGCCTGTTCCTGGCTATGGTTTTTACTCGTTGCATTTATTAAAAAAAAAAATTGAAGATGAATCTTGTGATGACAACTGTAAGAAATAATAAATCAAAGATAAAAACGGATAAGAAAATTTAATACATAGTTGTGGACAAAAAACTAGCAGCAGTTTCTTAATGTCTGGGAAGTTAGTAGAAAAGCGAGTTATCGCAGCTTTAGGGAACTTGTGCAATTTGTGCTTCTAGCTTTCTGATGGCACTTTACCACAAGAAGGTTATAAAAACCCCAAACTTACCGCAATATAACTTTGTTTTCTTATCGATCAGCTGCATCACTTCCCGCCTTGAAAGCCCTTTTTCCCTCTTTTTCTAGTCCTCATTTCTTTCTTTTCTGTTTTACTGCCTTCCCAACTAATGCAATTAAACTATAGCCACGACCCCCGAGGAGTTTAATCCATCTCGAAAGAGCTAAGAGTTTCTGTTATCTGGAAGGGCGAGAGTTATGCTCTATTCTTTTTCTATTCATGAGAATTTCAAATAGTCGGGGGTGCAATTTTCTCTCATCTGTATCAAACAAATGAGATGTATGGTAAGTAAATGTACCGATGATACTTCATCACGAGTTCCAGTGTGCGAACCAGAGGAAAAACGACATATATCTTTCATCGAATGGGGTTGGACAGACAAAAAGGAGTTAGATTCAATGTTTTGGCCACCCGGGGATTGCGTTTATGAGATCACCAACGAGATTTAACATTCGATAGCCAAAATATAGTTGTTGTCTATTGATTGATTGTCGCAACAACTAAATGGCTTGAAATCGTATCACCTAACACCGTTGAAGCATTAATGGGAACTAGCTAACGCTTGACCCCTTAACAAAGGGATGTCTTCGGCATCGCCAAAATTGGCAAAGCGATCCCTTCGGGATCGCCGTAAATCGACTCGGAATTCGCCCTCGCGATTTCTAAGTTTTAATTATACACGTATTTTCCATATTCGTAATTCTTATCATTACATCCGTAGAGTTTATCTGGAAACAATGAAAATTATTTCCATTTGGTTAGGGATGAATTTATTTCGTATATTGTATCATTCAAGAAGAAGAGTGTATGATCTGGCTGCGGTGAAAAGCAGTGGAAGCTGTAATATATAAAAAATCCCACAACCAAACCACTAACAAGAATGTAGGAAGGGCCACCAACAATCGACTCAAGTCCAAATTCAAATATATATAAATTTATTTAGAATAAATGCTCCAATTATAAATATTAATAATTAAAATGAAAAGGCACCTTTGAAAATATAATGGGGGGGGGGCACTTAATTATACTTAGTCTAAATTACAATTGAAACACTTAGCTGTTTAATAGAAGTGCTGACTTAGCCGTGAGAGGTATAACAGGCTAGGCAGGCCGGAACAAGGTGAAGGATTAGCGGACGCTCGTCAACAAGGGTCTCCCCTCCAGAGGATGCCGAATATGAGTGATCTTAATCCGTCGCGAGGGGTCCTTATACGAGTATACTTTTACAGGGCTAATCCGGGAGAGAACTTTGAACTGCCGATCGAAATACGCTCAAAAAGTGCATTTAACGTGAATTAATAATTACTCTAATTATTAGTTTTTATACTTACTATTATTAAGTATTACTACTTTAGTGTACCCACGTTAAGAGCTGTGAATGTTATTATCAAAATCCATCGGCGTTATCTATGAAAATGCTAAAGCACATGGTGACCACTCCAAATTGGATGTAATTCTTATTTAAAGGTTAAAACAATACATTTAAGCATTCATACATATTAATCTTAATGTGCTCTGTGCTGGTAATACTCAGAATATAAAATGTATGGCCATTTATAAAAAAGAATGACCTATATTCAAGAAAACCTTTATAACAAGAGAAGAAATTGATATAAATTGTATAATTAAATTAACAAATTATGAAATCGTTACAATAACTAAACCAATAATTGAAATACTTCAAAACCTTAAACTATAATAATGTAAATACATAACAATAAATAAAAAATAAGAAAACAATTTCGTCATCCAATGAGTTAAAAGAAAATTTAGGTAATAAATAACAGTGTCTGAATGTGTCAACCTATCGCTACTTCAATCAGATTCATTTAGATGACATACTTAAACTTTAAAGACATCGAAGATATCAATAGGACTTGATTAATTGTAACACATGGACATTGGAACACATTTATTTAATGTGTCTTAGAATGTTCACGATCTACTTCATTAATTTTAATTTGAGTTCGCAGTAATGTTGTTGTTCCACCACATATGCTATCATACAGTCATAAATAACTTGAAAAAGGTAAAATATAAACATGAAGTGGATTTATTATCAAATTATTGGTTCTTAAAGTGTTGTTGCGACAAAAAAATAGTTAACCAGACCCCTTTACTGGTGGTTAGGGGTATAAGTGGTAAATCTTTAATTATGAGTTGAATCCATGCAGATTATTGAGCTCCAAGCTTGGATTCCTTCCGAAAATCACTCACTACTCCTTTGGTTCATCAAATTGAATGCAATTGCATAGTGCATTAAGACCCCTGCCTTGAGTCTCGTCTAAAGGGATTGGGAGAGAACAGAGGAGGCTTTGAGATGCAAGCAGTAAACCCTTTGAGCCCGCCTTATTGTCCGAAGGTCCAGTAATTGGTAAGTCCTACATCCCTTTCGTAGATAGGACCCCGTCCCTTTGTCGGCTCCATTATACGCAGTTCTGTCCGAACACTTGAGACTTCAAAGGCTATTATTAATTCCGTGATTCGACCGCAGTGGGATGTGTCCAATTCCTGTTAAGGCAGTGTCCGATCGAATTGGTCAGCCGCCGTAACGGATAAAGTGGATCATGATAAAAGTCCACCACGCAGGGGGTGCGTAAACTAAGCAGATTTCCGACGTGAAGTTTTAGAATAGTGAAATTTCACGAGAACCGAACCGAAACGGCCGAACTAGCTAGCCGGAAACTCACGACTACAACCGAAGTTAGCCGATCTCATCATTTCCGTTACTCTCAATTACATAAATGCAAATATCTCGGTTAATATTATAGATACAGAATAAATGTATATAACAATATTTATAGTAAATTTAATTTGCAATAAGATTGGTTCTATACAATTATTCGATCCGCCTAGTAACGGAGATATTTCGTAATTTCGAAAATCCCCCTCTAAACCCTCCCTCCCACTGGTCCGATTTCAACCATTAACGAACATGACCTTTTTACATAAAACGTTTAAATATCGAGTTTGGTAACGATCGAGCAAACATTGCTACCACTAGAGCTTAACAGACAAATATATATATATATATATATATATATATATATATATATATATATTTATATATAATTTTGAACGGATCTCATTTTCGTCATTTCGTGGGTTGAAGAAAAATATTGAAAATCGCGTCGTGAGTACGGCCTCAATAGCTGATTTTGTAATGTGTTACGTACAATTCAATCGACCTAGAGTGGTAATGGACAGGGCTAGGACTTCTGGATTAGTATGATTGGATAGCCTGCTGTGGAATTTTCTGGATCTTAAGGGAATTAGGTCCTTTACAAATGGGATATTACTTAAGATCATTGTGGAGGGTGTGGTTGGTGATATAATATGGCGCAGGAATTTGGATTGGAAAGTCTGGATGCGTCTGATGTTCAAAGGTTTTGGTGTACCCCGCACTTCTATTACGTATTTGCATATTGGTTTAAGTAGTAACTTGTATATTGTTAATTTTTTTTTTCGGTAGACACGTTACGAGAGTTTTTCCTCATGTAGCGAGTGCTTTGGTGATTTATCGAAAACTGTTTTTTGGCTCTGGAACTTATCAAACCTCGCCTGATTAACCGTTCAAACTAACCATCATGCCCCTATTAGAAAGAATCAAAATGAAGACGATTGCTTGTGTAGATGTGGAAAATCCCACATGTTCTGGTTCTAGTGCTCCGTCGCAGTTTTGCGCCTATGGTCCGAGGAGAAAAAACCAAAAGTCAAAAAAGAGTTGCCGAACATGTTGAAAAACAGTTTGTAATGAACATTCCTTTATTGAATGCCATTCTTGTGGATAACACAATTTTAATTAGTTAGGTAGCTTTTTAAGTTGCTTGACATAATATTTCTTCAAAAAAGAATACCTGTACGATGAATTTTGAATAGTATTTTTATATTATATTAGTATTTGATGTTTATAATAAATATACATTTTGTTTTTGTTGGAAATATTTTATTTAACAACTTTTTTTTTAGGGAAATAGGTGGTGTGAAAAAAATTCTCACGCGCGAGTTCTCAGGTCACGCATTTTGACCCGAGTTCTAGAGGTTTAACAAAATGTTGTAATCCAAATATTCTGAATACAGAATGTTTCTTTGCCCTAAGTATTTGACAGCTCAAAGACTGTTTGCTGACAGGTTGACTCATAATAACTAAACAGCTTACATACGCGTACAACTAAGAGGATTCCATTAAGATCTTTGAGGAAACCGCTATCACTGACTGAGAAAAGCCTGTTTGATGTTCGATATCCCCCCCCCCCCCATGCTCACATCATCAAAGGGACTACTTCTTGGAGTGTTTGCACACGGCATTGATTAAGAGTCGTAAGAAGCCACTTTCAAGGGGCTTATCATCGTTTATGATTGACCATTTTACTTTATAATGTATATTATATAACTGGATCCTACCGAAATTGTATGTTTGGGAATGAATGAGTGTAAGGTATTTCATTCATTAATTATTCTTCGGAAACTGATGTTTATTTATCAAATGTATTACGAGTACTCTGCGAATTCTAAGCAGATTTCCTACTGGCATTTCTACAATAGCATCCCTATTACTAATAAGCAGTAAACTAGCTAGCTCATCACAATTAAATTCCAATTTTCCCTCTTGTGGCTGTACGTTAGCATGACTATTATTTCAGATACGGAATGAAATAGTGACAACATTATATGGGAATTGAATATCTAAAGAGAATATTTACTCACCTCTACAAACTCAAATATACAAATAATTATGATTATATTTGCTTTCCAAAAAATGTCAAACATGTAAAATATATAAAAGAGAATTAGAAAAAAATGTTGTTTTTAATGACATATATTACATGAACATTGAATAAATATTAAGAATATTTACTCACAGCTACAGACTAAAATATACAAATAATTATAATTATATTTCATTTCCAAAAAATGTCTAACGTATTATAACTATAAAAATATATATATATATATATATATCTATATATATATATATATAAATATGTAATTGTAACCCTTCTGTCTGTACATTGATTTTTTCCGCAAAATTTCACGATAAACTTTTCGGTTCACATGTCACAGACAACCATAACTGCATTTTGCTTTCTTTTCGTGTATGTTTTTTTGTTTTGTTTGTACCTTTTCACGCATAAACGGCTGAACCGAATTTTATGAAACTTGGTGTGTAAATATTACTACTATCCCAACTTAAAGTCTAAGTTAAGGCTATATTAATATCCTCTGAGACGACAGGATTGGGGGTTATAAGGGAGCCCTGAAATAAAAAATAGTTATTTACCGTTTCCCATTGGTTTTTTCGGAAAATATGTTTCCCCATAACAAAAGTTAATTATTTTATTATTTAGAGCAACTTATGTTATATACATTTTTTTCGTAATATCTAAATATAAAATGAGTTAATACGTTACAAAACTACTGCGGAAGTCAACAAATTTATTTGCCACCAAAAACTCAACCGAACTAAACCAAACTCAGTAAGTGTATTAGCACCAAAAACAACTAACGCCGTCATTATATTAAGCCATACCATCATTTCTAGTGACGGGCAGGAGTGGGGGTTGTAAGGGAAGGCTGAAATAAAAATAGTGATATTTCGTTTCCTATTCGATTTTCGCAAATATGAACAGAACAAAAGGTTTGTTTATTTTGTTATTTAGAGAAAGTATTTTTGATATTCACTTTTGGTCTTATAACAAAGTATAAACGAGATATACGCTAAAGCTTATAGCGGGAGCCAACAATTTTATTGGGCACTACATTGACTCACCGTAACGTTTACAAATCACTCGGTATGTGTCAAATTAGCATTAATTCTTCCCTGATTATAAATAGCACTATTAAAATTTTTTAGGTTCGTACGGGCGGGAGTGGGGGTTGTAAAGGAGGCCTGAAATAAAAATCGCGATATTGTCATTTATCTATTTGTTTTTTCGAACAAACGTTCACATAACAAAAGTGGTTAACTTTGTTATTTAGAGAACTATTGTTTTATACATTTTTTTCGGGAACAATGTATGAAAGCAAGTAATTAGCGTTAAATATTGACATACTCAAACAATTCTTCCAATATGAACTACCAGGTACCTCACCTGAAAAAATTGATTCAAATCTATGTAAATAATTTGGTCCTTATAATTCCAAATCTATGCTTAAAGGACAGAAAACGGGAAAATGCAATATGGAGGGCATTGGAAGTCCTTTTCCTCAAATTTTTATTATTAATAAAACACAGCAAACGACGGTATAGACCCTAAAACCTGGGGCGGATAAAAGTTTCAAAATGTAGTGCAAAGTAAAGCCTTTGCTAATAAAATACTCGTCCACCATTCAGCCTCAATTGAATTCCCGGGCGAAGCCGGTATCCTAAGCTAGTATATATATATATATATATATATATATATATATTAAAAAAAAGAGAATCTGATCAAGGGTTCTTTTTAATCATATAGGGGCGTCAACATTAATGTTAAATCAGCTATTGGGGTGGGGAAAAAAGATTGTTATCTAGGTGCCTCAAATGTAAACTTGTCTCCTTTACCGAGGTTAGGATTTATAATACGGCAAACATAAAAGTGTATTAAAGTCAAAGACACGAAGAGGAAAGTGCTTTGTGAACTTAAATTTTATTTAAACTAGTAATGAAATATAAAAAAAAAATGTCTGCTATTGTGTGAAATATATTTAATTACCTTTTTCACACACTTTAAATAAAATTACAAACGATCTGCAGAAAGAAGAACTACACACTATTTTCAGAACCAATAACGCATTAAAACAGCTATCAAATGACATAGAGAATAAAGACATATACAACATGAACCAAGAATACAAACTTAGTTGCACCTTCAATAAACTTCTAACAACTTCCCCGGAGACTATAAAACTCGAAATACGGACCGAACAATCTCACATGTCGTTTAAACACAAACCAGACTAGACTTAGAATCAAGCACTTGGGGCGAAAAAATTGACATAAGGCTCCAAATAAAATCCCGAGAGTATGAAACACCCGGCCAACAGACAAGCAAAAGAAAGGACGTAGTATTGGAAAGTAGTAGAGATTAAATGTAGATATAACAAAACACACTGACAACTAAACGACAAAATGATCAAAGAACAGTTCCTCAGTGGACAGACAAAACCTACTGACTCACAGACAACTAACCCAGTGGTTAGAAAGATAGGGTGATCTCTCATCGCATTCGGAAAGCAAGCGCTAGTCCAGCTGTACACGGTCAATAGACACAACACACAACACACACACACAACACAACACATACACACACACCATTGTATCTTCAAAAGAAAAGCCCTGGAAGGACTACTCCCATGATGTATTTTTATTATTTTAAAAGAATCGTTGCCTCAGAGACTTTTAGTTCTTTTCCAGATCACTGGAATTGTTCTTATCTTCATATATTAGAAGATTTCCCCTAAGGAAATTCACAGCTACTAGAGGTCATGAGTAACGCGAATTTCGACGAAAAAATTTTTTTTCTTCAAGAAGTCTAACGATCTCTACCCCAGGAGAAGCGAAAATGAGGGTTTCCGTTATCAAAAACTGTATATATATAATAAATATATAGATATATATATATATAATATATAATATATATAAATAAATATATATGTATATGTCCTGTTACCTAACCGCTATTGCGGTCGTTTTAGGAGGGGGGAGAGAGGGGAGGTCGATTTATGTAAAAAGAAAGAAAAAATTTCGAGTTCGTTTAAATCGCCTGAAATCCGGCAAGTGGGAAGAGGGTTTTAACAAAGCCAGGGGGATGATTTTCGAAAATTATTCCCAAAATCTCTAATCTCCGATACCATAAGGTCGATAGAAACATTGTATAGCACCACTCATATTAACCAATTACCATTTACTGATAAAAATAATTTATAAACATATATTTCACTAACTTGAATATTAATATCGAGAATATTTGCCGTTTTTTCAGTTTTCAGAATTATCATTTTCACCTTCAGCAGGCAGAGACAGCCATCAGCAAACCGCCAAAACCGCCACTACTTCTACTCAATGTTACCATAAACGAACGATACCCCTGCTAACATAATTAAATCGCATTATAACGAAGTTTATAAAATACCAAAAAAAATTGAATTAAAAGATAACCTTTATTATAAGAGATAACATGCTAATATGTAATTGTGCAGTACTAGATTAATAGTAAAAAGTTTCCTCAATAAAATTAATTAATGTTCTATATTCATGAATATATTTTCCGTAATTAGTTTATTTATTTTTCCGGTGTGAAGCGGGGCAGAACCCCGTTTGTATTACATTTCTAACCTAACGCTGCTTCCTGTAGGCAAGTTTTTAATTGAAATTGGAATGAAAACAATTCCTATTTCTTATTTTCCGTTTGGGCATAATTATTCCCGGTAGGGGTGTGTTATCCAGTATGGAGGATTTAATCTATTCCTAATCAAGAACACGAGGGAAATCTGCTTAGTTTTTAACCTTAAAACGGGTACGCAGAGGGGCCCCATCGTAACGGACATTATTTTTATTATACACACACAGATATTAAGTTCTGACGTTAGGATTGTAAGTTATTCAATAAATATTTTTATTGATGAGTGATTTATTTTGTTAATTGAATTAACAAGAAAGTGTGATCTACGATTGCTTAGAGTTCATGTCAAGCTATCATTCATTTACATCATTTTTTTTTTTATTTTTATATCTACATTATTTTGTAATTTTTATTCCTCAGAAATAATAATACCACTTCTTAATTCAAGAACGTTTTTGAGTTTCAAATTAAGATACAATATAATCCTCATTTATATTGTTTTTCTAAAGTTACGTCTTGGGAACATCCGCACTGCTCAGGGGCGCTTAAGGGCTCGGGCGACTGCCGGGTCGGCGCAGCCGGGGCAACCAACGCCTAAGTAGAGAAAAATTTTCGTTTCGATTTTATAAAGTTAATAATTTGTATTCTCTTGCGTAAATTCCTTTTATAAAATTTTTTAATATAAGCTAACTCAAAAACACACAAAGTATTACGTAAGCCTACTAAGTAATGTATGCAAAAAGGTAAGGCCTACGTACTTTTTAGTCATCTTATCCTTTCACTTGAAATATGATAATATTTTAATTGATAGCTACCACTTATGATGCCTCAAAACGCAGTATCTTCACCCTATTATGAACTCAATTTCTGGGGGAGGGCCCCCGACCCCCCTTTTTTAGGGGGGGGGCGACCAACCCGGTTATTTGCCCGGGTCATATTTTGCCTTGAGCCGTCCCTGGCTCCTGCGACATCACAAACATCACCTTTATTTCCTTTATAAACCCTTCCATTTGTCCTATCCCCTTGTCGTTTCCAGCAGTAGCTGTAGCATTTACTCTAGCACAATTTTAGAGTTTGTAATTGTTATTATCAATAAATGTGCTTGTTTAAAGAGCTTTTCACGCATACTGAGTACTTAACTGTTCCTGTTCGGGCGCCCAGTTAAGGTATAAAAGTATGCGTGAACGGCCTTTAAAAAGCACTTTTAATTGAGAATAACAATTACAAACTTAAAATTGAGCAGAGTAACAGGCCTACAGCTACTGGGAAATGACAAGGAGAGGAAAAATGGAGGTATTATGAAGGAAATAAATTCTGATGTTTTGTGATGTAAGAAGAAGGACTGATGGTTCCCATAAAGTTAACTTAAGACTATTAAAAATGTGACTGGCTTAGCTCAATTTTCAAAGCTATTTAAATGCTAATAGATGGAAAATACTAAGTTAATAACACAATTATTAATTATATCTAAATATTATTGCATCTCCTGTTAAATTGTGATTATTGGAATTTTATTGTTCTTAATTAACGACAGACAACCTTTTACTAATTGGGAAGGTTTTTCTACAGGCTACTACACTTTTCCAATCCAGGGTGGGACTACGGATTTTATTTTAATGAGTTCGAGTCGTCTAAATAAATTCATACACGCCATCTCAAGGTTTTAATCATTTGAAGTTAAAGGCAACTCACCTGGCTAACCTGAGCCCCTTATTTGGATTGAATTTAAATAGAAATGTGATCCAGGACAGTGAAGTCCATCCAAGCTAAATATTTATAGAACATGCTGAAGTTTTCATAGTTTTTATATTACATTATTTGTAATGTTTCTACAGAAATAATAATAACACCCCTTAATTGAAGAATGTGCTTGTGTTTCAAATTAAGAGACAATGTTAATCTCATTTATTTTTTTCTAAGACTATCGAAAATGTCGCTTGGCTTTACTCAGTTCCCAAATCCTTTAATTTTATTGAATTACAAAAGGGGATTCTTGAAAAGGAAATGTAAATGGAGTTTTCAGTAAAAGATTAAAACATGTTTCTATGCTTCAAATTAAGAAAACATGGTAATCTCATTTAATGTATTTTCATAGGCTATGGGAAATGTAACTCGGTTCAAGTCAGTTTTAAAAAATCATTCCTTTTAACTGAATTACTTATAGGGATTCTCGAAAAGGGAATGAAACTGAAGTTTCCAGTACAGATGTTGAACAATTGACGGCCTAGCGATAAGGCATAATATGAAGTAAGGCTATGCCTATTCCGGGCTTATGCACTGGGAGGGGCTGTTAATGCAGGGTAGGCAGAATAGCGAAAACCTTTACTCCTAGTCTATATCAGTCAAGTTTTCTAAACATTTCTCTCTCTGAACTCCCACATCCCCGTTTCTCTCCAACTGCCACGGGCAACCACTTTCTCCCTCTCTCGGCACTTCCACTCCCCTCTCGTGTGCTCCTCCTTCTCAATCATCATCTCTTATCTAAGGGGGGCCGATATAAAAACTAAAGCTAAGACCCTTGCAGAGAGTCCGCGCCACTTGCTCTGATAACGATGGTTACATTGGAATCTAAAGTCTTTTAAGATATGCCTTCCAAAGTGTTAAACAAGATAACGTGACTTTTTCCCCGTAATGTTTAACTTATCATACGTACTTGGTACAAATCAATTCACACGATTATATAAAAAGTTGTAAATGTTCTAATTATATTTACCATTTAATTTATGGAGTTCAAAAGGTAAGTTAAGACACATTTAAACAGTAAATAATAAATAGTCGCGGGGCTAGGCATTAACATACAGGGTGACCGATTTTCGCAATGTGCGTGGCAGGGCACGCATTGGCATTTTATTCCCAAAACTTATAAAGTTCAATGAGAACACTATTTGAGTATTTAAGGCTGTCTAAATAAAGTGATTCATGGACCATAATGGAATATTGTAAATACGAGATGAGTAGCGAGTGGGGCTATTAGGACTGAGAGAGCGGCGAAAACTAAAAAATGCAAAATTATCTTATCAGTTTAATTAATCAAGGTAGTGAAAAAATGTACATAAGCAACATTTATGATAACATTAAATTGGGTACATAAGAATGGTTCCTATTACAATTTCGAAATTCATCCTCTCTCTAAAGCCCGCCCCCACGACCAACCGCATTGTCCAATTTCAGGCCTGTTAACGAATCTTGGATCATTTCTTTTTGTATAAAAAGAACTGACTTAATATATTGCGAGCCCATGGGGGCTAGAGCTGAAAAAGACCAATATATATAACAGTTTTGTAAGCAGGAGCGCTTCATTTTTGCGTCCATCTTCTGGGTGGGGGGGGGAGGATCCGTGTGTGACATTTAAATAGACAAATGTCGAAATAACGTCCATGAGTACGACCTTGGAAGGGAAATCTGGCTAACACGACTTAAGGAAATTTATGGGTGCGGACAACAGTATGATTAGTGAAAGAGAAATTCGCTTTAAGTTAAAGAAAATCGATCATTAGAAGTAAGGAGCAATGAGTAAACTCGAAATGAGAGACGAGAAAAAATACGAATAATTTCAGGATTAATATATCGTCAGTTAGGAGAATAAAGAGAGGTTTAGCAACAAACAATTGTAGAGTATTAAATAACAAACGATATTTATTATATAACGTTTATCCATCGTACTCAATATTACGGAGGTATTTTTATGAATTATTTTTCTCTTCGCCCTGTACTATTAACTACGAAACAATTCACATTTGGCTGTCAGCACAGGGTAAAATTTATATATATATATATATATATATGGTATATTATATAGAAAAAAACACACGCATCTCATACTTTCCTCTCAGATGGTAATTTTTAAAAAATAACTAGAACAGGGACAATTTGTCTTTTTGCGAAATGTATCTTGGGCACAGGGCACATCAGATGGGCAGGCCATGCTAGGATTACTCTATCTAATTACCTTTTACGTATAAGTATTTTGAATAAAATAGGGCTAATAGTGATAATATTAAGCTAATTATAATTATGAATATATTAAGCTATTATTGCATTTTCTTTATAAATGGTTGTAGCTGTGTATGCAGCCTTATTTCCCGTTTGTTTCGGTGACCTAGATGTTTTCAAGATAATTTTGGCATAAAAATCTTAGAAAAAAAATAAATAACTACCTAACTGAAAAAAATAGTTGGAGTTTCTGCTTAAATAAATTATTAATTTTTCTTGTACACACATTACCATTATTATTAATACTAGGCAGAAGCCTTTTCAAAGAGTTCTGTCGTGGCAACTGAATTACGTCTAAGATCTCGAGACTGTTTAATGGTTCTAGTATAGTTAGCTGACAAATTACACTGGTCAAACATGATTTTTCTGTCTCTACGAGTTAGCCAATAGTTGTAAGATAATGCAGTTTTTAATCCTGTTTTGCAATATGTTATTCGGAATTTAATTCCATGCACACCTACAGTTTTTTTTAAATTATCTAATGTTCTATTTTTTTGAAAATAATTTTTTTAGTTCTTCGGGCATTGGCAAAATAAAGACTCGTAAGAGCAATGGCATAGAGTATGATCGGTAAATCCAAATTTGATCTAACTCATAAGGCAGGTAGCTGTTGTGGCAGGTTCAAGCATGTATATTTAGGACAAGCAAGCTAAAACATGATCTACTGTAGGGTCACAGAGGCAATGCGATTCATCAGAATGGATCGCAAGTTGTGAGTTAGGCATTGAAGGGGTGCAGTGATCCACATCATTGTGAGTGGCTTATGTGTGTCTGACTTATTGGGTATTTCATATTTATCAAGATTTATATAGGACATGTACTTAGAGTCGTTAGTTATAGAATGGCCGAGAGTCTGTTTAAATCATTCCTACAGCAACATTTGTTATTGATATATGGTGAAGTGAC
This sequence comes from Riptortus pedestris, assembly GCA_019009955.1. Lineage (NCBI taxonomy): Eukaryota > Metazoa > Arthropoda > Insecta > Hemiptera > Alydidae > Riptortus > Riptortus pedestris. The sequence continues at coordinate 25,803,747 of CM032228.1, forward strand.
GCTCAAGTACCGCAAAGGGCGAAACATTTACTCCATTAGTGAAAAAGAGTGTTATGAACTTTTATTTGGATGTAAAGTTGGGGAGCAAACTTAAGGACCTGGGCCCCAGCATATCTGTTTGTTTATTGTGTTCTAAGGCTGTCTCGTGCTGGCATTGAAGTAATGGGCAAACGCCACATGCCATTTTTGCTATCGTGCCTATGATTTGGGAGGGAACGCGCCAAGATCACTATCCAACCATAGACTGTTAATTGTTTGTTAAGCAAATAGGTTAAAGGGATTACGTCAAAATAATCAAAACATAGTCAGTGGTGTACTCCTAACTTGTGATCTGCAATGAAAAGCCAGTTCGCATAGCTTGCTGAAGCGAATTGCCACATTAAGCAAAGGGCTCCCAGAACAACGTGACGTTAGATGAAGGAGACCTGGCAATATTCTGATGGAATAATACGGAAGAAATAAGAAACAGATTTTGGTGACACAAAATTTTGAAGGAAAGCTCTTTCATCTGAAGACTCATTTTATAGACCCCAGAAAGATCCTTTAAACGATCTCATAGCGAGATTTTAAAGTTTATTCCATAAATAGCTGACAGTTCTGACACTGCTCGGATTTGACTCTTCCCGGGCTAAAAGGATGGAAATATACTTCAGAAAAGAAAACCAAAAGATATGTAATTTATGCGTAATCGTCGATTCTTTAGTTTTAAAGACTTAATTTCTGAAGAAAATGGTCATATAGTGTTTTGGTTAAGGAGCATATTTCATCTCTTAATGGAGACATTTGGTATAGTAGGGCATAACCCAACAGATATGGTCGTCTTGTTTAGTTGATTCCTCTAAAGTGTTTGTATTAAAAGCTTAGTGGGGCATCTGCAATAATGAGCTATATAAATTCCGCGAATCAGTACCTTGTGGGTGCCCACTCTGCATAGAAAGAATGCATATTAAACTGTAACTTTTCAAAATTTATATTGGAATAAACTACAATATGCAGTGTAATTGAATGGAAAATTAAGGTGGTGTATTTGAAGGTAATTGCAACTTATTCTTGGTCTGGCAACTTGGGTTATTAACAAAGGTATTTGTTGTTTCTTTTGTCACTGGGATTGCAGTAGGGACAGAAAAACAACGATTACATTAGGAAAAAATGGCCTAAAATACGCGAATCATTGCATGTCCTGGACAAAAAAATGAAAAAATGTGAAATCATGAAAGGCATTGTTGTAATCCATAAAATGTGTATCATATATCCTTCCAATTACAACATATCAAACAAACTAGGATTCATTTGAAGAATTTCGTCCAAAGCCATGGACAAATAGTCCTAGGTTTTAATGTGTGGTTCATTGAAAAAGAAGTTTCCTAAAAATAAGTGGTGCGAAAATTTAAAGAAGGAATATTTGTGGGTCCACAAAATACGATCATTAATGCAGAGATGAAAAGTTAGAGGAACAATGTGAATCCACTGAAGAAATGCAGCTTGGCAAGCTTCGTCAAAAATGTTGACTTCCGACAGTTTTTTTTTCCGGAATGCGGTCGAAAAGGCGGAAAATTACCGTGATAATTGTGCAACGATCTTATAAGCATCTTATAAAAATTTGTTGCAATAATGTTCGCGTAATAAGTACACTTCCTGCAGCTCCGGCACCGTAGACTTCTTTCGCCCGCGAAAATCTTTGGCGAATGTAGGAAAGATGAGCGCGGAGAAAACTTTCATCAAGGGATTTCCTGCTTATGGAGAAGAGATATCAAGGGTCAAATGGAATCCTAATATAAGCTGGCCGATTACTGTTGGAGCATCATGCGGGATGCTCCACAGGCTAATATAAAGAGAAAATCGGTCATTTTTCTTACTTTCGGCTAGGTGAGGTGCAAGAATCTTTGAATATTGTGTAGATTGTAAAGCCGTGTATAAAATATTAAGTTGTTTGAAACTACAACAAAATGCCTTTCTCTCGGGACAAGACCTTGCGTGATGGGGGAGAAAACCTCGCTTTCATTTTTTTAAATTCAGGAGAAAAAATACTATCAAAATGCACTATATTTTTCTTTACTTGAAACAAAAAACACAAAGAAAATATTTTTTGGGGTTCCGGCGCTAGTGGTTTATTTTAATAGATCTTGAAACATTATTCTAATATCATCATTTTATTACTCAAAATCAAATATGTATATATAATAAAGTAAAGTCCGTTCAAGCGGCAGGTGGTCTGGGTGCGAAAACTAATTCTAGATTCCACTTCCACGTGAAGTTTTACTCTCATTTACCGTTATCCTGCCCTGGCGATTTGCATAAAGAAGAAATGCAATATATCATCGGTTAAATATTCAAGATAGAGAAATAAATGTTATAATTAAAATATTTTTGTTAGTAAACTTAATTTGGCAATTATAGAATGATTCTAAAATAGCAAATTTTTCGATCCGAGCAGTATAGTAATCTGTATGGTAAATATTGTTCGAATTTTAGGATATCCGTGCCTCCCATAAACTCCCCCTCCGCACATGAGTTTGATTTTCAGCCTGTAACGTACTTGATCTTTTCCTTGTACATTAAAAAGACTAAATAGTGGAGTTTGGGAAACTGATGAGATCTAAAAAATTGCGACGGCATGGCTAGAGTGGTATCAGACAAATATTACTATAATTATAATTATATAATAGTGCATAAATGAGTATAGTATAGTAAATTATAATATATTAGATATATATATATTATTAATATATATATATAGTTTTGAACGGACCTCATTTTCGTCATCTATACTGACGGTAATGAGATCGATGGACATATGAAGAAAAATTTTGAATAATTCGACGTGTACAATGAAGTACAACATCAATTAGGCTGAGTTTCGCCTTAATGGGAAATCTGTCTAAAAGTCAATAATTATTTTGATTCATAAAAATTTGGTCATGTATCTCACCACATAGATGCATCTTCAAAACTTGCTATATGCACAAGGTCCTATATGTTGTAAAAATATTGGTCTCTAAGTTTAAGGTACATGGCCTATAGGTTTTTAGTTTATGTTTTATGATAATAACTGAACAGTACATTTCATTTTACAAAATTATACACTTAGGTTTTTAAAAAAATGAGTTTAAATTTTCATTCAGAATTTTAGAATCAAAAATCTACTCTGAGTAATTTTTTTTCTTTTTTCTTTTTTTTAACAAAATCAGTTATAATTATACTAACATTTTGTGTTAATAATTCCCAATTTTTCAGAACATTCTTGACTTTACATTCTTCTTATCCCAAGTATTTTTTTAATTTCTACAATTACACTTATTTGAAATATTTTAATACACTAATCGAAAGTAGATTTTGAACATTTAAAGATTGGGAATCTCGAAAAGTATAACCATGTACAAATGCAGAGTGTAAAATGATTAGGACAAATGTAGAGAAATATATCCTGGTTCTATTTGCCTGTCATTTGATGTTTTTAGCCCAGATGTTTAAGGAGCCTGACAGCGCCATGTTGACAGAATGTGCCTTAACAGAATGAGCTATTTTCTCAAGGAGATCAATCAAGAGGTTCCAGCTATTCGTTTAGCTTGCTGACAAGTTAATTGAATCAGTCTGATAAACTGAGCATAGATAATCGGATTCATCTGAAACAATCAGTCTACTGGTAAACAGCTGGATAATCGATTTAGTCACAGGGTTTTACCAAGTATTTCACACAGATTAGATTCAGTTCAGTTAACTTTTAATGAAGGGTTAATTGTAAAAATGATTGAGAAAAATACGTTTTTCATTATACTGGATCAAAAAACATGTGTTTTCAATACTAGGTTTGGGTCCGTTAAAATAGCTCTTTTCGGGACTAGTACTGAAAAATCTTTTCGGTGCGCTAACCTTACCTGTTACTAATAAACATGTGTTTGAAGGAGGAGCCCGAACTGGAAAATAGTTCCTTTAATCAAAAGTTAACTGTATTCCAAAAGGCAATGCCAAACAAAGGTTTTAACATAAATAATAATCAAAATTGTACTATAAATATTAATGTAAATCTGTAATGTTTCTTCTATTACACTTTAATTTCTTATATTCTATCTTTAAGTTATTAATGAAATATAAAAGGGTTTTAATGCACTCAAGTATGAGCAGTATAATGAAAAGTATTGTTCATAACACGTACCAAAAGTGTCCTTTCGGTACTCGGTCCAATTTCCAAGCTCGTAAAACTAGACCTCGCACCGAAAAGACACACTTTTGGTACTAGTGATGAAAATAACTAATTAGGCACTGTCTTTGCCTATAGTAGGAAATATAAATAAGAAACAAAGTATCAGTGAACCCCTGTGGGTTGTTTTGTTTCACAATTCTTGAAAATCGTAATGGAAGAATTTAACACTGTTTGAATCTCTATTAAATTTGCAGATAAGATTTCAAGAGAAATTTAGTTAACCATTTTGTCCTAATATCTTTGATTTTTTGTATTTGCCAGAGTCTTTATTACTTTAAGACTTACTACTTACTGTAAAGTCACTTTTGGAATTTCAGTGAAATCATTGGTCCACTGTATCAAATCATAGTTCCTTTCAGGCTTTACCCCGTCGATGAATCAGAATATGTTTGATAATTATGTTATACAAACTTACTTTCAATGTCCGTATGGTTTTTTTTTCGTTCTAAACTCAACATACTCCGAAGAACTCTTGTCTAGCAATAGTTTCTAAACGTCGATTTCGGTGTAGGGAAGAGTAGAGTAAACCCGGGTAGTCGGGAGCAAAGCGGGTAGCTCCTCTTAGCCGATGTGTGTACTGCAGTCGGGCTGATAACGGAGCAACTACAATATGTAGTAGGGGAGAGTAGGGTAAAGCAGGTTATACGCTAGACCCAAGCGGGTAGCTCCTCTTAGCCGATGTGATGTACTGCAGTCGGGCTGAAAACGGAGCAACAACAATATGTTCGTAGGGGAGAGTAGGGGTAAAGCAGGGTAGTCGGGAGCAAAGCGTGAAGCTCCTCTTACCCTTTTTGTGTACAGCAGTTCGTGCTGTTAACGAGGAAGCAACTACAATATGTAGTAGGGGAGAGTAGGGTAAAAGCCGCAGGTAGTCAGAGAGCAAAGCGGGTAGCTCCTCTTAGCCGATGAGTGTACTGCCAGTCGGACAGATAACTGGAGCAACTAACAATAAGTAGTGTAAGGGAGAGTAGGGTAAAGCAGGGTAGGCGGGAGCAAATCGGGTTACTCCCTCATAGCCGATGTGGTGAACTGCAGTCGGGCTGATAACGGAGCAACTACAATATGTAGTAGGGGAGAGTGGGGGTAAAGCAGGTAGTCGGACAAAGCGGGTAGCTCCTCTTAGCCGTTGTGTGTACTGCAGTCGGGCTGATAACGGCGCAACTACAATATATAGTAGGGGAGAGTAGGGTAAAGCAGGTTAGGTCGGGGAGCAAGCGGTACCTCCTCTTTAGCCATTGGGTGTACTGTCAGTCGGGCTGAAAACGAAGAAACCTACAATATGTAGTAAGGGGATAGTAGGGTAAAGAAGGGTAGTCGGGAGCAAAGCTGGTAGCTCCTCTTAGCCGTTGTGTGTACTGCAGTCCCGGCTGGATAAACGAGCAACTACAATATGTAGTAGGGGAGAGTAGGGTAAAGCAGGGTAGTCGGGAGCAAAGCGGGTAAGCTCCTCTTAGGGCCGATGTGTGTACTTGCAGTCGGGCTGATAACGGAGCCACTACAATATGTTGTTGGGGAGAGTGGGGTAAAGGAGGGTAGTCTGGAGCAAAGCGGGTAGCTCCTCTTAGCCGTTGTGTGTACTGCAGTCGGGCTGATAACGGCGCAACTACAATATATAGTAGGGGAGAGTAGGGTAAAGCAGGGTAGTCGGGAGCAAAGCGGTTACCTCCTCTTAGCCATGTGTTGGTACTGCAGTCGGGCTGATAACGGAGCCAACGACATTATGTAGTAGGGGAGAGTAGGGTAAAGCAGGGTAGTCGGGGAGCAAAGCGGGTTAGCTCCTCTAGCCGTTGTGTGTACTGCAGGTTCGGGCTGAAAACGGCGCCACTACAATATATAGTAGGGGGGAGAGTATGGTAAAGCAGGGTAGTCGGGAGCAAAGGCGGGTAGCTCCTCTTAGCCGATGCTTGTACTGCTGAGTCAGCTATTTACGAAGCAACTACAATATGTAGTAGGGGAAGTAGTATAAAGCAGAGTAGTCGGGAGCAAAGCGGGTTAAAAAAAAAAAGCGCCATCTTAGCCTGTTGTGGGTAACTGCAGTCGGGCTGAAAACGGGAGCAAACTACAATATGTAGTAGGGGAAGTAGGGTAAAGCAGGGTAGTCGGGAGCAAAGCAGGTAGCTACCCTTAGCCGATGTTTATGCTGCAGTCGGGCTGATAACGGAGCAACTACAATATGGAGTAGGGGAGAGTAGGGTAAAGCAAGGGTAGTCGGGAGCAAAGCGGGTAGCCCTCTTAGCCGTTGTGTGTACATCAGTCGGGCTGATAACGGACAACAACAATATGTAGTAGGGAGAGAGTAGGGTAAAGCAAGCAGGGTATTCCGGGAGCAAAGCGGGTAGCTCGCTCTTAGCCGTTGAGTGTACCGCAGTCGGGCTGAATAACGGAGCAACTAGGATCCACCTTTGAAAATGAAGCAGCGGCCATTACGCCAAATCGTTTGTCGTGCTTGTTTTGTGGCAGTGACAATAATTCAATTTCAATGATTTTGGTGGAAAAGGTTTTTGATTGTACTGCGCTCCTATTCCAATTAGAATACAGGCATGTAGTTCCCTTAGTACAGGTTTTAATTACCTTTATTTTAGCACTAAGTAATTGTCTTTAGCGTTTGGTATGCCCGAATGACGCAATGTGTTTATTTAAATTTTACGCGCGGGGTAAAACCGGGTAGCAGCTATACCACTATTCTGGAAACATGAAAAGTTTAATTTTATCTAATTTTGTTTAATTATTTCACTGTATAAGCATGTATAATGGCAAACAATATGATAAATCCTACAACTATGAATTTACTTTTTGAAATATAAATAATTGTTTTGAATCAGCTAAAAAGAATAATGATGTTATTTGTTTATACTTTTACTTCATTTTTTTGTATTGTCCCCAAAAGGGGGGTTTGTTCTAATGCGTCAAACACCATTTTTTATTAACAAAAAAACATTAGTTTGATTAAAAATCATAACATTTTCATTTCCCCATAAGAAAAACGTATGCACCTGGTTTTACCCTACTAGTGGAATAAAAGTGGGCAAAATGACTATTTTACAAAAAACGTAGGGTAATTTTTTTTTTAAATTTATATTTTGTTTTTGAAACTGTGTTATGTTAACAAATAATTACAATTTATTTCAACAGAACTTTACTTATTTGTGGTAAAAATTGTGGTTTCTGGAAGCTTTCAAACCTTAGCTACCCGGTTTTACCCCACTTTTCCCTATGTCTTGTTGATTTGCAAGTAGTTAAGCCCCTTAATTTGAACATCATCTGTGCCACAGGAATTTAATATATCTTACTTGTGTAAACTGCATTTTATTTAATTATTCGATGATGCAATTTTGTTTGATGTTATATTCTACAAAACCTCTGTGATTCTCTCTGCAAAGGACATCCAATATCCTCCTTTGCTCTTTGGATGACTTTCTTTAAAAATGGTTGAGAGAACTCTGAAAGAAATGCTCATTTTCCTTCCGACTAAACGTGGGTTTAGATCTCTGAGCTTAAATCCAGCATCCCCCAAAAGGTCCCATCTTATTCCCGGAAATCCTAACGAAATTGGGTTTATCCAAGAGGCAGTCATATTGTGTTTGTCGGCGCCTTTGATCCCAAACACGGCCGTGTTAGTGGAACCAGAGGGAGGCCATTCAATGGGAGGCTTTCAAAAGAACCGACCCCTTAGCCGGCGACTTCCATGCTCTCCGATGTTTATCCCCTTGTAATGCAATTATACCAATATACAAGAGGGCTTTCGCATTCAAAGGATAACTCAATAATGAGATAAGTCGATTTGGCGGTAATCATTGTATTTCCAGATTTCCAAAAGGGAGAAACACATGACACAGTTGCTGGTCAGAATGTTTATTTGGAGTACGTCATATACAATATGTAGTTACATATATCAATAGTTATTGATTAAAAAATCCCCTCACGTAGATTCTGTCTAAACAAAGCAGATTTCCTACAAGCTGGGATAACATACTGATGATATCTCTAAATCTATTCCCTATTTCTTCCAAAATATGAAGCTAACATAAGAATAAAACGGCCAACAGATAATCAGTGTTAGACTACTTAAATATAAGTCAGTCACGCTGGCGCTGCGCAAACTAAGGAGATTTCCCAAGGGAAGTTTTACAATATAGAAATTTCAAGAGAGCCAAACAGATAAGGAAACGGCCGAACTAGCTTTTGCCGGAAATCAACGACTAGGACCGAAGTTAGCCGATCTCATCTCGTATGTTACATGCACACACAATGTAAAAGCAAATATTTCGGTTAATATTCTAGATAGAAAATAAATAAATAGGAAAGTATATTATATATATATATATATATATATATATATATATATATATATATATATATATATATATATAAAATTCTGAACGGACCTCATTTTCGTCATCTCCTGGGTAGGATCGATGTGCAATTGAAGAAAATTTTTGAAAACCGCGTCATGAGTACGACCCAATAGCTGATTTCCTTTACCTTAGTCCACAAGGTGGGGTGGAATTTCACCTAGAGCACAATTGACCTTGGATAGTGGGAGAACGATGTGGCTTATGGGGTTGGGGTTCTAGGTACCTTCCCACCCAGTCCCCTACTTCAGGTCAGAGGAGTAAGGTGAGTCAACACTGTCTCAAAACGCAGTAGTAGAACCGAATTTAATTTTTGGGTGGTATATCACCCCGCCTTGTTGTTTACAGTATTAACTTACGGGTGGGATCCCACCCCACCTTGGTGTTTAGTGTAACTATTTATTTCTTGTGTTTTATTATTCTAACAGCACGGATTGTTTTTTTTTCGTATGTTTTTGAGATTAATTCGATAAATATGGAGAAAAAAAAATTGTTTAAGACTCCTGGAGAAATATTGAAGTTGCTTGATCAGCAAACACAGGCCAAGAAATTCCAGAATTCATGGTAAACACAAGTAACAAGCCTGTAAGGTCATCAACATTTGTATTCAAACCAGAAAAAATGTTGGTTTCATTTATCCCTTAAAAAAATATAAACGTTGTGCTGCTTTCAACAATGCATTCTTCTGGAGAACTCAATTCAATAACCCAAAAACCAGAAATCATTGAATTTTATAACATATTTAAAGGGGAAGTCGATGCATTTGACCAACTGTGTTACGACAAGACCTCAAAACGTAAAACGAGACGTTGGCCAATGAGGTATTTTTACGGCCTGTTGGATTTGCTGTCCACAATTCCTGCGTTCTTTACAAGTGGAATACTGGAGGAGAAACATATTCCACTAGAGAACGAAGAAAGTACATAAAAACACTCTCCTTATCTTTAATGGGACCCCTGATGAAAAGAAAGATGGTTAAAGGCCACATTTCGAAAGATCTGCGTTTGTCCATTAAAAATATTGTAGGTGAAGATGGCGGGAGCGAGAATCATAAAAATAATCAGTATCCACCTGCCAAAAAACCTCGCAGATGTGATGCCTGCTCAAAAAACAACGTAAACAAAGACTGAAAAGGATACGCATTTTGTGCTTAAAAAATACAATTTGCCCGCAGAGTCTCTCCAATGATTGATGTATATATTTTTATACGTTTAAATTTTCTTAAAGACCGATTTCTGAATGTGATTCGTTTTCTTGTTTGTTTAAAAGAATTTTTTTTGAATATATTAAAAAACCTGTGACCAATCGAAACATTTGTTCCTAAGTATGTGATTTTTTTGTATGTTCCTAAAAAAAAATAAATAAATAAATAATTCTAAAAAAATATTTTCTTATTTCTTTTAGACATCAAAATAAAATAAAATATCTAAATCCATATAATTTCTAGTATATTCACACCCTCCACCAATTAAATAAACTAGACGGGTGGAATCCCACCCTACCTTGTGGCTATTGTAACTGAGTTCACCTTGTGGACAAAGGAAGGAAATCTGCTAAAATGCCCAAAAGCAGGAGTGGAGGTTTAACTGAATAGTAAAACAAAACAGTCTGTTAACCTTCGATTTAAAATATAAAAACTCTTGATCCAACCCTTAATAACGTAAATATACGTCTTTTTTATATTACTCCCTTTCGAATACCGCAGTCTCAAGGGTACGATTTAGCACGTATTTGCAAATTTATCTTTCGTATATACGAATCGATTAAATGCAGAGTATGATATTATTGAAAAATATATTGAGGCAGAATATCACAAATAGTAAGGCCCCAACTTAAGCAATTTGTTGTATTTAACTTTTAGCAGTTTTCCCTTAAGGGAAATCAGCTTTTGAGGTCGTACTCATGACGCGATTTTAGAAATTTATGTTCAAAAGTCCTTCGAAGCTACCTAGAAGATGACGAAAATGAGGTCCGTTCAAAACTGTACATATATATATATATATATATATATATATATATATATATATATATATTTATTATATATTATATTTTATTATATTTGGTTCTGTTACCACTCTAGCGGCCGCAAAATTTATTGTTTAATCGCTACCAGACTCGATATTAAGTCCTTTCATGTAACAAGAAACATGAAGTTCGTTAACAGCTGAAATCGGACAATGGGGCGGTAGGGTTTAGAGGGGATGATTTCCAAAAAATCAAAATATCTCCGATACTATTCATCGGATCAAAAAATTATATAAAAACAATCTTATCGCACATTAAATTACTATAAATACTGTTCTATACATACTTTCCATATAATGAGTTTTAACTGAGATATTATATATTGATTTTATAGTTTTCCCCTTTCAGTAAACCCCCTCTCCTACTAGTGTCGTATCAATAATAAGCTGTTATATCATTAACAACTTCATTTTGAAGGTTAAATACCAAATATTGTTTTTAGCAAACCTTTGTTGTACGAGGTACAAACAAAAACATTCTGTTGACCTTTTATAGCATTGGTTAATTTTTGGAAAAATTCTTTCATTCGATGCATAATGACGGAGATATTTAGTGTTTTTATTCCTCCATCATCTAACCCCCCCCCTCACCTGCCGATCGAATTTCAGGCGCTGTTGACAAAAGTCCGTCACGCAGGGGCTGCGTAAACTAAGCAGATATCCCACGTGGTTTTACAATAGAGAAATTTCACGAGAGCCAAGCAGTTAATGAAACGGCCGAACTAGCTTTTGGCGGGAAAGTCTCTTCACCCGATAGCCACCCAGATTTAATAAAAATGCAAATATCCTGGATAATATTCAAGATAGAGAATAAACGCATATAACAATATTTATAGTAAATATAATTAGTAATAAGATTGATTCTGTACAATTTTTCGATCCGACGTATAGTAACGGAGATATTTCGATTTTTCGAAAATCCTCCCCTCTCCAACTGTTCCAATATCACCCGTTAACGAACTTGATCTTTCTTTTTACATAAAACGACTAAATATCGAGTTTGGTAACGATAAAAAAAAAATTGCGACCGCTAGAGCGGTAACAGACAAATATATATCTATATATATATAAAATTGTAACCTCTGTCTGTACATTGATTTTTTTTCTCAAAATTTCACGATAACTTTTCGTTTCACATGTCATAGACACCAAAACTGCATTTTGTTTCTTTCGTGTATGTTTGTTTGTTTGTTTGTTTGTTTGTTTGTTTGTTTGTTTGTTTGTTTGTTACCTTTTCACGCATAAACGGCTGAACCGAATTTAATGAAACTTGGTATGTATATTACTACTGACCCAACTTAGACTTTAGGCTATAATAAAATTCTCTGGGATGAACAGGAGTTGGGGTTATAACGGAGGCCTGCAATTAAAAATAGCGATATTTCGTTTCCTATTGGTTATTCGGCAAGTATTAACATAACAAAAGTTGTTTATTTTGTTATTTAGAGTAACTTTTGTTATATACACTTTTTTCGTATAACGTATTATAAACGAGATATACGCTAAAACCTATAGCGGAAGTGAACAATTTTATTTGGGACAAAAGACCCAACCGAAATAAATAAAACTCGGTATATGCATTAGCACTAACGCTTTCATTATAATAAGCCATACCAAAATTTCTAGGGACGGGTAAGAGTGGGGTTTGTAACGGAGGCCAGAAATTAAAAGTAGCAGTATTTCGTTCCCTATTGGTTTTTCGGCAAATATGATCATAACAAAAGTTGTTTATTTTGTTATTTAAAGTAACTTTTGTTATATACATTTTTTGTATACCGAATTATAAGCAATATATACGCTAAAACCTATAGCTTAAGTGAACAATTTTATTTGGGACAAAAGACCCAACCGAAATAAATAAAACTCGGTATATGCATTAGCACTAACGCTTTCATTATAATAAGCCATACCAAAATTTCTAGGGACGGGTAAGAGTGGGGTTTGTAACTGAGGCCAGAAATTAAAAGTAGCAGTATTTCGTTCCCTATTGGTTTTTCGGCAAATATGATCATAACAAAAGTTGTTTATTTTGTTATTTAGAGAAATTTGCTCTACAATTCTTTTCAGTAATGAACTACCGGGTACCTTCATCTGGAAAAATTAATTCAAATTATAATATATTATTATAATATTTTGGCCTAATTAATGTAAAATCTATGCATAATGCATAGGAAAAAGGAAATAGGACAATATGGAGGACAGTGAAGTCTTACATAAAAATTTATTTTATTATTGTCAAATCCCATAGAAACGACGGGTATTAACCTTAAACACTGGGAAGGGTAAATGTCAAAATCATTGTGCAAAGTAAAAGCCCATGCCAAAAAGAATACCATCACCATCAAGCCGCAATTGAATTCCCGGGTGAAGCCGGGTATCTGAGCCAGTATGTCAAAATATTATAAAAAAATTAAAAGTTTCTAAATCCAGAAATGAAATATTTCATTTAGAAATAATATCATTATAAAATGTTTACTGATAAATAGGTTCACATGAATGTTGCTACTGAACTTAATTAGTATTGACAATAATATTACTGTCAGGAACAATATATGTGTGTAGTATTAATAGAAAATCGATTCGAGTGAGAGTGACGGTCGTCAGCTGACGAAAGAACGCATTAGCCTAATGCGTGTCGTTTGGGAAGTAACGGTAAAAGTTTAGTGAATACAGAATAAACATGCATTATTTATTATTCGGAACTCCTGCTGTATTTTGCTTCTATATATATCAGCTCCTATCAGCTGGTGTTACCGTGGGTTATCAGTAGCATGGGGTATTCGATATTTTAAAGTGCTAACGATGTGTCAGACGAGGATATTTCTGGAGGGACTTCATAGATATTAATAAAACATTTTACATTCAACAATTCCGAACTACGCACGATGGTCTTAACGACCACTACATACTTCTAAATATACTAGCTCTTTTAGGGCCGTTGTGTCACTCATGCCAAATGAAATTTATTTAATGACTAAAATACAATAATTAGGTGTTACGAAGCCCTGGATCGGAGAGTATTTCATTATAAAATAACTTTATATTCTGCATGAAATATATTCTTTTGAATAAAAGCTAAATTTATGTTACAATTTCTTTTATTATCAATATAATCCAGCATCTTGAACAATTTCCACTAATTAATATTACATGTTAAATTTATTTGAGTTCAATTAATAACAATATATTTCTTATATAATAATCAATATTTCCTAATATCTATTATATTTATGGCGGAAAGCATTCGAATTTTCTTTAAATAAGTAGAATAAGTTAATACTTAAAAGCTAATAATTAAAAAAAAATTATTTATTTTATTGATATTAAATAAACACCCTGTCATCAAAAGAATCATAATACAAAAAAAAAAATAGTCTCCTCCCGGCGAGATTCTTGAAAAGTCCGCTTCAGCAGAGGGTTCGGTAAACCTAAGCACATTTCCCACGTCGAAGTTTTACAATAGGGAAATCTGCATCTCAACTAACACAGAACACCACCGTGAAGTAAATTAAAGGACGTGTAATGAGAAATCTTTCAGTTTGATTTTAATAAGCTCAAAATATAAGAATTATTTATATTTTTTTTTTTTTTTGTTTCAGTAATTTTTAAATTTACCCAATCTTCGAAAAACTCTTACTTGTCTACAAATAAACAATACAAAAATTATTAAATAATAAAATCATAACCGATTAGCAATATACAATATTACTTGCGAACTTTCAGGGTTCCATGGCTTCAATGCATTATTTTCTTTATATATTGCCACATGTGCCAAGACTGGACCAAAGAAAGAAAGTGCTTTTGCTGTGGAGCCTTGTTTCATTTTTATTTTAGGCTCAGTTGTTTCATATCTTCTTGTGCCCTCCTTTTTTCTTAAATCTTCCAGGAAATTTCCTTGCACTGCTGATGATATTCTTCAAAAAGTTCCATTTTGGCAATAATCTCAAAAAATGTCTTCTCTTCATTGTGACATTCCAATAGCATCAAAAAGAAGAATTTGGGCTGGTTTTGTAATGGCGATCTAGCGAAAAACACAATAACTGGTACAACAACAACATAACAATGACAAATACCAAACAGTAATGAGAAATCTTTCAGTCAATTTCACTGATTTAGTCTCTACAACGGAAAGTGGCTGAATTCGTAAACACAAACTGGCCAGCCAACCTCGTAGCGCTGAATAGATAGATAGAACGGAAACACAAACAAATTAATGAAATATATCTGAATATAAAATATTAATTATATTGAAAACAATTTACTGAAGCGTGGTCTTGGTAATTTTTAATGAATCAGAATCAGTTCTACCAACAATCACTCAAATTTTTAGTACTCCAAGTCCCAGAAGGGGGCGGTCGGTCAACAGAACGTATTTGCATATATTCTCACCAAAGTAAAAGTTCAATGAAAAACAATATTTGGTATTTAACCTTGGCAATGAAGGTGGTTTCGTGATATGACAGCTTATTGTTAATATGTTCATGACCAAGAAGTAGGGTTTTATGAGGGCTCAAAACTGAAAAATGCAAATATCTCGGGTTAATATTAAAGATAGAGGGATAAACGTAATATAACAATATTTATAGTACATATTAATTTACACATAACATTTTATTCTATTACAATTTTTTCAATCCGACGTACAGTTGCGGGATATTTTTGAATGTTCGAATATCCTCCTCTAAAACCCACCTCCCAATAATAATTTTCGATATTTTAGCCATTAACGTAACTTGATCTTTCTTTTTACATGAAATGTTTTAAATATATCGAGTTTGGTAACGATCAAACAAAAAATGGCAACCAAAAATCATAATTGCAACCGTAGTAGTTAGTTAGAGTTAAAATATCAAATATATATATATATGAATATATACATTCTGAACGGACATCATTTTTCGTCATCTCTTAGGGGTAGGATCGATGGACATTTGAAGAAAAGTCTCGAAAGTCGCGCACTTAAGGGGAAATCTGGTCAAAAAAACACCTGCCATCGCCTGCGGAATATTACTGGGCTGGTTGACGAGGGCAAGCCACACTCAGCGATCACCTGCCCCCATATATACGGACAACTGTTTCACATGAATCAAAATGGTACTAGCGCCCGTCCCTGAGTCATCTTTATTTAATCCAAAATCTCTGATGTCTTGGGGAAAGTGTTCAAATAATACGAAATGGACACGTCGTACGACAAGTCTGAAATACTCACCCGTGCGATTTCCCCTTAGGTTCCTATGAATAAACGGTGCTCTATCTGTCACAAGCTTGATTTGACCTCGTTTCAGTCTAATGCAGTCTTAGTGACGTGGTTGGGAGGAACAGTGGTAGTGGATCTGGGTATATAGAGCCAACTAATGGTTGTTCCTTGTTATCCTAATGTACATGTTAAGGTGCCAACCCGTCTGGTGCAAAGCCCACCTGTTTTGACGACTTTACAGGATTACAGCCAGCCTTGAATAAACAGCGAGGGGTGTCTTACGATTGGAGATCGTATTACCTGTAATACCAATCGTTTCAACGCAAAACGAAGGACGGTATTCCGTTTTAACCTTTAAACCTCCGTTAGGCGCGTGGCTGCGGGTGTAGCCATGACAAAGTTTAAATGATCGTAGCAAGGGCATACATGGACTGGGAGCTTTTGGCGAACTGATACCTTCCTAGGCAGGATATGTCTATTAGTCAGTATGCAAGTGACCTTGATCCTCCTTACCGCAGATTTTTAATTCCCAGTGTGTTACCGGTGTAGCCAACGCGCCCCACGGTGTTACAACTACGAGAATTGGCAATCGTTTTGTTATGTTGTTTTTTCAAAGTTATCATAACAAATAAAGTTAAGATGGCTTTTCCCCGAGCCAACACAGTTCTGTGAAACGCACCAGTTATCCAAATATTCTTTCTCAATGGTTGCGAGAAGTTTCATCGAGTGAGGAGTCTGAGGTGGAAGGACCTCTTGAATTTGCCAGAAGAACATACCCAACCCATTATAATCGCTAAAGGCACTATAAGTAGATGTAATTTCTCTGAAGGACCGGCAAAGAAAAAGAAAACATCCAGAAACATGTGTGAAAATGTAAAAAAAAAATATATGTAAATATCATATGTGGCAAATTTGTCCCGACTGTTTATAAAAGCGGCTGTATACGTATTTACTATATTTTGTACATAGTATTTTATTTTCCATCAATAATTTTTAATAAAATAAAGTTCTATTACGTTTTTTGCTTATAGAAAGTATATTAATGGGCTTTCACTAAAAAAAAAAATGTTATTCACTTCAATAAAAACTGATTTCGATTTGTTCACAGTTATAATTGCTTAAAAATTGTATAAATTAAATTGTTTTCTAATAAAAATCCATTACATTTGATTTTTTTCTTATGTAAATCATTTTTAAGTAATGACTTCACCTGTAGCCAACGCGCCCAAGTGTGTCATTAACTTGGACGCGCCTGTCGGAGGGTTAAACGACAAGGCTGTGATCCAGGACAAATTTGACAAGTAAGTGTCAACATGACACCTACCTGCCATATGCATATTTTCCATTTTATTCTGCTCAGAATCACTCTTCTTGTTTCAAAATAACATTTAGAAAGGTTAAGAAGAATAGACTATATTTGCTATATATAAAATAAATAAACTAAAACATATATTAGTAAATATTATTTTAATATCCCCCCCCCCTCTTCATCAATGAGAGCTTAAAATGAAATATTAAATGAAAATATGCAAAAAAAATATTTATGGTATAATAATATATTTGGCAATATTTATTACATAATAGCTGCTGACTATGTAATATCTTAACTTATGAAATAAATAAACAAAGAAGCATATATTAGTAGAATATTATTATTATACAAAAATATACCTATGTATAAAAAATTATATATAAATATTGACCTACACAGTACAAAAAAAAATCATGGACACTCATTTATAAGAAAAATAATGCAAAAAAAAAAAAAATGAAACTATTTACTGACGATTCGTTATTCGCAAAAAATTCAGGGAAACCTAGAAAGCTATGTGTTCACCACAAATACTTCTTTGGCATTTACAACAAAAACGGGCACCTCTATTTTTTTTATTATTTATAAATTACTATCACTATCTTCTATTTGTCTTAAAAGTTCATTTCTAATGTTCAGTGATAAATAGCCAGTTCAGTAACATAGAAAATTTACAAAAGGGAAGTTAAACAACAAGGCTGTGTCAAATACGACGCCTACTGGCACAAACACTCCCAAAAAGTACCGTAAATGGTGGAGGACAGAGCGTGCAATGACCTTGACATGTAGTTGACTATTGAATAGGAGGGTATTAAGCACACCAGTCTTGTCCTGATCGTTACAAGCTCATGCGTGTACAAATTACGGCATAGGTGTCACATATGACACAGACTTATTGTTTAAAGGTTAATGAAAAATCAAAGGCGACATCATAATCACCACATTGTTACAAGCAATGATTTAGGGCTCCAACTTTAAAAAAGTCCGTCACTCAGGGGATGCGTAAACTAAGCAGATTTCCCTCGTGAAGATTAATAACAGATAAACCTACATACTGCTAACACAACACCACCGTGAATATAAAGTGAATAAATACAAACGGTAATAAGAAATCTTTCCCCTGCCTGCGAGAAGAGTCTCGAATGTATACACACAGCTCTGCCAACGGCTAAATGGAAAGAAAAACAATAACTGAAACATGTCAGAATATAACATTTTCATTTTATTGACAACTATGTACTATATCTAGTACTGCAATTTATAATGAATCAGATTATTTTTTATCTCAATCAAATTTTAGCAGTCCTAGAATTTAAGAAGGGGGAGGGGCAATAACATATTTGCATCTATCTCGAATAATAAAGGTGTCTGGAAAAGAATGTTTAGTATTTAACCCTGTAGAACTCTCGTCAAAATGAGTGGCCTGAGAACTCGCGCGTGAGAATTTTTCACACACCACCTATTTCCCTCAAAAAAAGTTGGTAAATAAAATATTTTTAACAAAAAAAAATGTTTGGTAATTCAAATAAAGGGTTAGAACCGCCAATATAAATGATACTATTGTCATACCTCTCGGTGGAGACCGTCGTCATTGGCTGATGGTTGAGTACCGCTGGCAAGCGCTTTCGATGCGATGGCATGGAAAAAAAAAGTTATTTATTATAAACACCAAATACTAATATAAAATAATAACATTATTCAAAATTTATCGTACAGGCATTCTGTTTTGAAGAAACATCATATCAAGCAACTTAAATAGCTACCAATTAACTAATTAAAATTTTGTTCTCCATAGAAAGACATACAACAAAGGAAGGTTCATTACAAATTGTTTTTCTACATGTTCGGCAACTCATTTTGACTTTTTCCCCTCGGACACTTAAAGCATCAAAGTACTCCAGCTCCAGGAACCTGAGTCAGCAGCTACTTATCTAGTATATATACTCCTGCCTCTTCCCTTCCCAGTCACTTGTCTCTCGGCTCACGTCTGATGCACTTGTATTAACTATTATTGTCTTTGTAATCGTTTGTGTTTTACCAAATAAAGTTTTTTTTTGAATTTATCCGTGAGTGAAACTTTAATTGGCGCCCGAACAGGGACTTCCGCACTGCTGTAAAAAGTTAAGTTCAGTGAAGTGCACCGGAACCGCTTTTGAAAAGAAGGAAGTCAAGAGGATCCGAAGAAATAGTAACAGGCTCCAGACTCCCTCAGCGGCAGGACCACTCCAGTGCTCAACCCAAAAAAATCAACACCACGACTTCAAGAAATTACTTTTGAGGTAGACACTAGACAATTACAATTTTATGTTTTAGAATAAGCATTTTTCTTTTATTATACTTATTACTTATATTTTAATTATAAGATTTATAATTAATGCCAGCATCCTTACAAGACAGACTAAACCAATTAAGACTTACTAACACGAAACACAAGAAAACTCATTTACCAACACAATGGCATACTCTATGACCAAAGATGACTATGAACATATCCCCCAGTTTGATGGTAACCAAGACGATTTAATATTTTTTACAAAAGCTGTTCAAGAAGTATACGATTCTGTGTGTAAAACTGATAACCCATGCCACGCCCAAAATCATGCACGCTTATTAACCAAAATCAAAGCAAGACTTACAGGAAATGCCCGCCACTGTCTATTAACCAATAACTTTAATGACATACCCACCTTACTAAAATACTTAAAATCTTCCTTCAAGGACTCGCGAACAGTAGAACAATTGACAATGGACTTAATAAAAATTAGGTCATTTGCTAGGGAACACCCAATGGACTTTATTAACAGAGTAGCGAAAGTAATAGCCCTAATCTATTCGTTTATAATCCCCTAATAAGTTCGTTAACGGCTAAAATCGAACCATTGGGAGGGGGGGGGGTTTAGAGGAGGATTTTCTAAAATTTGAAATATTTCCGTTACTATACGTCGGATCGAAAAATTGTATAGAATCGATGTTATTGCAAATTCAATTTACTATAACTATTGTTATATAAATTTATTCTCTATCTTGGATATTAACCAAGATATTTGCAATCTTATGAAATTGCGGCGTATAACGGATGAGAGTGAGTGTCCCGCCAAAAGCTAGGTCGGTCGTTTTCTTAACTCATCGGTTCTCGTGAAATTTCTCTATTGTAAAATTACACGTGGGAAATCTGCTTAGCTTATGCAGCCCCTGTGTGACGGTCTTTTTATATATCAGGTGGTAAGGACAACACATTTACTAAAGCAAATTCAATTAAATAGTTGTAATAATTCTTGACATTGAAATAATATGGAACGCCATTCAACATGATGAAATTAATCTACTGAAACATATAAATCTACTTTCAATAGCAACAAAAGTGAATTGGGGCTAGTAACAGACACATCACGGACAAATAACTCTGCAGTAATGCAAGCTTACGCAATCACAGCCTAGCATGATGTCTTACAGCGGCAATACAATTTAAGGAATTCGGAGATTTCAGAGACTTGAGCTGCGTAAACTAAGCAGATTTCCCATGTGAAGTTTTACAATAGAGAAATCTGTATACTGGTAAAACAATACAACACGGTGATTAAATACAAAACGGTAATGAGAAACCTTTCAGTTAATTAAAATAAATTCCCAACTGAAACGGCTTCTGAATTGTAAGAATAATTTATATTTTAATAACTCAAATTTTAGTAGTCCAAGAACTAAAGCAGGTTTTTTTTTTCTCGAAAATTAAAAAATCTCCGTTACCATACGTCAAATCAAAACATTGTATAGAACCAATCTTATTGCAAATTAAATTTACTATAAATATTGTTCTGTACATTTATTCTCTATCTTGAATAGCAACCGAGATATTTTTATGAAATATGGGCGTATAACGAACGGTTGTGTTTCCCGCCAAAAGCTTGTTCGGCGAATTCCGTAACTGTTTGGCTCTCGTATGGAGATTTCTCTATTGTATACATTCACGTGTGAAATCTGCTTAGTTTTCGCAGCCCCTGCGTGACCGACTTTTTTAATGTTTGTTCCAGTCATACATTGCGTTTCGAAAGTTTATAATTACCGACATCCATCTATTAACCACTTCCCAAGTTTACTTCTTAATCTCTTCCCATTTAGGAAGACTAGAGAAATGAAATAAACTGATTTTGTTCTTGGGATTTATTTCTTTCCTTTTTGAGTTTTCCTTTTCTTTTTCTCCCCCTCCTGCTGCACCAGCTCCCACCTTACCATAGTTCCTCTCCACCAAGCCTGTACTGTCGTGTATAGGGCATCCATAGCATATTCTGACGTCTCCATGTAAAACAGGTCTTCTTTCTTTTCCATATAGTGTTCCAACTGCATTTCTCTCAAGTAGTACTAAAAATGAGTTTTAAATGTAGCCATTTACTTCTTTATTAGAGTATATATATATATATATATACACACACACACAATATATATATGAATATAACACCGATCATAGAGTACAGTTTTTCTCTACCTCTATATGTCTCTCTCTCTCTCTCTCTCTCTCTCTCTCTCTCTCTCTCTCTCTCTCTCTCTCTCTCTCTCTCTCTCTCTCTCTCTCTCTCTCTCTCCCCTCTCCCCTCTCTCTCTCCTCTCTCCTCTCTCTCTCTCTCTCTCTCTATCTCTCTCTTCTCTCTCTCCGATCTCTATATCCTCTCTCTCTCTCTCTACTCCTCTCTCCTCCTTCTCTCTCTCTCTCTCCATCTCTCTCTCTCTTCCTATCTCACTCTGTCTCCACTCTCTCTCTCTCATCACGACTCCCTCCCTCCCTCCCCTCTCTCTCTCACTCTCTCTCTCTCTCTCTCTCTCCTCTCACACTCTCTTCAACTCTCCTCTCTCTCTCTCTCACTCTCCTCTCCCTCCCTCTCTCCCCACCCACTCACTCCACACTCTCTCTCACACTCTCTCACACTCACACACAACACAACTCACCACACACACTGTCATCCTCTCATCACTCTCCTCTTCTCTCTCACTCACCTCTCACAACTCTCACTCTCTCTCTCTCTCTCTCTCTCTCTCTCTCAACTTCTTGCAATCAATTAAACCAAAATACCCATACCATCCAAACAATCACATTATAAGACATTTTTCAAAAATCGTGTTAATGATTACAGCCAGAATATCTGTGAAGGAAAATCAAGCAAAACAGTCCTACGTCCTAAAGTTAACATTTGTTAGTAGATAAACCAATAATCGTTTTTATTTTATATTTACTTATATACTTATATATATATTGTAGAAGGCCTAAATACTTATATATATATTGTAGAAGGCCTAAATACTTCCGGCCTTGTATGTAAGTGCAACATGCAGCACCAACGTCTCCCAGATGTATGAAAATATATTACGTTCCTTATTTATTTTAACGCCCATATTAGTTATCACAAACCTACCAAATTACTATGAACAGGTTACTTTTCAAAGGATGAAATATACGGGATATCCTTTAATTATTGCTTAAGATCTTACCACTGCCAGTATCTCGGCCATCATTGCAGCTTGTCGTGAAGTTTCTGTTAATAAGGAAAATGTAATGAACTCCATTTGCTCCATGTCTGCCGTGTACTTTTTACGCCAATGGACTATTTCTGATTCCAGGCCCTAAAATTAATCAATTGAAAATATTGTATGGTTTGACTAACATTTATCAATATATGCTTAATAATAAGGGCTTTGGTTTGTGCAGTATCATGAGATATGGCAAAGATTTTGTGGACAACTTTGTCCAGGTGAATAATATTACTGAAAGCACAAGTTGATTATTCAAAACTGGGAGTATGGATTGTGCTCAGAAGGAATTCTAGATTCGTTTTCATTTTCTTCTACAGAACAAACAACATTTCTAACAGCTTTAAATAGTTAAACATTCTCCTGTCACAGAAGTACGATTTCTGATTTCCGCCTGCAAAAGCATTAGTATAAAAGCTAATGAAATCTTGAAACCTAAGTTCAATTCTAGCAAATTCTACAACAAACAACACAACGTTTCAGTAAGTGCAAACATTACGTTACAACAGTATTCGAAAACTGTTGTCTCATTTGTCGGTGAGACCGTCGTCTCTGGTTGATTGTCGAGTACAGCTGGCAAGCGCTTTCGATGCAATGGCACCATCTCAAATGGATGTATTGAAACCATTCATTTTTCATGAAATTAGCAAATAATATAATCATTATAGTATTATTTGAAATAGTATTTATGAATTATGAAATACATTTTCTGAAATAATATTAAAGTAATTTCAAATAAACTATTTCAGGTAATATTCGAAGAAAGTTAGTTATTTAATGAAATTAGTACCTTCCTTTTAGAATACCAACTTAGAACTGCTATTTGTTATTTCCAAATATTAAAAAAAAATAACCGGAATGAAGAGTATATAACATTAATACCCATTAATTAATATATTGTTACGTTTATTACAAAAAAACAAAAAAAACAAACATTGTTTAGAGTTATTTTGGATTGAAAAATTAAACACACAAGATTTATCACTGCACAATTTATTTGACAATGCACTGCACACTTGGTAAATAATTTTTAACTATTACTCACAGTATGCACTGATAATTCCTATTGCACATTACAATAACTCACGATCACTAAAATTCACAAAAACACGGCACTGCACTGTTCTTTACATCAACGTGGCAGTACACTGTGCTTTACATAAACTCGGCACTATACTATTCGTTACATAAAACAATGTAACAAAACTATTTTTAGCAGATTTCCCTTCACGGAAATAAGCTATTACGGTCGTAGTCATGACGGATTTTCGAAATTTATCTTCAAATGTCCATCGATCCTACCTAGTAGATGACGAAAATGAGGTCCGTTCAAAACTGTATATATATTTGTCTGTTACCGATCTAGCGGTCGCAATTTTTGTTTTATCGTTACCAAACTTGATATTTAGTCATTTTATGTAAAAAGGAAGATCAAGTTCGTTAATGGCTGAAATCGGACCAGGGAGAGGGGGGGGGTAGAGGGGAGGATTTTCTAAAATTCAAAATATTTCCGTTACCATACGTCGGATCGAAAATTGTATAGAATCAATATTATTGCAAATTAAATTTACTATAAATACATACATACATTTATTCTCTATCTTGAATATTAACCGAGATATTTGCATTTTTATGAAATCGAGGCGGATAACGGATGAGAGTGAGTTTCCCGCCAAAAGCTAGGTCGGCTGTTTTCTTAACTGTTCGGCTCTCATGAAATTTCTTTATTGTATCACTTCACGTGGGAAATCTGCTTAGTTTACCCAGCCCCTGCGTGACGGACTGTTTATTGACGAGATCAAAGAAAACTGTCGAGACCAGTCTAGATCCCAGACTCGGGTATCGCCGAGAAAATACTTTGGCACCAAAGGTCCTCCCTTCGGGCGGTTCCTTTCAACGACTTCGTACTTCTTAACTATGTGATTAATTCAGTTTAATTTTTAATAGATAGTTTTCGCAGCAATACTATTAATCTCAAGTATATAAACAAGATTTTGATATGTTTCATTAATTATTATGCCAGTTCTGAGGCCTGGCAGAGCCTTGGTCTCATCGTACTTCTAACTAAATCCTCTCCTCCATCTCTCCTATCGAATGTTTACCGGAGGAATACATGAACATTCCTCTGTCCACATCTGGTCTACGAGACAACTTCTATTTTATCTTTATTTACATTTACCTAGTTTCATTAATTATTTTTATTTACATTTACCGTTACATTTTATTAATTCATTACCATTTACATTTTAATAATTAATTACATTTCATTTTATTAATTAATTACCATTTACATTTTATTAATTAATCACCATTCCATATTACTAATTAATTACCATTTACAATTTATTAATTAATTACATTACATTTTAATAATTATTAATTAATCTCCATTCACAATTTATTAATTAATTACCATTACATTTTATTATATAATTACCATTTACATTTTATTAATTAATTACCATATCATTTTATTAATTAATTACCATTTACATTTTATTAATTAATTACCATTTACATTTTATTAATTAATCACCATTCCATATTATTAATTAATTACCATTTACAATTTATTAATTAATTAAATTACATTTTATTAATTATTAATTAATCTCCATTTACAATTTATTAATTAATTACCATTACATTTTATTATATAATTACCATATCATTTTATTAATTAATTACAATTTACATTTTATTTTTTAATTATTTATTTTTATTTACATATACCTAGTTTAATTAATTTCCTAGGACTTAGCAATAAAAATGTTATACAATGGTGAGTTACCTCTAATGTTTTCTTGTAGTATTTGATGATGCAGTCATGGACTGTCTTCTCATTTTCTCCTTCCTCACACTTCGATTCAGCTTCCTCTTTCTGTTTGCTTTCTTCTTCTTTGATGAACAGTTTGTTCTGCTCCTGTCTAGACGCGTTATACTTGTTGATATACTCAATGGCTGTACCGTACTTGATCAAGGAATCTTCATACTGCTCCTGAAATATTATTAAGAAAGTAGTCTAAATTGGGTCTGTATGCTAGAAGTAATATAGAATTCAGAATGATAAGGAAAAATATTAAATAAATTATTTTTCCATAGTTGCTTTACTGGTGTTTTATGAAGTCAATTTGACAAAGATTATGAATTTGTAATTTGATCTCAGCGTTTCCTTTCGACCGACGTACATACAAGTAAATACTACAGCCTTAAAAATTCTTTCAAACTGCTTATGAATTATGTTTATAACTACCTAAAAATTTCCAACAACAATACATTGAAAGGGATAAATACAGTAAAACATTGAGGTTTCCTGTACATGGATATATCTGTTTTAATGTGTTATTGACGTATTTTTCATACAATGAGTAGTGAATTATTCATCTCAGGAGATTTCCCTCAAGGGAAATCAGCTATTGACGTCGTACTCATGACGGGATTTTCGAAATTTTTCTTCAAATGTCCGTCAATCCTACCTAGGAGATGACGAAAATGAGCTCCGTTCAAAATTGTATACATATATCCATCAATATATATAATTGTCTGTTACCGCTCTAGCGGTCGCAATTATTGATTGATCGTTACCAAACTTGATATTTAGTCGTTTTACCTAAAAAAATTTAAAATTCGAAATATCTCCTTACTATACGTCGATCGAAAAATTTAAGAACAATCTTATTGAAAATTAAATTTAAGCTAAATATTGTTATATACATTTATTCTCTATCTTGAATATTAACCGAGATATTTGCATTTTTATTAAATCTGGGCGCCTAACGGACGAGTGACTTTACCGCCAAAAGCTAGTTCGGCTGTTTCCTTAACTGCTCGGCTCTCGTGAAATTTCTCTATTGTAAAACTTCACGTGGGAAATCTGCTTAGTTTACGCAGCCCCTGCGTGACTGACGTTTTTTTATTATTTATAAATTACTATCACTTTCTTCCATTTGTCTTAAAAGTTCATTTCTAATCTCATCTTCAGTGATAAATAGCGAATTCAGTGTCATAGAAAATTTACAAAAGGGAAGTTAAACAACAAGGCTGTGTCAAATACGACACCTACCGGCACAAACACTCCCAAAAAGTACGAAAAATGGTGGAGGACAGAGCGTGCAATGACCTTGACATGTAGTTGACTATTGAATAGGAGGGTATTAAGCACACCAGTCTTGTCCTGTTTGTTACAAGCTCATGCGTGTACAACGTACGGCATAGGAGTCGCATATGACACAGCCTTGTCGTTCAAAGGTTAACGTTGAGCCCTTTAACCCTTCCCTTCTCTTTCTTATTTCTTTTCTTAAAATATTTAATAGAATTGTCAAAATATCGATTGTTATTTATTAACGTCCACTTTCTTCTACTAAGACTAATTGGGACTGGATATCAATAGGTTACTACACTTATCTAGCCATGGTGGAACTGAGGATTTTATTAAATGAGTCTCACTGGTCCGATTTCAGCCGTTAACGAACTTGATCTTTCTTTTTACATAAAACTACTAAATATTGAGTTTGGCAACGATCAAACAAGAATTGCGACCACTAGAGCGGTAACAAGCATATATATATATATATATATATATATATATATATATATATATATAATTTTGAACGGACATCATCATTTTCGTCATCTTCCTGAATAAGATCGATGGATATTTGAAGAAAATTTTCGAAACTCGCGTCATGAGTACGACCTCAATAGCTAAAATGGAAAATATGCATATGGCAGGTAGGTGTCACGTATGACATTTACTTGTCAAATTTGTTCTGAGTCACAGCCTTGTCGTTTAATGGTTAATATCATTGCTTGTGTTGCCATGAAAGTCTGTTAGCTATTTTTGACTTGCAGAAATATATATCAAATGTTTATATATATTTTAAGAATATTAATAACAAAAGTTCTAAATGTTTAATACAAGCAATCCTTACAATCAATTCCTTTAAATGGAAAATGTTTGTAAAATCCAAATGAAATCCGGCGTTCTAAAAGAGCAATTTCACATATGCTTTCAAATATATACATTTTTTTGTTAGCTGCCGTCAGCTGATAGAGATTAGGCCAATTAAGCAGCTTGCCGAACGTGATATGAATTGCGTCTGATCCAAACTCTCGCTAGAGGTTTGTAATTAAAGTGAGAGATGAGCTTTTACGCAAAAGTGCTTTACCTTTATTGTTGAATTTACCTACACACGTATAAATGACTCCAACTGACAGGCTGGTTTTACATATTCCATCCGTTTCTCTTCTGAAAAATGTTATTTTCCTCCCATGAATATATTGAGTGCTCTCACGCAAATTAAAAAACGTGTTTGGGATATTGCACGGACTAAAACCAGAAACAACAAATGAGAAAAATTTAGATACCTTTAAAATTTTGCTCATGTTAATAACAAACAATTTATTTATGTTATATACTGCCGAGTAAGAATAATTGTATTAGGTATATGATTAGACTACCTTCAATTAATTTATTGAAATCTGATTCCGCTAGAGAACTATCATAAATTAGATGGATTTGCAGTTATGTTTTTAAAATTAAATTACATTTTATATTAAATACAAGCACATTATCCATTAATTAATACCTCTGTAAATAAAGAAAAATTAAATTATTTATTAACACTCCAATACATTAACGCCCCCTAATGAAACATAAATACAAGCGTGTCATCTGTCAGATGACTGTTCACTTATTTGTCAAAAGTGAATAATGTAATTGTTTTTTTCGCAGTTTTGCAGGAATAATGGTGCATAGATAAATGAAAAAGTTAATAAATGTCCATAAATTTGTATTTGAAAAAAAAAATTATCCGTATATAAATCTTCAAAAATGTTAAATGTTTGTAACACAGTTGCCACGGTAGCTTAGTTTCAATTTTATTCCTTATTACTGGCTTGCAAAAGGTAAATCAACTAGTAAACCTAGGAACACAACTCTTATCAGTCTTGTAAGATAGTTTCAGAGAACATAATATAATGTAAAATGTATGAACACATTGACAATTGAGCCTCATTTCTAGAACTTGGAAAGTTACTCAAACAAATGGAAATGACCAATTAAAAAAAATACTAAAAAACCAAGAACCTTTGCTTTTAAAAAATTAAACTTAAATTTCACTCTGAATCACTTTC
The DNA here is from genome assembly GCA_019009955.1 of Riptortus pedestris. NCBI lineage: Eukaryota > Metazoa > Arthropoda > Insecta > Hemiptera > Alydidae > Riptortus > Riptortus pedestris. Next base: position 25,832,485 of record CM032228.1, read on the forward strand.
ATAACCCACACCCACGTTACATCTATCAGCACAAGAAAAGACACAGTGTTGCAGACATAAATATTGGCCACATGCCTTGCAAGAATATTTGGTGTATCGTTTTGTTTTATTTCCCAAGAAAAATCCGCAGCGCTGGCGTCCACCAGCATCAGTAGCTGCTGAGTTGCTTGAAGCTCGTGGTGGTATTTGATCATTGGGAAGGAGTTCTCGAAGAAGTGAGGTCATGGTGCGTGGCAAATTGCTGAGCTGCACTCGCATAATCAACTGATCTCTGATGAGTTCAACTGAACTGTCGAGCTAGGCGAGCTTGAGGAATACTAGGGCGGGGGACCAGGCTCTCCTCCCTCCATCAAACTTATGACGAAGATCAGAACTGGTCATCTGTGAGATGACGCGCGTGTATTGGAGGGTTAACGTCCACTTTTTGCAACTAAGCGTATTGGGACGGGACTAAGGATTTTATTTAATGAATTCCGTCACTGAATAAATTCCTATGACCGGGTGGTTTGCCATCTGAGATTAAGGTCAACGCTTTATCTCACATGGCTAACCTGAGCCCCAAATAAATAAAAATATTTAACTTCAGCATAAGTTGTCAATTTCTTTGTTTACAATAATCATTGTTGTTGAATGTGGATTCGTTAATTGACCCTCTGAATCAAAATCGGTTCGTAACACGACTTATGGAAATACTTATATTATCTAGCAGATTTCCCTTAAGGGAAATCAGCTATTGAGGTTGTACTCATGACGGAATTTTCGAAATTTTTCTTCAAATGTCCATCGATCCTACCTAGTAGATGACGAAAATGACGTCCGTTCAAAACTGTATATATATATATATATATATATATATATATATATATATATATATATATATATATCTATATATATATATATATATATATATATATATATATTTGTCTGATAACGCTCTTGTGGTCGCAATTTTTGTTTAATCGTTACGAAACTCGATATTTAACCGTTTTATGTAAAAAGACAGATCAAGTTCGTTAATGGCTGAAATCGGACCAGAGGGAGGGGGGGTTTAAAGGGGGGGGATTTTCGAAAATTCGATATATCTCCGTTATTATACATCGGATTGAAAAATGGTATAAAACCAATCTTATTGCAAATTAAATTTACTATAAATATTGTTATATACGTTTATTCTCTATCTTGAATATTAACCGAGATATTTGCATTTTTCAGTTTTCAGCAAACCGCCACTTCTACTCATGTTACGTAAACAATACTCTGCTACATAATAAATCACATTATTGGAAGTTTAAATACCAAAAATTGTATTCAAGAGACCTTTATTATACGAGATACATGCAAATATGCCCTGGCGACCCCCCCCCATCTTAAAGTTTTGGACTACTAAAATTTTATTGATTGAGATAACAATTATTCTGACTCATTATTAATTATAGTACTAGATATAGTAAATAGCTCTCAATAAAATAATGTGTTATATTCTGATATATTTCAGTAATTGTTTTTCTTTCCGGTGTGAGCCGGGACGACCCGTTTGTTTACATTTCTAACCTAACGCTTCCTGTCGGCAGGTTATTGAAATTGGATGAAAAATTTCTTATTTCCGTTTGTATTTATTCACGGTGTAGTTGTGGTAGCAGTATGTATATTTATCTACTACTATTACTATTACTAAACCCGAGGGAAATCTGCTTAGTTTACGCAGCCCCTGCGTGACGGACTTTTTATTATTAAATAAATAAAAATAAAAACTTTTTACAGAAACTGCTAATAAAGAGGTGCCTGCAGGTTTCCACCAAGTATTGTAACCACGATGAAACTACATAAGTGAGTAGATTTGGGAATAAATCCACATGCCCGCATAATAATCGTAGTAATAATCGCGTCATGAGTACGATCTCATTAGCTGATTTCCCTTGAGGGAAATCTGCTAAAACTATTACCAGGTCATATCGATGTTATTTGTCCGAATATTTAACAGCGTTTTGGGTGCAAATTATTTTTTCGTTAAATCAGCCTGCGGAAACCTGTGATGACTTACACTCTATCAGGGTCGATGGAGTGGAGCAATGTTGGCTGACTACTCCTGGATGCTTCAGCCCCACATCCCAAATGCTCAGCACAAATGCAAGTCTACAGCCAAGAAATTCAAACCAAACTAACTTTAAATTAAGGAACTTTTATGTTATACCTATGTATTTTAAATGTGTAATATACATTAAACTAGATGATGCCATATAGTTAATGTTAATTAGTACTCTATTCAGCAATATGTACTCTTCTGTAAATTATCTGCGAGTTATCTGCCTTGATACAACGTTAAACATATATAAAAGCGAAATTTCCGATTTATCAAAAACGGTGGGCGATAGAGACAAACGGTTTGCACATTTTTAATCAGCATGTCTGAATTGTCTTAAAACATGTTCTGGATGCCAAGAAGAACGCCGAAAGTTATTATTATTAAATGGATTGTTTAGAATAAAATTACTTGTCAACGGAAGGGTATGAAGGTCAAACCACATCTACCCTTTTGAATTCTTTATTAATTGCAGAGTACTTTCGATGCGAATCGCCACATAGTCAGAGCTCTAAAGTTGTTCCCCACTCAGGCAGTATCTCTGGCCAGATGTAAAGAATTAACGATTGTTAGGAGTGGTGGTGGCTTGACCTTCTTATCTTTCCGTTGATGAAGGACCTCCACCAGCCAGCCCAAATCACAAGAAACTTACTTGTGTTTGGAAGGAACTCATCTGGGATTGCTTCTTAGCGCTTATAGCGGCAGTTCTGAGAAGTTTCGACGTGTCTTTCATTGTGCTTATTGTTTTGCTTAGCTTCTTATGCCTTATAAACATATTAGCAATGAGTCATCCTTGAATATGCTACAGATTGCATTTTTAATGATATATATATTTTTGATATTGCATTTTTAAATCAGGTGATAAAAATAATGTCTTCAAACTATCGGCCGATAACCATATTCCTCAATTTTAAGAAGAATAATTGAGAGGGCAATAAGACAAAAAATTGAAGCAATATGTAAATTTGTCCTAAACATCAAAGATGGTTTGTTGCCCGTCACGGTGAACATTTGTGAACTCTTCTCTAATAAATGCATGCATCCAGAATTCGAAAAAAAAGCCTTTTAATGAGGTGAAAGACTCTGTTGCTTAGTATTCTTAGCATGTATCTAAAGCTATTTGATAGCGATGGCCATGAACATTTAAGGAAAACATTATCAACATACGAGATTCCCACTTAAGCTGCAAAATATGGTCGACAAGCCTACTTACAGACAACCAAATATCTATTTCCTGGGCTAAAAGGAAGGTAATCGTGCATATACTTATCAAGAAAGGAAGTAGCCCAGGGCGCCCCAACATCTCCTTTTCTTTTTTAATATTGGGAATCGATTTTATATTCCAAGAATTTAACGTACCTGATATTACTAATGCTTTTGGATATCGATTAATTGAAAAATTTACCTAGTCTATCAGTATGTGGATTTCGCCGACGATATAGCCCTCATTGCTAAGGACAAGGAATTAGCTGAACATCTCGTAGTGAACTAGTCTTAGTACAATTTTCCAAAAATCGGATTAATGGTAAATGCGGAAAAAAAGTAAAAGCTATACAAAATAAAAAAAGGGGAAGATTAATTTCGACCAAAAATAAGGACAATGTGCTGGCCAAATTATTCATAGTATTGGTCCAGATGAAAGAATCCGATACCTGGGTGTCTCGTTCAAGGAAGAAAATCTGGCTGGATAAAGGACAAGCTTATGAACACCCCTGGGTGGAGAAAAAATTGAGATAAATTAGCATCATCGTTCTTATTAAAAACCGACCAGATGCTGAATATCTTGAACCAATATGTATGGCCTATCCTAATATTTTCCCTGCAATGCGCACCCTTGAAAGACCTCCAGCCTTCCTTTTTGATGAAAATAAACAAAGTAGTAGAAAGTTGCGCCAAAGATAATATTAAATATCCCTTCGGCCACTCCTGACAGCATGTTTTTATTCTTCGCGCAATGTTTAAGAGGTTTAGGAATGTTCAATGCTTATTGGGAAGCTTTTTTTACAGCCATTTAAATGTATGTATCTGCACTCAAGAGTGGACGGAAATCCATATGTGCTTTTAACCCGAAACTCCAGCTCAGAAATAACAGACTGTTTGTCTGCACTCAAAGTTACGAGCTGACTGAAAATAATAAATATTCAGTCAAAAGTTTTCGACAAGAATTGCGCCCAAAGTTCCTTCAATGAGTGGTAGCGGCCTACCTGTTAAAGGGAAAAAGGGCGTGGAAACTTTTGATGAATGGAAAAAATCAAATGCTTGGATGAGTGTGAACAAACAAGGGTCTTTCCTCTTCGGAATGGACTACAGCAATAAAAATGAATACCAAACTTGTGCCAGTCCAGTAGCTCTGCTCCCAGGAAGAGGATAGGAACTTAGGAACAACCCGCTGCCGGTCATTGCCAGCGAGAACGAAACCCTCCCGCATGTTCTAGGTTCCTGCCCATGGGGCGAGGCAAATGCGCATTTCTCGGCATCATAAGGTCCGGACTCAAATTGCTCAGCTTTTGAAAAAGAAGCACCCAGATTGGGGGATATATATGAAGAGGTGGCTTGCAATTCTTCAGACGGCCACTCCAAGAAGCAAAGCGGATATTATAGCCATCAGGAAAAATGAAAAAAGGGGCTTAATTCTGGATCCTACTGTCCGTTTTGAGATTAACAAAAAGCAAGCAGACGAGGTGGACCAGGAGAAGAAAAGCATTTATGAACATTGTTGCCCCTATTTCATAATAGAGAAAATACGAAATCCAAGGATCAGGACAGTTATGGGGCTACTGTTCGGCTCAAGAGGAGTCCTCCATCAAAAAAAACGGTGAAGATTCTAATAGAACAAGGGGCTAATAAACAATGATCTGTAGATTTTATCCTCAATTGTTCTAAAATTCATCAAATAAGAATTGTCCCTCATCATTTATATAAAAAATAAAGATAAAATCGTTGAATAAGCTGCACTCTCACATGAGATTACCCCCCTAATTAGCAATATTCCAATTATTCCAACTTGCATACTATTTAAAGAAAAATAAAAAAAAAAAGTCCGTCACGCAGGGGCTGCGTAAACTGAGCAAGATTTACCACGTGAAGTTGCTACAATAGAGAAATCTGACCTAGTAATAACATATTCTCACGAGGACGAAAGTTAGTGAAACTGCCACACTAGCGCTAGTTATGCTCTCGCGGAAAACTCCGAACCATAGCCGACCATACTCCACCAATACAAATCCTCAATATCTCGGTTAATATTAAAGATACCTGGAATAAATGTATAGAACAATATTTATGTAAATTTAATTTGCTATATGTTGGTTCATATTACAATTTTTTTGATCCGACGTATGGTAACGGAGGGAGTATATTTCGAATTTTCGGAAATCCCCCCTCCCTCTAAAACCCCCCCTTCCACTGGTCCGATTTCAGCCATTAACCGAAACATTGATCTTCCTTTTTACATTAAAACGATTAAATTCCGAATTTGGTAATGTAATAAAACACAAATTGCCGGGGACCGCTAGGAGCGTTAACAGACTATTATATATATATCTATATATATATATATATATATATATATTATATATTTATATTTAATATTATATATAGATTTTATATATATAATTTTGAACGGACTCATTTTCGTCATCTTCTGGGTAGGATCGATGGACATTTTTGAAGAAATTTTTCGAAATATCGCGTCATGAGTACGACCTCAATAGCTGATTTCCCTTAAGGGAATTCTGCTAAAAAATATTATTACCAGAAATTGGTAGATTAGGAGGCTGACCATACAGGTAACCTCAGAAAGAGGGCAGCTTTATTTTGTTTGTTTGTTGTTTATATATATATATATTTATATATATATATATATATATATATATATATATATATATTTCCTATAGAGGAATGCACATTTTTATTATTGAATAACACCAATAGTAATAACTATAATTTTATGAATAATAACCAGGATGGCTCACGTATCAAGCTATTTTTACAAAACAGGAGGTTTCATTACTGTTACCCAAGATCAAGTTATTGCCACCAGACCATAAAAAGTCATTCTTAAAGATTAGATTTTTATTTTATTGAGAATATTACAGCCAGCATTTGGTAATTTGCGATATGTACAATACAATAGTCCCTCCATCACTCTCGACAGAAGCCACACCTGTTCACCACAATGAGAGGAGCAGCCTCTCCCTGCCTGGCAAGGAAGTCCGGAGCTAAGGAGGAATGGCACTTGATAAGGAAATAACCACTGCTATCACTTCACTTTACACTTCTATAGGAGATCTATTGTCTCTTGAGGTGCCGTGGAGGGGGATATGGATGAGTGGTACTGGAAAGGGCTAGGACTTCTGGATTTGGATAATTGGATAGGTATTCTTAATGACATTAATGGCCCAGACATATGCAGATTATGCAACAAGATATTTTAGCTTACACATTTTGGATGGATATGAACAATAACTTGACATAAGTAAGCACTAAGTGCTAGGCACTAGCAGAAAAAATGAGCGCTGTAAAAACTAAGGTCACTCATTGTCACTATTGTCTTCACAAAATATTATGAAAAAGTCCGTCACGCAGGGGCTGCTCCTGCGTAACAACTAAGCAGATTTCCCTCGATGAAAGTTTACAATAGAGAAAATCTGCCGAATAACAACTGTAGTATAAGAAACATCTAAACCTAAAACATTATTAGGGCGGCAAAAACCAGTAGTTTCTAGCCCCAAAAAACAAGTTTAACCTAACCATCTAGAAATCCATTTCACGAGTGACGATCAGTACGGCAAAGGGCCGAACTGTAGCTCTGGCCGGCGGATAGTCCGAACCATAGCCACGCGGTCAGTAACCACACCGCATGATTACAAATGCAAATATCTCGGTTGCTAATATTCATGATAGAGAATAAATGTATTATAACAATATTTTATAGTAAAATTTTTAATTTGCAATAAGATTTAGATTTTATATAATTTTTCGATATCCGACGAATGAATAACGGAGATTATTTTGCATTTTCGAAAATCCACCCTCCCGCTCCTAAACCCCCCCCCTCCCACTTGTCCGATTTTCAGCCATTAAAACGAACTTTGATCTTCCTTTTTTACATAAAAACGATTAAATTTTCCGAGTTTGGTAACGAATCAAACATAAAATTGCGACATATAGCTAGGAAGCGTTTAACAGACTAGAAATATATATATAATGATTATTATATATATATTAGATTATATATATATATATATATATATATATTATATATATATAGAGAGAGAGGAGAGAGAGAGAGGAGAGGGAGAGAGGAGAGAGAAGAGAGAGACGAGAGAGAGAGATAATTTTGAACGGACCTCATTTTCGTCATCTCCTGGGTAGGATCGATGGACATTTGAAGAAATTTTTCGAAACTCGCATCATGAGTACGACCTCAATAGCTGATTTCCCTTAAGGGAAATCTGCTAAAAGCAATGGAATGATATGTTGGATTACGCCATGATACCTGACCATACTGTGCATCACAATGAACCGTATTAATGGGGCTCTGGTTAGCCTTGTGGAATGTCCTTGGTCTAAATAAACTTAGTTAAACTAGTGCTGTGGTATCGATTACTACCTAGGCCAAAGGAGTTTATTTGTGAATAACCGAATAAATAAAATTCATAGTCCCAACCTAACTGGAAAAAAGTGATAACCAGTCGATTACTCTTACCAATTAGCCTTAGAAAGTTGAAGACCATACATAACAAAACGGATATGAATATTATTATCTACAAGATGAATTTGGGTTCCGATATTATTGATATTGCATTTTCCAATGATGTGAATTTTAGAAACTTCTATGTTGTATAAGTTAAGGAAATCTCAAGTCTGTCAATACAACAAAAATGTCCACCAAGAGTTTAAATATATATGTAGAAGTAATAATAGAAACACTTCTTAATACTGGCAGAAATCGCTCTTCAAATGAGTGAGATAAAAAATGCTTTATATTGGTTGGAATATTCATGGGTGTGGTTGTTTTTTTTTTGTCACAGTGATTTTATAAAAGAAACACTCATAATAATGAAACCCATAAAAATACTTAATTTCATGCCAGAATGACACACTAGAGATAAAAATTACATTTCATTTAAAAAGTGCATGAGTATGAAGAAAGACTAATTTGGCATCTTGCATGGACTGATTCTTGTGTAGGTAAGTATAGTAATGATATATTATGGGGAGGGTAACGTTAATTTCTGGGGACAGAAATCGGGGTTGCCTTCCTGTCAATTGTTCCCCATTCCGGACACGGGGCCGGCCCTCCCCAGTGGCAGCAGTAAGCATGTCCCTCAGGGGTCCACCGACGGTATTTAAGGTATGCCAACGGCATCCTTCGTTGTTATGACTGGGTGGTAAACCGCAGGGACTTCAGTCCCGGAGCATGAGACTAGTCTACGCTTTTTAAAGATTTAGATCGAACTGGTACCACAGGGTTGACGGAGGATGCCCTCGCCAACAATTAGGTTGAGCAGAAACTGATGGGTGGTAGTGTTTGGATCCCTTCGCGGTTGCCAGTCACCGAGGTGGTGGTGATCGATTCAACTCTCAGTTAGAGGTGTCAGAAATGATTAAAGGGGTCTCTCAACCCCTTCTGTCACAGATGACTATTATCGTACTCAGGCGTGTACAAGAGTATTGAGTGTCTCCTGGGTCCCTAGGGGTTCCATTCATCTCATTGTGCCTCGGGGTACTGGGTGAGGTGGGAAGGGGTTGATGCCACACGGCCAAGTACCCTCTCCTTCCGTTTCCATCTGGTGTGGCAGTTATCCACACCACGTGAAGTTTTACAGTAGAGAAATCTGCCTAATAACAACTGTACTAGAAAGAAACCTCTAAACCTATTCACGAGGGATGAATAGTTAATGAAACGGCCACCAGAGCTCTCGGCGGAAAGTCCGAACATAGCCGAATTCTGGCGACAACACACAGAATACAAATGCAAATATCTCCGGTTAATATTGAAGATAAGAGAGTAAATTTATAGAACAATATTTATAGTCAATTTAATTTGCAATAAGATTGATTCAAGTTTTCAATCCGACGCATAATAACGGAGATATTTTGAATTTTCAAAAACCCCCCTCCAACTGGTTCGATTTCAGCCATTAACGAGCTTGATCTTTCTTTTTACATAAAACGATTAAATATCGAGTTGTGTAACGACCAACAAATATTGTGATTGCTAGAGCATTAACAGACAAATATATATATATATATATATACATATATATATATATATATATATATATATATATATATATATATATATATAATTTTGAACGGACCTCATTTTCGTCACCTCCTGGGTAGGATCGATGGACATTTGAAGAAATTTTTCGAAACTCACATCATGAGTACGACCTCAATAGCTGATTTCCCTTAAGGGAAATCTGCTAATACTAAATTAGGATAAAGATGCATATAATAAAAGTTACTCTAAATATCAAATTAAACATCTTTTGCCATGTGCACGTTCGTCAAAAAAAAACAAAAAACAATAGGAAACTACTCGTACATATGACTTTTCATTTCATGCCCCCCCTCCCCCGCTCCTGTTCGTTCGTAAAAATGCTAATACAGCTTACAGTCAAAAATACAGAGTTTCGTTTATTTCGATTTAGTCTTTCGTATCCTATAACATTGTTGACCCCTTCTATAGTTTTTCTTGTATACCTCATTTATACTTCGTTATACGGAAAAAGTGCATTTGTCAAAAGTTACTTTAAATAACAAGATAAACATCTTTTGTTATGTGCCTAATTGCCAAAAAACCAATAGGAAACGAAATATCGCTATTTTTAATTTCAGACCTTACCTACAACCCCCACTCCTGTTCTTACCACGAAATTGTAATATAGCTTATAATCAGGAAAGTGTTAATACCTAATCACATACAGAGTTTTGTTTAGTTCGGTTTGGCCTTTTGGACATATAAAATTGTTGACTCCCACTATAGTTTTTAGCGTATTTATACTTATTTTTAGCTCATTTATACTTCGGTATACGACAAAAATGTATGTTACAAAAGTTACTCTAAATAACAAAATAAACAACTTTTGTTATGTGCTTATTTGCCGAAAAACCAAATGGAAACAAAATATCGCTATTTATTAATATACATACCAAGTTCCATAAAATTCGGATCAGCCGTTTCCGATTCTATAAAGGACATACAAACAAACATTCATTTTTATATATATAGATCATGTTATAGGTGTGTCGTCTAAACCAAAGATAGCCTCAAATACAATAGGATTATAGAACACATAATACGTGAAATGTGCGCAACAACATGCAACGAAAAAGCCACAGTCTTTAGTAATTAACTCTAAAATCTAATATGAAGTAATAAATCTATCCCCGCGAAACTTATCCGCTTATTTAATTAAGAATTAATTAACACGGCGTTATTTTGACGCTTCTCAGGTTTATGAATATAGTGCACACATTAAACCACGTAATCCCTTAACTTTGATGAAGTTCAAAGAATGCTCATTATGCTAAAAAGCATAGATAGAACAACATGAACCACACACTTTAAATGTTGTAGGTTACACTAATATGTAACACAAACGTTTAATATTCTGGGTATCAACAAAAATAGAGAGACATTTAATTCATTTAAATTAAAAAGTATAATAGATAATGAATGAAAATATTTGTTATCATAATAATATCATTAAATAACGAATTAAACATACCAGTATTTCAAGTTAGATTCGTTTCTCCATTTCCATAACTCCAGCTTTAGGTAGCATTGGAATATAGTGTGCTCATCGTAAAGAAGGTCACTCTTTGCTATGCGCAATCCCTTCTGAAGGAGGCCACTGTATAGTTATAAAACGTGTTTTAATTTTCTTACACACAATATTAAAAATTCTATAATATCCAATTCTTCTTTTCTGGACCGAATATTTTTTTATACATTCTTCATATTTTATGGCAAGGATCACCAATGAAAAGATTTATTTCGGTGCAAACGTTATTGATACTGCCCTACATGTTTCGTAGCTTACTTGCCACCTCTTCAGGGGCTATCCATTCCCGAAGTGCTCGTTTCCCTCTTACAATCGTTGCGAGTGCCGTCACGAAGGAGGTAGTTGATACTAGAGATTTGAGTCGATAGAGAATCAACTACCTCTTCAGTGAGGACAGTCACAACGGCTCTAAGAGGGACACGAGCACTTCAGAAATGGATAGCCCCTGAAGAAGTGGCAAGTAAGCCATGAAACATGTAGGGCAGTTTCAATAAAGTTTGCACCGAAATAAATGTTTTTTATTGGTGACCGTTGCCATAAAATATGAAGAATATATATAATAGTCAAGGCTGCCATTAAGAATGTTTAATACTTAAACCACCGTTGGGGTCCATTAAAGGTAACATATTGAATATCTGTTACAAGAATGAACACTAAACGTGCAGCTAGAGCTGTGCATCTCATTTGCTTGTATGTTTCACGACTGGAACTAATATCAGGAGCCCCTAAAACATGATTTGCATGAGATTGATTTATTCGAATCCAAATTATATTTCCCTCTTATTACTACGTCATGAATATTTCAATGTAGACCATATGTGGGCAACCACCGGCCCGCGGTAACTTTTGATCCGGCCAGCGATACATTTTGAAAAACCGCATTAAACAAAAATATTACACTAATTACTCCAAATGAGGAAGATGAGGAGAGATTTGTGAGTTTGGCAGTATTTATAAATGTGAACAGTTCTTTTACGATAATTTGGAAAATTCTTTTCGTCTTTGTATCAGTGGAATTAATCCAAACATCGATGGATTGGTTTCCTAAATTAAAGCTCATTGATTTCCAAATTTTACGATTTAATTATAATGTTGTACCTGTTTATTTCATTTCATTTTGTTATTTCAATAAATTTTATTATAATTACTTTGACGTTATAATTTCATGTCTGATATCTATCGTTAAAAATTACGAACACTGCTTTAAAATGCACTACTTTTAAATGTGGCTCGCGAACGTATTCGCACACTAAAGTTTGGCCCGCAACATGTCAAAGTTTGCCCAAACCTGATATAGACCATGTCTTCCTGAGACCAATGTCATATGCCACTACAAAGACCCCTCGTGTCGTATGAACAGCAAGTCTAAGCATCTATGTTTCAAAAAAGATCACGACTTCTTGGGTAGTAATCTATCTGGCGAAATGAAAACTGTGGTTTTAAGAATGTATCCTGTAGCAAGTGGCTTTATAATTCCAATACTATCAGAAGTCTTTTCTGAGTGTGTGGAAAACATCGAATAGAATTAATAGGCAACACTCCTCAAATCTTAAAAATTAAATTACTGCCAGTCTAGGTCCAAGAACCTTCAGGTCAACATCGAAAACCTTCGGTAAGATCCGTCTCTCTTCTCCTTTGTTCCCCTTTCTCTTCTTTGTTTAAATAGTCAAGTTTAAGTCTTTCTTTTAGTTAGCTTTAATGTCCTACCTGTACCCACTTAATGTAACAAAAATTGTTGACATATGAAAAGTTTTATATGTGATTTAGTTCTAAGACAGATAAGATTTTATTGCTATATAGTATCTAAAATATTTTAATAGAAATGTAATTATTATTTTGTGTGTCAACAGGGCACTGACGATGATGCACTGCATCGAAAGCACTCTGCCGTTTTAATAAATTGTTATAGTGGAAGCGTAGCCAACACTTTTTTCATCCTACATACATTAAATTACGAATTTGAAACCATTAACTCAACAGCCAATGGAAGAACAGCGCCATGATGAGAGATCTAGTGACAGGCCTGGCGCAATTCCGGCTTTAACGTGGGGGCATTAAACGACGAAACGCAGGGGTCCCAGGTTCCTATACAGCTTTTTAAAGCTGACAACGGATCTCTATAAAATAATGTCCGTTAACTACAGTTACACAACGAACTCAATTTAGCAATGGAAAGAAGAACTTACACAATTCCATCTCCATCATCATAGAATACCTAGAAAAACTGATATTCCAACCCTTAATGATACACCCTAAGGCTAGGAGAAGATTAGAAGACGGAAGTCTGTCGGAAACTAAGTTCTCTCATGAGATCCTCTCTTCGTCTGAAGATTTGTCATAAAGTTGACGAAAGTAGGTTATCCAAAATACGTAAACTTAATGGAAGAATGTCCACATTTCATTCAACAATCGTGATTAAAAATAAAATTTAATTCACGATTCCCATCCTCTAACCGGCATGAGTGTATAATGTTTTCTCCCACTGAACTCTCCCCGAAAAAAGTAAAAAGCTAAAACAAAAATAATGAATATATAATTGTTTTAGCTAAGGTCAGATGCGAGCTGTCGTTGAGTAAGCCCAACTGAGTTAATAAACAAAAACACTTAGGTCCCGGTGAGCTCATGTTAGCGAAAAATGGGCAGGAAGACACCTGATTTCTCCTAAATATTTGTCCTGATAAATTTATTGAAGCCTAAAAGCCTGCAAGTGTAACAGACGACAGATGATGTAAAATCCTTTTGGTGTATTTATTACATGCGGTTCCTCATTTACTTTTAAAAAAAAAAACTATGGTCTCAAATAATTGTTCGAATTTCATGATCACTCATATGTTATTCTACAGCAGAACAAATAGTGAGTTTTTTCCCCATTCGTAAACTGAGCGGTGTGTAAGAAGAATTGTACCCAATCATTTCAATGTAAATCATAAACAAAGTTGACAGAAAATGACTTTACTGTCTTTCAAAACACGGTTTATCATAAGTTTAGTTGAACAATTAGTCGGGAACTTACACGTCTTCAGATAATTTCTTGCGCCAACTAAGGTCTTCTTTTTCTTGAATAATAACGACCTTTTTACACGGATACTGGAACTTCTGAAATCTGTGAACACAAATGTTACATAGCTTACAAAAAGACATTTACGTAAGGATTCATAATGCATGATATTTTTTTTTTGTAAAGAAAGTAGGACATAATATTCTTTCAAGTATTTTAGATAGTATTAAATATTTTCTATTTGTAATCAGACCGTCAGTTCTCAGACTTCAGAACTAATTTATAGAAATATTTACTCTCAGCCAATAAAGGGAGTTAAGTAACGTCCGCTTATCGAAAAATGAGATTTTGTTTATTACATGACGTTACTTGATCTATCGAGATGAAGTAGGCTTAGGAGCTCCATGCGTTGATACATTTTATATAAAAACTATTTCAAACCGCTAATTTTTCTCTCAATGATTATAACCGAACCATTTTGAATGTGCAATATAATTATTCGTAAAAAAAAATTAAGATATTTCCTTACCTATCGTTAACATCTTTGAAATCAAACGTAGGATTGGCGCTTGGACAGTGACCTATCATCATATTGAGTTGTTCGATGCATTCCTCTATGACAGCACTGGCCAAACATATCTGCAGAGGTGAAAGGAAAATATCCATATGTCTTTTGATAGTTATCTGAAAAAAAAAGAAGAATATATATATATATATATATATATATATATAAATAAATACACCCTAGCTGAGATGGAGTTGGAAATCTTAATAATATAAATATTTGTTATTAAGGCTTTACTAAGCACAACATTTTTATATTTACCGTCTCTTGTGTATATAAATTTCTTCAAAAATTTAATATTCATTAAGGTACTTAGTACGTTCAGTTATGTATAACCAAGCCCCCTCACACAGCATCCTTTTATGTTGAAATTATTTATGACAATTAAAGTAAATGACAATTATTAGAATAAAACTGCATAACTAAAAATATAAGCATTAAATGGGACCTAATCACAAACTAATGTGAGTTCGGGGGCCCGGGGGGGGGCATAATAATAACATTTCCCACTCATACTATGGCTGATAACAGCCTGTATATAAACTGTTATATTTCTCCAGATCTAAAAAGGGAACAAAAAAAAAGACACCACAGCCACAAAGTATTGATATCGTTTCTATTCTATAATATAGGAAATAATATCAAGAAATACTCAGAAGCAAATGAGTATACATATAGAGGTTACTATATATATATATATATATATATATATATATATATATATATATATATATAAATATATAATTTTTAATTTATTTATTAACGTCCACTTTTTGCAACTAAGTCTAATCGGGACGGGTTATCTAAAGGTTACCACTCTTTTCTAGCCAGGGTGGGACTAAGGATTTTATTTAATGAATTCCGTCACTAAATAAATTCCATTGTCCAGGCGGGAATCGAATTTATTATAAAATGTATTTAACATGGTTTAATTATACTTTTTTGTTTTACAAAAATTATATTTTAATATACATTTCGTTATATATATATACATATAGCTTCTGACTGCTGTTAAACAGTAGTCACACCGAAGTTGTGACAACGAAATACTCCAGATTTGGATCTCTTTGATATAAAAATATTATACGTAAATTATTACATAAATAATGGAATGTTCTAAAAGGGTTTTAATCAACTGACTGTTAGAAAAGATATTCACAACATGTATCAGATTTACTTGATATTTAAGCCTCATGGATTCTGTGTTGTTTAGATAAAAAGTCCGTCACGCAGGAGCTGCGTAAACTAAGCAGATTTCGCGAGTGAAGTTTAACAATAGATAAATCTATATACCGGTACACACTACACCAAAGTGAATATTAAGTGGCAATAATACAAATACAAATGAAAATAAGAAAACTCCCAGTGGAAAGCATCTGAAATGTAAATAAACAGTTCTGCCAGCTTCTTTCCGGAAAGAAAAACAATTACTGTTGCATATCTGAATATAAAGCATTAAGCATACCTGAATATTTGATTGAAAACTATTTACTGATATTTATAATGAATCAGAATAATTATCTCAATCAATCAAATTTAAGTAGTGTATAAACTTAAGAAGTGGGGAAGGCACCGGAATATATTTGAATGTATCTCGTATAATAAATGTCTCTTGAAAATAATATTTGGTATTTAAACTATGAATGATGTGGTTTATACCATAACCGAGTGTTGTTCATATAACATGAGTAGAAGTGGGGGTTTGTTGAAGGCTGAAAACTAAAAAATGCAAATATCTCGGTTAATATTTAATATAGGGAATAAATGTATATAACAGTATGTATGGTAAATGTAATTTTCTATAAGATTGCTTTTATACATTTTTTCTATCCGAGATATATTGAGTTTTCAAAATTTCCCCCCTGGTCCGATTTCAGCCGTTAACGAACTTGATCTTTTTTTTTTTTACATAAAACTTAATATCTAGTTTGACAACGATTAAACAATAATTGCGACCGCTAGAGCGGTAACAGACAAATTTATACAGTTTTGAACGGCCCTCATTTTAGTCAATTCTTAGGTAGGGTCGATGGACATTTGAAGAAAAATTTCGAAAATCGCGTCATGAGTTCGACCTCAATAGCTGATTTCCGTTAAGGGAAATCTGCTAATAAAATGAATAATTACTCATTTCTAAAAGGAGTGGCGTGGGATGGAATAATTATGCATTGTTCAGTAGCTACCAAGAAATACTTTAGTTCCATTATATATTTATACACGTAAATTGCCTTAGATTAATCTACATGTTTTATACAAAACTTCCGGCTCTGCTAATTACGAATCCAGTAACAAAGCACTCAACGTCAACTTTAATATTGATATTAGTTACAATGTCTAGTTGCAACAAATATAGAAGCCTATTTAATTATTCACTCTCCGATCCACTACGGTTTCAAAATTTATTCAAATTTTTCGGTTAAACTCCAATTGACCACTTATTTCATCATTTTATTGGCCTTAACGGTCTAAACCCTTCACCGGCAAGGCTGGGTCGCCGATACCCAGAGGTTGGTAAAAATAATATTCTGAGTAAAGTAAGGGAAGGAGGGGAGGGGGAGTGCACGGTACCCCTCCCCTCCTTCCGAGAGTTGATGAAAAAGAAATTGAGAATCAGCCTGAACCCAGCACTTCAAGACGTCGGTGTGCTTTTTGTGAAAAATCAAGAGATCGTAAGGGTACATCAAACTGCGCTCATTGTAATCGCAGCCTATGTGCTGAGCATAGGCTAAGTATTTGTTCTCGATGCATTACCAGAGTCTCACCTGAAGAAGATGAAGAAATAGAACATTGTTAGATTGTTCTGAGTTTGAAGTATTAGTGAACTTTCATTACTAAGAGTTTATTCCCTTTTTTTGATTTTTTATCCCTCATATTTTCTTATTCTTTTTTCCGTAGAGTATTTTTTATATATATTTTTTCTGTAAGAGTTTAAACTATTTATTTTGATCTGGAAAGTTTTTGACTGTTCAGAGTAGGAAAAATTATTGCTGGACTGCCGGATGAAATGGAAGACTGATAACTTGCTGAAAATTATTTAATCACTAAGATTTTATTAAATTGTCTCGAAAGCTGGAAATTTCTTATTTTTTCCCTTCTAAGAGTTTACTCCTTTAATTTTTATCTTTTATCCTGTACGGATACCAAAGGTCTGGAACTCTACGTTCCTACTAATTTAAGTATAGTTCCTACTAATGTAAGTTTTTGTATTTTTATCATATTATGTATATTGCTAAATAAAATAAATTTTTCAAACTATACTTTCTTTTTTTATATAAAAAAAAAACAACAACAACTGGAATATTTTTGTTAAAATGAAAAAAATGTGCTATAAATATGACTGGGTCACCCGTGACCCAGCTTGCCTGCAATGTAATTTTCATATTCCTTGTCTGTGAAGGGTTAATGAAATTATATTTACTGGGCTCGATTTACGCACGGGCAATGAATGGGCTTCATTTAGCCACACATAGGCTAGAAAAGGATGTCAACCGTTTGGATTAACTATAATTAAATTATATATATATATATATATATATATATATATATATATATATATATATCTTAATATATATATATATAAATCTCCTGTCACGATGTTTGTCCGCGATGGACTCCTAAACTACTTAATCGATTTTAAATTAAATTGCCACACCGTGAGCAGTCTGGTCCAACTTGAGAGATAGGCTATATTAATTTTCTCTGAGACAAACAGGAGTGGGGGTTATAAGGGAGGCCTGAAATTAAAAGTCGTGTTATTTCGTTTTCTATTGTTTTTGCTATGCACATAACAAAAGTTGTTTATTTTGTTATTTAGAGTAACTTTTGTCATAAACACTTTCATCATATTCCGAAGTTTAAATGAGTTATACGATTATGACTATAGCGGGAGTCAACAATATTATTTGGGACAAAAGACCCAACCGAAATAAATAAAACTCGGTATATGCATTACCACTAACGCTATCATTATAACAAGCCATACCAACATTTCTAGGGACGGGCAGGAGTGGGGGTTTTAAGGGAAGCCAGAAATTAAAAATAGCGATATTTCGTTTCTTATTGGTTTATCGGCAAATATGAACATAACAAAAGTTGTTTATTTTGCTATTTAGAGTAACTTTTGTTATATACACTTTTTTCGTATACCGAATTATAAACGAGATATACGCTAAAAATTATTGCGGAAGTGAAATTTTTTTATATTTATTATCAAATCCACAGAAACGACGGGTATTAACCCTAAACACTGGGACGGGTAAATTATTGTGCAAAGTAAAGCGTTGCCAAAAAAATACCATCACCATTCAGCCTCAAATCAATTCCCGGGCGAAGCCGGGTATCTGAGCTAGTATATATATATATAAATTCCTGTGCCACCCACCTTAAAATCACTAATTATTTTAATCACAAGCTGAGACTTGGTGTGCCATAATTGGGACCCCTGAAAATCTTTCCAGTACTTCCCCAGCGACCATAGCTAAGGAATTTCCAATGGAAGAGTCCTACTTTTTATGGCGGATTCTAGTAGAATATCAAATTTTAAAACGATTTTATATCGGTATAGTTTTCGATTTGACGCAAACATTAAAATGCACAAATGTTTAGTTCAGGTACGGCACAATTTATTGAAAAATGCTACGACATAAATGTTTCAGTCAACAATCAAACAATCTTTGAAACAAGTCTACGGGGGAAGGGATGGATTCTAAAATTAAAAATAAATAAATATTAAAACGAAATAAAAGTATTCGTTAATGAATCCAAAAAAAAAAGGTTCACTTTTAAAAACATCAACATAACAAAAAATGTTCTTAGAAAGAATTTATTTAAAACTAATTACATAGTTATATATAAAAGGAATATTCAAAGTTAATAATAATAAAAGGAATACATTGTTGAAGATATTATTATTATTATTTTAATGAATGAATTATAAGCGGCTGTTTGTTAGTACTTAGGTCAATTGTTCAAAAAAAAATTGTGTGTTCAGAGTTGTGTTATAGAATGGAGCTATTAAAAAGAATGATTTTAAAGTGAACCCTTGCTTTTCGTTAAAATCTTATAATACATTTTTCCACCTGCATAGTTTCACGTAAATGGCGATAAATTCAATTTGAGTACCAGAAATACACAGTGGCAAAAGGGAGTTCAGATACTGTCATTGATGTGCATAAATGAGGAAGGACATTTGTACATTTGTAAATACTAGCGGCAAGTATTGTGAGATTCAAAGAAAAAAACTGGTATCTGGTTATTTACATGAAGCTATGCAGGTGAAAAATGTGTCCCTTTTATAAAGAAATAAATTAATTCTAAGGACGTTTTTTGTCATGCTGATGTTTTTAAAAGTAAACGTTTCTAAGAATACTTTTGCGTAATTGCGTTTAAATTTTTTTTTCTTTTTCAGAATCCACCCCTGCTCTCTAGACTTATTTCAACTATAATTTTGTTCACTACAACTTTTATGTCACAGCATTTTACGGCAAAGGATGTGTCAAGGAAATTCACCAGTAAAAAAACTCCTATTAGAATTTGATTTTCTACAAGAATCCACCATAAAAAGCAGCACATTCTATTGTTAATTCCAAAGTTATGGTCGTTGGAGAAGTATTGGAGAAGATTAAGAGGTGGAATATGAACTAAAAGGATTCTTCAGGGGTCCCAATTATGCCACACTCTCTCACAAGTCTCAGCTTTGTATTAAAATAATTGTAGATTTAAGGGGGTGGCAAGGGAAGAGGGAAAACTCTGTCTATATATATATATATATATATATATATATATATACTGTCGGAATTCATTAAATAAAATCCTGAGTCCCACTCTGGCTAGAAATGTGCGGTAACCTGTAGATAACCCGTCCCAATTAGCCTTAGTTGCAAAACGTCCGTCACTCAGGGGCTGTGTAAACTAAGCAGACTTTCCACGTGAAATTTTACAATAGAGAGCCGAACAGTTAAGAAAACGGCCGACCTAGCTTTTGGCGGGAAACACTCTCATCCGTTATCCGCCCAGATTTAATAAAAATGCAAATACCTCGATTAATATTCAAGATACAGACTAAATGTATAGAACAATAATTATAGTAAATTTAATTTGCAATATGATCGATTCTATACAATATTTTGATCCGACGTATAGTAACGGAAATATTTCGAATTTTAGAAAACCCTCCCCTCTAAACTCCCCCTCCCACTGGTCCGATTTCAGCCATTAACGAACTTGATCTTTCTTTTTACATAAAACGACTAAATATTGAGTTTTGTAACGATCAAACGAAAATTGTGACCTCTCCAGCGATAACACCATATATATATATATATATATATATATATATATATATATATATATATATATAGTTTTGAGCGGACCTCATTTCCGTCATCTCCTAGGTAGGATCGATGGACAATTGAAGGAAAATTTCGAAAATCGCTTCATGAGTATGACCTCAATAGCTGATTTCCCTTAATGGAAATCTGCTTAAAGTGGGTATTAATAAATTATTTTATTTTATTTACTGGATACCTTAAAAGAAACCCATTTTCCCTAGCTGGGAATTGAACTCATATACCGACTACAATTGCCCCAAGTACGAGTATAATGGATTTATTAACGTCCACTTTTTGCTATATATTTATATTTTTGTTTGTTACCGCTCTAGCGGTCGCAATTATTCTGAAATCGGACCAAGGGGATGGGGGGGGTTTAGAAGGGAGGATTTTCGAAAATTCGAAATATCTCCGTTACCATAGGTCGGATCGAAATATTGTATGGAATCAATCTTATTGCAAATTCACTTAACTATAAATATTGTTATATATGTTAAATTACACATTAACCGCCACTTCTACTGAAATTAACCGAGATATTTGCATTTTTCTGTTTTTAGCCATTAGCAAACCGCCACTTCTACTCATGTTACATAAACAATACTCTGCTACATAATAAATTACATTATTCGAACTTTAAATACCAAAAATTGTATTGAAGAGACCTTTATTATACGAAATACATGCAAATATGTTCTGGTGATCCCCCGCCCCCCGTCTGAAGGTTTTGGACTAGTAAAATTTTTGAAATTGGATGAAACATTTCTAAGTCGGAGTTATTGAAATTGGATGAAACATTTCTTATTTCCGTTTGTATTTATTCATGGTGGTGTTGTGTTACCAGTATATATATTTATCTATTACTAAACTTCACGTGGGAAATCTGCTTAGTTTACGCAGCCCCTGTGTGACGGACTTTTTTTTAACCAAAGTGGTAATGATTTAATACTAATCTAAATAACAAACGAAATCACATGTTATAAGTTGTGTAAAACGTTTTTAGAGTCATTTAATAATTTATTCAGTAGAGGACCATGTTCTTCGGCTAATCTAGGAGTGATCAATAACCTCTAAAATTCATGTAGTCAGGTAAGCGTATAATTAGTATTCTCTTGTGTTAATTGAGTTAATTAATTTTGAGAGCTCAGAATTATTATTATTATTATTAGTGCTACTTTCCTGAAATGTTTATCATCAGAGAGGATATTTTTACTCAAAAAAACTAAAATCTACAGCAAACAGTTTACCATATTAAAATTATTGAGTTGGATCTGAATAATTAGTTATGGTAAAAGTATATGGAGCAAAAATTGTTAATGTAAAAATATAACAATGATAACGGGCAAGTAGGTGAGAAATTCTAATTGTTCAGGTTTAATGCCAAATGTTGAGGCATTGATTTTCGAGGTGTTACGTGTTAAATATTTTTAATTTTAAGAGTTACTATTATTATTTTGACACATGGCAAAAGAATTTAAAACAAGTGTCTTCCGACATTATTTTTATCAAGTTATCTTATATATTTATTTACGTCCACTTTGTGCAGCTGTGCCTAATTGGGACGGCTTATCTACATTTTACTACCCTATTCTAGCGAGGGTGGGGCTAAGGATTTTATTTAATGAGTTCTTCACTAAACAAATTCCTACTTGCCCAGGAGGGAATCGAACTTACCACTCTAGGTTTAAAGCCAACGCTTTTACTCACATGGCTAACCTGAGCCCCAAATTAAATGTGTGATACGAGGTGATTTATCCAAGTTTTTTTTTAAATCAATTTTCTCTCACGAATTTTTAAATAATCATACATGAATAAAGGGGTTTTCTCCGAGATAGAAGAAGGACTTTACGGAGTTAAAATTATCTAACCTCATTTTCAGTTTCACTTTGGCCATGTTCTGCCTGGCACTTGGGAGGTATCTTGTCCATGGAGAAAGCTGTATGGTAGCGGAAAGTGCGAGGTACGTCATGGAAAAGTGCCGTACTCTGTCCATCATCTTCCACCGACTCCATTTCCTCGCTGTCTTCCAGCAGCTCTAACTCAGATTCTGACATCGATCGTGCACCTTCCGTCGACATCGACTTCTCTTCCCAAGACATCCTAGTATCCAAATAATATAAGACCGACGAGAACTACAAGTTAATCCGGCAATAATACAAATAAAAACTTATTAATAACATATGAGTTCTATTTTAGGATGTATCACATGGGTCATGAATTATGTTCTTTATTAATAAAACCAAATTACAGAGATCGAAAAATATATTTCTACTAGCGGACCCGGCAGACGTTGTCCTGCATTATATATCAAGCGATTAGTTTTTTAGTTTTCGGCCTTCAGTAAACCCCCACTCTCGTTCGAACTTAAAAAATTTAGTACAGCTTATAACCATGGTAGAACTAATGCTAATTCACATACCGAGTTTTGTTCAGTTCGGTTCAATCATTGGTACCCAATAAAATTGTTGGCCCCTCTTTACTTTTTTAGTGTATATCTTGCTTATACTTTAATATACGACAAAATTGAATATGACAAAAGTTACTCCAAATAACAACATAAACAACTCTTATCTTGTGCATATTTGCCGAAAACCCAATAGGAAACGAAATACGGCTATTTTTAATTTCAGGCCACCCTCACGACCCCCACTCCTGCTCCATCTGCCTGGCCGATCTGCGGCGCTAAACCATCCGGGGCGTCACCCGAACGCGTATTTAAAAATTCAATCAAATCGGTCCATCCGTCTAGGAGGAGTTCAGTGACATACACACGTACGCTAGAATTATATATATATATAAAGATATGATATTTATAGATAATGGAAAGTTGTCAGGTTGGAAGGTCGGGTTGTACTATGAGAAGGAGATGCCCTGACGCAGGCAGTCAGATCGTGTATGGAGGATCCTTACACCCTTCTGCATCTCCTATTCGTTTAAGTATTTCATCCAGTTTTTTCGGAAAGCTCGACTAAAATCCAAATAAACGGAGTTGATTCAGTGAGTAAGCTTCAATCAACATTGCGGCCAAGCAGCTCCCCAGGAGGAAGACTCCGCTCACGGCGTAACGACTTTAGACTTCTGATGCGCTTTGCGCATACATATTTGCGAACAGCAAAAGTTTCAATCAAACAGATATAAGATTAAATCTAAAATTATATATCCCGGTTTTAAAAACCAATATCTCACTATCACAACATACATTTTATCTAACGCAAATACTAACTGGACACGGAAATACAAACTCTTACTTATACAGATTCAAACTTACTGACTACAGTAAATGCGACAGTTGCACTGAACAGACATTCACCCACCTGATTTATGAATGTAGACTGATTCATGACATACAAAGACAGTTAAAAAAACTATTAAAAGCAATAGCCTATAATATTCTTAAGCTGAGAGAGGAAAAGATAATACAACATTAATATTATGTAATTTTTTTTATTGGTTATTTAATTATATCTCTCAATTGTTCTATTTAATGTTTACCCCTTAATCTATTTAGCAGATTTCCCACAAGGGAAATCAGCTATTGAGGTCGTACTCATGATGCGATTTTGGAAAATTTCTTCAAATGTCCATCGATCCTACCCAGGAGATGACGAAAATGAGGTCCGTTCAAAAATATATATAAATATATATATATATATATATATATATATATATATATATATATATTTGTCTGTTAACGCTCTAGCGGTCATTAACAATAAGAATTATTGTTAATTCTTTATATATATATAAAGAATTAACAATAACAACGTTAAAATTAAAGTAAAACATATAAAGAGAAAATTATTAATCTTAAAAAGAAAAAAAAAAAAAGAAAAGAAATAATGATTATCCTATAAATATTGTAAGTATTGTAGTTGTATAAGCCATAATAAGTATTTAAACGATTAATTGTATTAAAAGCATGTTCTGCGAATATTTTAAAAGGATTGTTATATTTTAAAAATAACTTGTCTTCTTCTATTGGAAATTTGCCTTTTTTTTTGTTCTATGTCTTGTTTTAGTTTTATATATATATATATACATATATATATATATATATATATATATATATATATATATATATAATTATTACAGACCTCGGATTGTTGATTCATCTAGTTAACTATCAGTTAATAGGTGGTATATATGAATGGCCTGACTAGTCCAATCCTGGGGACTGGTAAACAAGGCAATAATTCCCAGAAAGGGCTGCCTTATCTACAAGTTCCATCTGCCCCGTCCATAGGCTTAGCCAAATAGTACTATCGTCAGCCAACATCTCTCTCTCTCTCTCTCTCTCTCTCTCTCTCTCTCTCTCTCTCTCTCTCTCTCTCACTCTCTCTCTCTCTCCCCCTCTCTCTCTCTCTCTCTCTCTCTCTCTCTCTCTCTCTCTCTCTCTCTCTTCTCTCTCTTCTCTCTCTCTCTCTCTATCTCTCACCCTCCCTCTTCCCCCTTCCTCTCCCTCTCCCTCCTCCAATAAATGAAAATGTAACTATAGAAAATGGGGGGGGGAAGAAAAATTAAATAAATAAAAAAAATAAGGAAAAGGGATAACCAAAAAATAAATAATAAAAAAATAAATAAAATAAAAAACAAAATAAATAAATAGAAAATAAATAATATTAAAGTTTATACACCCTGCTAATATAGGAAATAAGTGAAGAGTGGTGTGTAGAAAGGGTAGATTATAGTGCGTAATATGAGAAAATTTAAAAAAAAAGCTGTATATAATGGGGAGGTAGATAGTGACATTTTTACCATCTATGACTCATGGTTTTTATACAAATCTCAGTTAAGATATTGATGATGGTAATGCAGTTCATAAAAATCTAGAAATTCTTCTGGGGAAATCAGGCAGTGTTACTCTCCACAACTAAGTATACGAAGAATAAATAACAGAAAATACTAACTAAATTTGGACAAGGACTTGCTGGTTAACCAGAAACATAACACCCCCCTCCTTGTTCTATAAATAAAAATATAATTTAGCTACTACCATGGGTCAAAAACGACCCTTGCATAAAAAAGCAATTAAGGTTTCTCTGCTTTGTTGCTAGGTACCATGTATTCTCCCCTTAGTAACAGCTGTTACAGTTAACTTCTTCGTCTTGTTTCCGTGATTACCTGTGTCTGTTTAATGAACGTTTTGGGGTCACTTTTGACTCGTGGTAGTAATTATGTTATTAATACGTTGTTTAAAGTATTCATAGTTATATGGCTAGTGAGGGTTTTATTGTGGATGGCATACATTATAAGGATTAGTTGGCATATATGAACGAAGATGATGGAAATCAGAATCCTGTGTCTGATGATAATGAGGATTTAATGAGTAATTACAGTGACAATCAGTCCATTCGTTCTGATCATGATACAGATTCAGAAATACAACTAAATGAGGATGAATTGTGCAAAAAGTCTGACCAGAAACATTCAACAACAAGCTATAAATGTAATAACACAGGTTGCAAAAATCACTATGAATCTAAATGTCTCTGCCGGAACTGTGAAGATTTTAATTTATTTTTTAGTGTAGCAGAGAGCCCCTCACAGTTTCTTTATTATTTAAGATATTGAATTACTTTCTGTTTCAGCTTAAATATGATATGAAGAAAGATAACCCTCTTAAAATTTATTTTTACATATTGATTTTTATACTGTTGAACACATGGCGTTTTTTCACATCTTTTTCTAATTCAAATATGTTTATCGGAAAGTGTAAAAACAAATTATTTTTATTCTTTTTTGTATTTTAAAATGTGTCACGTTTGTTATGTAATCCATTAAAAAATTATATTAAAAAAAAGTATTTAAAATTTTTTAACTTTTAAAAGGGACTTAAGTAACTTTAGAACATGGTTGTAGTTGAAGGATATATAACTTACAAATAGGAAAGTAGTTGCCCATGATTTGAATGATAACCAACAAAACCATTTTAACTGAATTGACATTGGCTAGGATCTGCTCGTAATTTCTTGGACTAATAATGTAGAGATAGAGAAAAAAAAAGAGGACCTTTTACACTCTTAAAGCATTGTTTTGAGTAGTGTTATGTTAAAAAGCGTTTTGCCAAGTAAAAAAGGAATTTAAATTTCATATGAGTTCATGTAAGGACCAAAATAGAATAGGCGTCATCACTAATATTGCAGAAAGCTTGGAAAGTCGATAACAAGTTGAGATAAGAATTCCAGATAAAATTGCGAAACTCGGTAGATTACAAATTCAGACATTCAAAACGTAAAATTCAATTTGAGCAGCGGTAAAAGTCAATTACTCTATAAGGAAACGACTATGGAACTTTGGTATAAAACGTTTAAGAGAGAAAACAACTTGATCCTGCCGAACAAAGTTGAAGGGGAAATGCATGAGTAGTAAACAAAGCAATAATTCGGGGAAGCTTATCTCTGATGACCTGGCTCCCACTCCACAAGGGAACAGAAGGAAATGAGAATTTTCTTATGGCCTTCTTCCTCCACTCCTAATATATACCTACCTTATGGCTCAATATCTTACTACATTTTCTTCTAATAATATTATACTCTATAAATTCTTATCGAAAAAGATTGTTTTCTTTATGAACTAATATTTTTGTGCTTTTAAATTTTTGCTGGCTCAATAATTTACCTAAGTAAAGTTTCAGAACCTTCCCACCCTTCATAGAGGAAAATATTACAATATTGTTTTTTTTTTTTATAGTATATTATAAGCAATGTATAGATATATTGTAAACACACGCACACACACACACACACACACACACACACACACACACACACACACACACACACCTAATTTACCCCCATACCTAGGTACCAAATATTGTTATCAAAAGATCTTTACTAGATTAGATATATGTAAATAAGGCATCATCAATTATTATTATTTTTTGATTTATACCATACTCGATATTTATTATGTTCTTTTAATATAATTGCATGGTTTTGGGAAAAATAACATATGATAATATACCCTTGAAATAATTTTAATTTACACAAATAGAAATATTAATGGCCATTCTTTCTTCCATTTCCTTGACGCATTGGCCGAGTTCTAGACAGCGAATTCTTCAATATTTTTTCACAATCAAATTTCTTTCCGTTTAGGTTTTCAACCTGAAAAAAAAAGTATGATAAATAAACCATGAAATGAGGTGCTCAGTATTATAGTGTCCCAACCCTCAAATTTTGCTTATTTGACTTACCATAGCATCTGTTGCTGAATAATGTGTTCTATGAAATATTAGTGGCCTAAGCCACCTTCTAAGTTTTTTCACTCGATGGAAGCAGCAGTTTGTTTTTAACTAACAGTTTTGGCGGTCTTTGAAAAATATATAGTGGCCTAACCAACTTGGTTTTATACAAATCATACTTTTTGTGGTTAGGCCAAAATTATTCTGATCGCCTCAAATTAGAATGATTTAGTCTAGTGGTTAAAGCTTCTATGAACCCAGGACTTCCCCCAGGTCGTTTAAGGTTGGACTTTATATATATTCTCAGGAGCCAGGGAATATCTTGAATAACTGCGAAACAACATGATTACATAATTAACTATCTTTGGTATACATCTGACATATTGGTTTCAACAATGCCGAATTGAAAGCCAAATTTTCAATTTCAACTTGTTGCTATAATTATTATCCTAACGGAAAATTTAGTTGTTCTGCTTAAAATGTTAGTCAGTGCAGCGAAATGTGGACCTAATACAGAACCAATGTCCATAACATTCTGTCGGCCATTGAAAACGAAATACTTAAAAATGTAATATGAACTTCATTTCTGTTAAGCATAGAGCCTTTGAAGCGTAAGAATGAATAATTGGCACCTTGAAGCGAGTAGATGGAAGAGATATTGTCAAACAGGAGACAAATATGTGTGAAAAAGTAAATAAACCAAGTCCGTAACGCAGGGGCTGCGTAAACTAAGCATATTTCCCTCGTGATGTTTAACAATAGATAAATCTACAAACTGGTATCACAATAGGACCGTCAACATCAAGTGAATAAATACGAACGATAATAAGAAACCTCCAGACGGGAAGCACCTGAAACGTAAACAAACAGGTGTGCCAAAATCTCACAGGAAAGAAAAAACAATTACGGAAATATATCAGAATATAAGATAATATTGTATTGAAAACTATTTACTATATCTAGTACCGCAACTTATAATGGGTCAGAATAATTTTAATCTCAATCAAATCAAATTTTAGTAGTCCAAGACCTTAAGAAGGGGGGGGGGTAACATATTTGCATTTATCTCTTATGACAAAGGTCTTTTGAAAACAATTTATGATATTTAAGCTTGGAATAATGTGGTTTATTACAGAGTATTGTTTATGTAACATGAGTAGAAGTGGGGGTTTGTTGAAGGCTGAAAACTGAAAAATGCAAATATCTCGGTTAATATTCAAGATAGAAAATAAATGTATGGGACAATATTTATAGAAACTTTAATTTGCAGTAAGATTAATTGTATACAATGTTTTGATCCGAAATATGGTAACGGAAATATTTTAAATGTTCGATAATCCCCCTTCTAAACCCCTACAACGGAAAGCGTACAAGTTAGCAGCACAAGAACAAATGAAGGGGGGGGAGTTCAAAAGAACTTATTTGTTTGTATTTATTATAATAAGCTTTGTTGAAAATAATATTTAGTATTTTACCTTGTAATGAAGTGGTTCATGATATATCAGCTTGTTATTAATATGACACTAGTAGGATTAGGTGGGAGGGGGGACTGATAGCGGGAAACTTTAAAATCCAAAAATCTCGGTTAGTACTCATTATACTGATAATATGTAGTAAATTTAATTTACAATAAGATTTTTTCGATTCGACATATAGTAACCGAGATGTTTTGAATTTGCGAAACTCTTCCCCTCTAACCCCCCTCCCACTGGTTCGATTTAAGCCATTAACGAACTTCATCTGTCTTTTTGCATAATACGTTTAAATATCGAGATTGGTAACGTTCAAACAAAAATTGTGACCGCTAGAGCGTTAACAGTTCAGAATTTTGAACCGACCTTATTTTCGTCATCTCCTGGGTAGGATCGATGGACATTTGAAGAAATGTTTCGAAAATCGCGTCATGAGTACGACCTCAATAGCTGATTTTCCTTAAGGGAAATCTGCTAAAAATTACCTAAAGCTGCACAAGTGTAAGACATGATGCAAGTAGATATTATGGTATGCATGAAATTAATTGTATGGTCTCTCAATGAGCTCAGATAATTTTTTTTTATTTATTTAGTTTATTTAGGTGTGTCGCAATTTAAGCGATTCACACATTTTCTTGTTATGATTCTAAAATAGTAGAGGTAAAGCCACCTTATAAAAACCAATAAAAAAGGTTAAAAAATCTACAGAGGTAGGTAAAAATACGGTAATTTATTTTTTCTCCAGTGGATATTATTGCAGTCTATTTATTATTATTATATTATTTAATGTTATAACTGGTTGTAAATGTGTGTGTCTTTGAGGTGTTTCATGACTTTTGTAATGTATGGGCTGTCGTCGTGTAGTAGTTCAGATAGGTTGGTGGGTAAGTTCTTGTCAGTTATTAGTCTGCAGTCTGTAAGTAAGTGTTTGATAGTCAGTTGTGTATTGCAGAGTGTACATAATGGTGGTTCAGTCCTAGTCATGAGGTGTCCGTGTGTTATCCGTGAATGGCCGTGCCTCAAACGAGCAAGGACTACTTCTTCTCTTCTAGTATCCTGATTACTGGACAGCCATTCACGAATAGTGTTTTTTATTTCTCGTAGTTTTGTGTCTGTCAGATGCCATTCCGCTTCCCATTTTAGGCTGACCTCTTTTTTAATGAGTTTAATGGCATCGTATCCTGTGATGTAATCAGTGTGTAACATGTCAAGTTGAGTTGCTAATTTTGCATGTTTGTCAACCAAAATATTTTCCGTGATGTCTGAATGTCCTGGTATCCAATGGATAGTTATTACTTTGCCCACCTGTGTTTGTAAGTTAGTTAGTAGTTCCTCAGATAAATCTTTACATCTTGGAAGGGGGTAAATCTGCGTCAAAAAATAAGAATACTTTAAATATTTTAACTATACAGACTCTTACCCCTCGAGGTAATTTAAAAGGATTTTTTTTTCAGTTTCGGTAAATTATAGCCTCCTGTTTCAAAAGAGTTCTTAGTTATTGATACAAACTCCTTACATATCCTCATATTAATGCCTCTCCGAGATAATCAAGATCTTCTTCTGTGTTCGTAGATAAAATTTTGTCAATCGAGTTCTTTTAAAATATTATCCCAAGTAAGGTTAGTTATTTTTTTGTGAAGTTATCTTGTAATATACCATATCAGCATTGCAGTAATACTAAGTTTTCTGCCTTTAACTTCTGTAATTCAACTTTCTTTGAGAGAATGATTGGTATCTATTGAGTTTCTAAGGAGAATTTACTCCCTATTTGCGAGTAAGGTGAGAGGTGGAGACGCCTGTATAGCATTAATCAAATATTAAATTTATTTAATTATCAATTCATTACCTGCCATTTGAACATTTCCAAATCTTCCATGTGGCTCATGTATAATTGATTCAGTGCTAGCATCAGGCTTTCCGTGGCCTGTTGGTCGTTCCTCTCTCCTGCCCATCGCTTTACCCCTGATTAAATAGTAAACAGCCTTTTACTTAATCATTATTTATTTATACTCCTACCTTAGGCCATTATACTCACAATAATATGCTAATAATATTAATGCCATTACAAAAATAGCACTCATTAGATGCAGTTTAAAACCAGGGCGACGGTCGCCGACTCAGGAATTCAGTTTTGTAAGCAGCTGGTCAACAAGCAACCTTTTGGCCTGACCATTTTGTCTATGATAGTTAGTATTAATACAAAGAAATATCCATTTTTTTGTGAGACTTTGTAAGCCTGATGCAGATAATAGGCTAGTATATCCTTGCATATTACTTGCCAATGTTCATTGCATACTCTGGGATGGTTAGAATTAATTAATAACTGTTGCTGTTTGTACATAAAAATACTATAAAAAAATCTAATGGCTTTCAAATTACAATAGTATTTAAGTTTATTTATTTTGGAGCATTCGCTGCGAGGCGATATTGCTCATCAAAAAACAATCAATATAAACAAAATAAAAAATGAAAACCGTAACAGAAAAAATTAAACAATACAATTTAGAACAGAGCAAACTAAGAACGCAAACAAATAACATAACGCAACAAAAGATACAAAAAAAAAACACAAATCAACAAATGTAACAAAATAAACATTAAAATCATAAAACCAAAGAAAAATATAAATATTTTATAAAGAAACTAGATAATTAAAAACTAAAACTAAAATCAAATAAATAAAAATTAATACGTACGTAAATAAAATATTTATGTAATAAAACCTTTCTAATATCTTAAACATTCACAATCATATGCTCCCACTTTCTCTATCACACATACAAATACACACACACACACACACACACACACGCACTCCCCACACCCCTGACGAGTTCATACGTACATACAACCATATATATAAATATGAACGGACCTAATTCTCATCATCTCTTTGGTAGGATCGAAAAGCATTTAAGGAAAATTTCGAGACATGCTTCATAGCGAGCACATGCCAAAATTGCTCTTATTTCCCTTCAAGGAAATCTACTAAAAATACACACCAAGGTCTGGGCAGTGTGGGAGTTCCTGTTTGAATCAATAAGTGCAATAACACTGAGGCAATAGCCAGGACAGGACTCCAAGGGAGGATCAAGGAATGTGTGTATGGCTGTATTTGTGAGTGTGTGTTTAAATGCACACAATAAAATAATATTGTAACGGTATATTTTTTTATAAAATTTATTAAATTTATTAATTAAATTTAATTTATTTATTTATTAAATTTAATATAATTTAATTAATTAATTAATTTGAATTTATTTATTTTTTAAATTTAACAAATTTATTTAGTTATTAAATTAAATTTATTCATTAAGTAAATTAAATTTTCTGAGTTGGCTCAACCTGGCATCAACCATTGGCACACTGTTACACGGCACTGACGATGATGTACTGCATCGAAAGCGCTTTGCCGTGTTATTAAGTTATTATAGTGGAAGCGTAGCCTACATTTTTTCATCCTACCTACATTAGAAGTCACTTCCACCTGCCAGAATACCAACTCAGAATATGGAAGCCCGGCAAGCTCAACCTGGCATCAACCATTGGCACACTGTCACACGGCACTGACGATGATGCACTGCATCGAAAGCGCTTTGCCGTGTTATTAAGTTATTATAGTGGAAGCGTAGCCTACATTTTTTCATCCTACCTACATTAAATTAAATTTATTTATTTGTTAATTTAATTAATTAATTTATTAAATTATATTTATTTATTGCATTTAATTAAGTTATTTATGAAATATCTGTATTTGTGAGTGTGTGTTTAAATGCACACAATAAAATAATATTGTAACGGAATATTTTTTTATATAACATAATTTTTATTAAAAGTTGTGTAATTAAATTATTTATCTAATTCTGAAAAAAATAATATTAAATTTAATTAGTTAATTAATTAATTAAATTTAATTTATTTATTTTTTAAATTTAACAAATTTATTTAGTTATTAAATTAAATTTATTCATTAAGTAAATTAAATTTATTTGTTTGTTAATTTAATTAATTAATTTATTAAATTTTATTTATTTATTGCATTTAACTAATTTATTTATGAAATGTCTGTATTTGTGAGTGTGTGTTTAAATGCACACAATAAAATAATATTTTAACGGTATATTTTTTTATATAACATAATTTTTATTAAAAGTTGTGTAATAAAATTATTTATCTAATTCTGAAAAAGAAATGTATTAAATTTAATTAGTTAATTTATTAATTAAATTTAATTTATTTATTTATTAAATTTAACTAATTTATTTAGTTATTAAATTAAATTTATTTATTAAGCAAATCAAATTTATTTGTTTGTTAATATAATTAATTAATTTATTAAATTTTATTTATTTATTGCATTTAATTAATTTATTTTTGAAATTTAATTTATTTATTTATGAAATTTAATTTATTTATTTATGGAATTTAATTTCTTTATTTATGGAATTTTATTTATTTATTTATGAAATTTTATTTATTTATCTATGAAACTTTATTTCTTTATTTATGAAATTTTATTTATTTATTTATGAAATTTTATTTCTTTATTTATGAAATTTTATTTATTTATTTATGAAATTTTATTTCTTTATTTATGAAATTTTATTTCTTTATTTATGAAATTTTATTTCTTTATTTATGAAATTTTATTTCTTTATTTATGAAATTTTATTTATTTATTTATGAAATTTTATTTATTAATTAAATTAAATTTATTTATTTATGAAATTTTATCTATTCTTTATTTATTTCTGAAAAGGCGGAAACCATTAAATAAAATCCTTAGTCCCCTGGGTAGAAGGTGACCTGCAGATACCCCGTCTCATTTAGCCATAGTTGCAAAAAGTGGACGTTAAGAAATAATTTAATTTATTTATGAAAATTTTATTTTCGTTTTTCTTTTAATATTTTTGAATTTCTGTTTACATTAGAGTGAAAAGTCTGTCACGCAGGGGCTGCGTAAACTAAGCAGATTTCCCATGTGAAGTTTTACAATAGAGAAATCTGCATACTGCTAACACAACATCACCTTGATTAAATACAAACGGTAATGAGAAATCTTTCAGTTAATTAAAATAAATTCCCATCTGAAACGGCTTCTGTATTGTAAGAATAATTTATATTTTAATAACTCAAATTTTAGTAGTCCAAGAACTAAAGAAGGGGGGGGGGCGGCATGAACACAGTACGTATTTGCATAATTCTCACAAAGTAACGAAGGTAAGGTAAGGTTAGACACGACAGGTAAGGTTAGAAGAAGCTTCCACCTGAGCCGAGTTGTTACGAAAACGGCCGACCTAATCCGAACTATACCCAACCACAGACTTCATAAAAATGCTAATATCTCGGTTAATATTCAAGATATAGAATAAATGTATATAACAATATTTATAGTTAATTTAATTTGCAATAAGAATAGTTCTATAATAATAATTTTCGATCTGATGCATAATGACTGCATAATAACGAAGATATTTTGAATTTTCGAAAATCCCCCCCCCCTCCCTCTAGTCTGATTTCAGTCATTAACGAACTTGTTCTGTCTTTTTAGATAAAACGGTTAAATATCGAGTTTCGTAACGATCAAACAAAAAATGTGACCGCCAGAGCGTTAAGAGACAAATATATATATAATTTTGAACGGACATCATTTTCGTCATCTCCTAGGTAGGATCAATAGACATTTGAAGAAATTTTTCGAAAATCGCGTCATGAGTACGACCTCAATAGCTGTTTTCCCTTATGGGAAATCTGCTAAATAGAACCACTTTGATTCTGGATAAAGTGGAAATGCTAATGGAATTAGTCAGACTCGAATTATATTATATTTCAAATGTGTAATCAATAGAGAGAAACGGACCATTAAATTCATATGTACATAAAATTGTATTCTCCATTAACCTGCATTCTGTTTAGGTTTTTACGTTGTATCATATGCCCGATTGTTTCCTTATTACCATCGTGTTAACTTAATTAATGAAGTCATTAAAACTGAAAATTAAACCCCACTTTTTCCCCCTCAACTCATCTTCTACATTTTTAATGAACTATTGTATCGTCCTTTATACGGGATTCGCTAATGAGCTCTAATGTTCCGAAACGTATTCAAAGTTTTTTTTTTTTTTTTTTTCTAAAACCGAACGTGTATCCCATTTCAATGGATAATGTTAATCAGCATAGCTTTATTGTATATAAGACAAAGAATGAGCCTCAACATATTCTTTACCATTCATGGGTGTTCAGGAAGGGGCACTGTCCCCTCCAGAATCCAGATATCTCATATTTCTTAAAATTGTAGTAATAATATATATATATATATATATATATATATATATATATACTAACTAAGGTACCCGGCGATGCCCGGGAAATCATTGTTGACTTACTAAAGATGGTATTTTGATAGCAAGACTTCAATGTGTACAATTACACTTCCATCCAAGACGTAATGGTTTTCCGAAATAGCCAACCCTGAAGTGTAACTTCAGGGGATTGATATAATAGAAATTTTAGTTTTGAAGAATAAATGAAAATGTGTTCCTAATCTATCCCTCTGCACGTTTGACTCACCTTTTTTCAATAATTCAAACCATAATCATGGGTAGCATTTATTACAATTAAATATCATCTATAATGAACATATTTCCTTTCAAAAGCCAATCCGAGATCATAAAATATAAGGCAAAAGTTTTTGCACGTAAGATTATATTTTTGTAATAGCGAATCACACTGGAAACTACTTTCAGTAATGCCAGACGGGAAATTAGTAAAACTCAAATATCTAGTAAGGCTCCATTCATCTTCCGTTCCCGCATGAGACTTCTCAAAAATCTTCTACTTAAATTATTGATTCAAAACATTGTTTTAATAATTTATCTACCGGATGGAACTAATTAATAGTGGTACCCTGAAAATATCATATCATATCGAGTTTAAACGCATATTGTTTTTTGTCATAGTGACATTACCATTAACGTTTAATTATTATGATAGCACATATTTGTTTCAATAACATCAAGTTACATTATACAAATTAAATTATGGAAGTGCTCTTATAGTTCATATTTCTATTGGAAATAAATTACAAAGTTAATTTCTAGGTAAAATAAATAAATGAGGAGGGGGCGACGAAAATTTATAACCTCACTAATCCGAATCATACTTTGAACTATTATAAGATGAAAACATAACATCATTTGTCATAATATTCATTTATTAAAAACCATTAAATAAGTACTAATATAATTATTGACTCCCGTTTAGCGTATATCCCGTGTTTACTTCATTTTACGACAAAAGTGAATGTACACAAAAGTTACTCTAAATAACAAAGTAAACAACTTTTTGTTATGTACATGTTTTGCCGAAAAACAAATAGAAAATAAAAAAAGCGAGTAGTTTTTTATTTCAGCCACTCTTATAATCCCCACTCCCCTCTGAACTAAAATTTTTAATATAGCTTATAATCATGGAAGAATTAATGCTAATTCACACACCAAGTTTTGCTAAGTTCGCTTTATTCGTTAGTGCCCAACAAAATTGTTGGCTCTCGCTTTAGATTTTAGTGTATATTTCGTTTATACTTTTCTATACGACAAAAGTGAATATAACAAAAGCTACTTTATATAGAAAAATAAACTACTTTTGTCATGTGCATAAAAGAAACCCCAATTGAAAACGAAATACAGCTATTTTTAAATTCAGGCCTCTCTTAAAAACCCCCACTCCTGCCCGTCCCCTGAAATGTTGGTATGGCTCATTATAAGGAAGGTGTTAGTGCTAATACACATACCGAGTTTCATTTAGTTCCGTTAAGTCTTTCGTGCGAAAAAAGTGTATAAAATATAAGTTACTCTAAATAACAAAATAAACAACTTTTGTTATGTTCATATTTCCCGAAAAACGAATAGGAAACGAAATATCGCTATTTTTACTTTATAGCTTCCCTTATAACCCCCACTCCTGCCCGTCCCTAGAAATGTTGGTATGGCTTGTAATAATGAAAGCGTTAGTGCTAATACACATACCGAGTTTTATTTATGTCGGTTGGGTCAATTTTGTCCCAAAAAAAATTGTTCACTTCCGCTATAGTTTTAGCGTATATCTCGTTTATAATTTGGTATTTTGGTATTATAATTTTTGGTATTTATAATTTGGCCTCCCTTTTAACCCCCTTCCCATTCGAACATAAAAATTTTAGTATAACTTATAATGATGGAAGAATTAATGCTAATTGACATACCGAGCTTTGTTAAGTTCGGTTCAGCCGTTAGTGCCCAATAAAATTGTTGGCTCCCGCTAAAGTTTTAACGTTTAACTCATTTATACTTCGGTATATGGCAAAAGTGCATATAACAAAAGTTTCTCTAAATAACAAAATGAACAACTTTTGTTATGTGCATATTTGCTTCCCCCCAATCTCTGAAAAAGCAATAGGAAACGAAATATCGCTACTTTTAATTTCAGGCCTTCTATATAACCCCCACTCCTGCCCGTCCCTAGAAATGTAGTATGGCTTATTAGTAAGAAGGCGTTAGTTACTAATTAACAAACCGGTTTGGTTTAGTTCGGGTAAATCTTTTGTACTCTAATAAATGTTGACTCCCGCTCTATAGATTTTAGCGTAATAACGCATTTATAATTCCATAATACGGCAAAAGTGCATATACAAATGTTACTCTAAATTACAAAATAAACAACTTTTGTTATGGGCATATTTGCTGAAAAAGCAATAGGAAACGAAATATCGCTATTTTTAATTTCAGGCCTCCCTTATAACCCCCACTCCTGTTCGTTTTAGAGAATATTTATATAGCCTAAAGTCTAAGTTGGGCTAGTAGTAATATACATACCAAGTTTCATAATATTCGGCTCAGCCGTTTATGCGTGAAAACGTAACAAACAAACAAACAAACAAACATACACCAAAGAAACAAAATGCAGATATGGTGTCTATGACATGTGAAACGAAAAGTTATCGTGAAATTTCGCGAAAAAAATCAATGTACAGACAGAGATTACAATTTTATATATATATATATATATATATATATATATATATATATATATATATATATATATGTGTGTGTGTGTGTGTGTGTGTGTGTACATATATCATTCCGGTTAACCTTAAAGAGCTTTAGCCGCTTCCTAGCGAGACACAGAGATTCGTGAGGAAAGTTTAACTTAGTGAGTGATCAGCTCTAAGTACAATTCCCGTTAACCAAGGAGGTCCTGAAATGAGTTGTCTCAAGTAGAAGAAATTTGTCCTATGCTTAATATACGATGCCCAGAGTATGCACTGCATGCATATATGTATTTAATATATTATGAGTATTTGAATATTTGTATAAATATGTATATTAAAGAGATGGGCTCCATTACTACAAGATTATGAAATATATTTTTGTTAATCTGGTGTGAAACTATAATGGAAATAGTGTAGAATAAATTTTTTCTGTAATCGTTGAATAATGGTAACATTAACTTAATTGAAATGTGAATGAATTATTGGTGGAAATAATCAATATATTTTAAAATTTAAATATAATAATAGTTACCTTCCTTGTTTATAACCTGCACTTGTTTATAACTGCACTACTTCACAATCATCACTACTTGTTTTATAACTATGCTTATAACCTTTCACAACCATGCTTATAACCTACCAACAACATACCATAATCTTCACAACATCCTAATTTTGTTCATATTCTGGTTAGATCTGATCATGTATTACACGATTACAGAAAAAATTTAATATTACACTCGTGACGAAAGTAGAATTTACAACTCTCGTGAAATTACCACACTCCCTTCGCTCGTCTGGGTAAACGTTCCACTCGAGTTGTAAAATGATCTACTTTCGTCACTTGTATAATAAATAACTATTATTAAATATGTCATAAAAAAATTAAACAAATATGGAAGAAAAGTATAAGATTGGAATTACCTTCATGTGTCGCATGGATCTTATAGATAAGTTCAAAAACCCGGCCATTGTAGTTGTTTTCTATCTTTGGTGAAACTGAAAATAATTGATACAAAAATGTCCTGAACTTAAAATAATGTACAATCAGAACAAAGGATCTCAAACAAAGAGGTTTTTTTTTTTTACTTTTCTTTGTGACCTTTTTTGTTGGATATTGTCTTTACAGAAGGCAAATAAAAACTATTGCTAAGCCAGTTTGGCATTCGTAATATATATATATATATATATATATATATATATGAGACATGGTGTGCCATGATTGTGACCCCTGAAAAATCTTTCCAGTCCATATTCAACCTCGCGAACTTCTCCAGTACTTCTGGGATATTTTTATATTATACTGTTGCAAAAATTACGTACGTGAAAAATTAAACACATATTTAAGAAGTACGAAGTAAATTAAAGTACCAGACCGATGGAAGGACCGTTGGTCCCTATGTGTCTCAACGACACCTTCTAGCCCATTCTCGGCCTTCCCTTTCATGTTAGCCGCTCGGCTATAAAAGCCGCCCAGGTCGTCCCGAGAGTTTAGTTTAGTTTAGATCTGTCTTCCTACCGGTATCCTTTTCTGAAAACCGGGTGGCAGATAAAAAAAAAAAAACAACGAGAGTTTAGTTTGCTCTCAGCTCTCTTCAAGTGAATAACAGTGCGTTCAGTGCAGCTTGATTGAAAACTGCATTTTTATTTGCTGTGCGGTAAAGTCTTTTATGTGTATGTGAAGAACAGTGTAGTTCCTTGTTTATGTAATGAATATTGTAGTGCTGGGTTTATGTATTAATGAACAGTGCAGTGCCGTGTTTTTGTGAACTTCAGTGATAGTGAGTTATTGGACTGTGCAATAAGAAGAACTGAAGTTATCAGTGCATTTTAGTTAAGAATAATTTAATATGTGTGTTGTGCATTTACAAATAAATTGTCCAGTGATAAAGCTTATGTTTAATGTTGAAATGTAAAAGAAATCTAATAAACAACGTCTATTACTATTATTTTTATAATAAACGTAACATAATATCCAATATTATTTTTTGGATGAGTTTTAGTGAAGGTTTCTCACGGGTGAAAGTCTCAGCTTTCTCTTAATACAATTGACGATTTAAAGGGGACTGGCACCGGAACTTGGGACACCCTGAATGTATGTTTGTATGTATGTATGTATGCATGTATATATATATATATATATATATATATATATATATATATATATATATATAAACACAGATATTATTGTCTCAATATTTAAATTAATTTTGTCTTACATAATAGGCCAAGTGCAGCTATGATGAGCACTCCAGCGATGGAGATGATGTTCCAATTTAGCCAAGGCCTATCATCATCCAGTTGGCGCATTATGATGTTAGCGAGGGGTCTCCGCAATTCTCGTCGGCGATGAGTTGTCGGAAAGAAATCTCCGGATCCTCGTTCTGTGAATCATCATGAAGTATTCGTGTCAACACCATGATGAATATAAAAGTTATCACATCAAGGATATCACTCAGTATTTTTTTTTAATTACTATTATTATAATATCGACTTACTGGGAGCAAAATTAAATCAGTAACCTTCGTAAGGTAATAATTTTGGTAAAGTGCAGATCATATTTTAAAGTATGCGTTAGCTAAGGCTTCATAACTAGTTAGCCATCAAGCATATTCCTTTTAAATCTAATTTTTGTCTTGAAAAAATATTTTTTAATTTTACAAGGAGAGTACATCTCAATCGATTTAAATGAAAATTGGTTAGTGTGGAGTACCTGAAGAAAAACAAATTTTGTTAAAGTGAGAGGACGCACTTCTTACGCGTTCGTCTAAAACAAAATGTAAAAGTTTGCGTGGCCGCCTTGAGTTGTACGCAGGACATCTATTTCAAGAATTCCCCGTGGTTTAATTGATATTGCTTTCATTTTTTTTAACCGAAAATCTTGAGATCGAAACTCACCAAGAGCGCCTATTTTTTCAGATTTTTTTTTTTTTAATTTTTGCTTTTTGGACGTTTATTTAATATTAATAAATAAAGAAAAAGTTTTTTGTTTTTTTTTTAAATTATTGGCATTTAATTATTAGCATGTTCCATATATTTAAAGAAAATTCGAATTCATTTTGTCAAATATATAATTGTACAAGGAAATGTTTAATATTATACAAGAAATATATTATTTATTGAATGCTTAAGTATATAACAATTATCAATAATAACGCAGATATTTTAATAATATTTTAAACGGTTTTATTTAACTTTATCCTTTTATATGTTATTATTTTATTTTACAAATAATAATGATATTTAAAATTTACTAGTTCTAGACATAAAAATATTCTTTAACAGTTTTGTACGTTAGAGCACATTTTCATTATGCATGGCCTTGAATCACTGACGTTTATTTCTCTCATCAAGTTAAAAATTGTATCTCCAAAACTGTTCGTATTTAACGGAAGGATCAAAAAGTCAAACACCTCCACTCTTTATTATTATTTATTAACGTCCACTTTTTGCAACTCAGGCTAATTGGGACGGGTTATCTACAGGTTACCACTTTTCTTGCCAGGGTGGGATTTTAGGATGTTATTTAATGAATTTCGTCACTAAATAATTTCCTTTTCCCAGGCGAGAATCGAACTCGCAACTCTAGGTTTACCATGTGAGATAAAGGTTAACACTTTAACTCACATGGCTAACCTGAGCCCCACCTCCACTCTTTATACTTGTTTTATTACAGACAAAATAATTTCGGGGCCCATACTGAGTGCTGTAGAGCTGGTCCCTATTGAGCCGACATCTCCGGCGAGACTCCGGATGTTGTCCCGC
Organism: Riptortus pedestris; assembly: GCA_019009955.1. NCBI lineage: Eukaryota > Metazoa > Arthropoda > Insecta > Hemiptera > Alydidae > Riptortus > Riptortus pedestris. The sequence goes on from CM032228.1 coordinate 25,874,706, forward strand.
TGGAGATGTCTGCTCAATAGGGACCAACTCTAGAGCACTGATGATGGGACGGCTGGCCCGAAATTACTTTGTCTGTAATAAAAGAAGTATAAAGAGTGGAGGTGTTTGACCTTTTGATCCTTCCGTTGATGATGGACCTCCACCAGCCAGTCCAAATCCCGAGTGTTCGTATTTAATTGAAAAGAATCGCAAAAAATCATGTAGTATTAAAATTCATTCTATTCTTCAACATTATTATCATCTGCAATAAAATTGTTAACTTGATGATAGAAATATACTTCAGTGATCCAAGGCCAAGCACAACGAAAATATAGGTCTAAAGTATGCAACTAAGTATGTTTTCAGTTAATAATATATTTCTTGTATAATATTAAAAAATTCCTTATACCAATTATATTTTTGACAGAAAACGTTCGAATTCTCTTTAAAAATATGGAACACGTTAAAAATTATTAAAAACAAATTCTTATTTATTTATTAATATTAAATAAACACCCTAGAAGCAAGAAATATAAACAATAAAAAAGTTGCTCCCTGCGAGATTCTATCTCGAGATTTCCGGTTAAAAATGGTACTATCAACTGATCCAGGGGGCTTTCTTGAAATAGATGTCTTGGGAACAACTCAAGACGGTCAGGTGAATTTAATCTTTTTTTTTTAGACGAAAGCGTGAGAAGTGCGCCCTCTGGCTTTAACAGAAATTGTTTTTCATTAGGTACTAACGGGGAAGGTCGTACACTCCCCTTGTTAGTCATTGCTTTGAGAATAAAAATAATTTAAAAAAAAAAAAAAACGTCATACAAATAGTTGTTTTTCTGATCTACCTTCGAGCATTCGGAATATATTTCATTTTCAAATCATCTTCCTAAGATTCTACGTGCCGAAATAAAATATGACTCTCTTGAGGTAATGGACTCTAGCGGAAAGTTAAATAAATCTAAATTACAGTTTAATTATTTTGACAATTACAAAGCAACGCAGGTTAAGATACTTACATATTTTCATAAACTAAATAAGAAATGAACCAAAGATACCGAAATTCAAAGTGCTAATTGATGAAAAATACGTTTTTTCTGTAATCGTTGAATAATGGTAACATTACTAAACTGAAATGAGTGAAGAAAGTGAAACATTTTGCAATAGAGTGAAGAAAGTGAATTGCCTTCTTAATTAGTAATAAGTATAAATTAAAAAATAATTTGAAGTTGGAAATTAAATGCTTTTAAATTTTTCTTAACATTGTAAGAATTTATTTTAACAAAATAAATTGAAATGTGAATGAATTATTGGTGGAAATAATCAATATATTTTAAAATTTAAATATAATAATAATTACCTTCCTTGTTTATAACCTGCACTTGTTTATAACCTGCACTTGTTTATAACTGCACTACTTCACAATCATCACTAGTTGTTTTATAACTATGCTTATAACCTTTCACAACCATTCTTATAAACTACCAACAACATACCATAATCTTCACAACATCCTAATTTTGTTCATGGTCTGGTTAGATCTGATCATGTATTACACGATTACAGAAAAAATTTAATATTACACTCGTGACGAAAGTAGAATTTACAACTCTCGTGAAATTACCACACTCGCTTCGCTCGGGTGGGTAAACGTTTCACTCGAGTTGTAAAATGATCTACTTTCGTCACTTGTATAATAAATAACTATTACGGATATATTAATCCTTATATAAAGTCTAAATAGGACTCTTCTTGAAGATGTGTAATAATTTTTCTATAACTTATGTGACTAATTTCAATTGCACTTTTCTTAAAAAAAATAAACTTGTAATCCACTTAAATCGCTTGTTAGTGGTATCTATCATCCATTTATAGGCGTAATTCGCATACACAAATTGTATACACTTCATGGAATTGTCGAGTAATTTAGTCATGTGACCAACGTAAATAGCTATTCCTTCTAAAGAAAAAAATGCTAAAGCTAATATTTGTTTTTACTTTAAGATTCTATCTAAATCCTACATTCTGATTAATAATTTCCTAGACAAATAAAAAGACGGGGGTTTATAGGCTTTATGATAGTTTTAAATATAACTTTCTTAATCTCCCTACATATTATATTATATATAAATTACATATCTTGAGGAGAGATGAAAACTATAATAACCATAACACTTGTATTTTGGTAATATTTTACTTGAAGTATCTACAGGTTTTTGGGGGACAAATTATCACAATATATATATAAAAGTATAAAATACTTTAATAGTTTAAAATATACTATTAAGCTGGGTTTTAAAATATACTATGAAATGGGGCTCAGGTTAGCATTGTGAGTTAAAGCGTTGCCCTTAACCTCACATGGTAATCCTCGAGTGGTGAGTTTGATTCTCGCCTGGGCAAAGGAATTTATTTAGTGACGAAATTCATTAAATAAAATCCTTAGTCCCACCCTGGCTAGAAAAGGGTGGTAACCTATAGATAACCCGCCCCATTTAGCCATAGTTAATAAAATTAATAAAAAAAGTGGACGTTAATAAATAAATAAAAAAAAATATTAAACTTGTCATAGGATTTGGTATGTCTTCTTCTTTTGTCATAAATATCAAACGTGTATCCTTTTATAAAGAAACCTTTGAAGCGAGTTTGGTTAAACCCATTTTGTAGTTCTGTATTGTTTTGAATAACGCTTTGAACAATGTTATGGTTAGTGAAAATATTAGATCATCGAAATACAAGGAATATGAGACTCCTTTGGAGATACTTTTCCCGATGGAGTTCTATGTATTATTGATTGTTGGCAAGCTCAGAACTTCCTCATGTGGAAGTCAATTTTTTTTATTATTTATTTTTTTTTTTTTTTTTTTTTTTTTTTTGAGAGAGAGAGAGAGAGAGAGAGAGAGAGGAGAGAGAGAGAGAGAGAGAGAGAGAGAATTCATCTCACAATTGAATACTTCTCTTTATTTGAAATTTTCCTAGAAAGATGAAAAAATATTTGTTGTCAAAATGCATCTTTGACACTTTCGACAAAATTAAGGAAAGAAAAAAATAACATAAGTATGATCCAGCCAATAAACATATCTCTAACAGTTTATGTTTAGGAAACTATAACAAAAACTGACATTTCACACTCCACAAAATTGAAATTATTGGGAAAATAGTCTTGTGGGACACTTTTCATATTTTAAATCTTAGTTCAGGTTAATTGACCTCAAATTTTATGGGGCAAATGTTTCAAATAATAATTTATACGATCAAGTAAAGAACATATTCCAATAATTCTATTGTCTTACTTTTATAGCAGTTCTATAGTTATTTTGGTTTTAATATGCTCATAACTATCCGCTCCTAAGGGAAGCAAATTTCAATAAATCTATGTCCTTCTTAATGCAATGAAAATTTGAGTCCTCAGTATATTTTGATCAAATAAACTCATCAAAAAGGAAAAGAATTGATGAACACTCAGCAACAATTCGAATCATCAACAAACAAATTTGGAAGTATAAATGTACGGGTATTTCTCACTAATTTTGGAAAAAGGTGTATAATACACTTGACGTATACTTCAATTAATGTGTTAATTTGCTATATATGACTCTCTCTAAAAGGCTTCTAACTGACAAGTTTTAAAAGTTATATTTTCAGCGAAGAAGCGTTCACTCTGTTTTTCCGTTGTTAATTTTTTGAACTTCTATTGGTGTAATTAAATTATGAGAATTAACTACCAATGGAAAAATTAGCTTTTTTTTTTTTTTTTTTTTTTTTTTCTTTTTTTAGGATTAGTCCCAAAACAACAGTTAGAAGCGATTTAGAAGACGCTAATTAGATAGAAATTCCAAATGTCACTTAGGCTTATCTGGTAAAATACCTTCTTGCCTAAAATTCATCGAGTTTCTGTTATTAGTAAAGGAGATTCCTCTTCTTTCTCTGATATTCACAGCCCCACCATTTCTGATTAGTGCTGAAAATGATATGTATTGATAAATCAGACAGTGAAAATTTTTACGTTGCAATGCTTGAATTTATAGGTTTCTCCCCATTTTTTCTTTGTGCACTCCATGTACACAGGGGCAATATATATTTTAGGTGTCATACAGAGTATATAACTTACATTTCGTAACTGCGTTTTGTTTATAAAATTAATAACATTTATATTATTTATAAATAAATTTAAATATTTCCTTATAACTATTATATTTTTGACAGAAAGCATTCAACAAATTTTTAGATATATAGAACACGTTAATTAAATGCCAATAATTAAAAAAAATATTTATTTATTAATATTAAATAAACACCCTAGACATAAAAAGTTAAAAAAAAATCCAGGAAAACAATAGTCACTCCAGGCGAGATTCGAACTCAAGATTTTGTGGTTACATAAAAAATAGACGCTAAAAACTGGGCCACCGGGAAACCTTTGAAATAAGTGCTTTAGGAATACCTCAAGACTTTCAGACAAACTTTTACATTTTATTTTAGATGAAGAGAACTCGTTTTCCATTAGGTACTACACACTAAAAAAAATTTCGTTCAAAGCGGTGGAGGGAAGGCCTTGACTTCCCTTGTATGAAATTAATGTATGTTTTTAAATGTAAATTATTTATTCTTCTAACGCTCCTCGAAATTTTGAATTTACGAACCAATAATGACGATAATGTGTTTCCTGCTCTTTCTGGACGTGGGGGATGCATGAAATAATTGTGTTTTTGAATGTATGGGGTATGTACAACTTTGGATGAGGAATACCGAGGACATGCTATATTTAGACTAAAGAAAGAGTGCCTATGGAATGGAAAAACGACAATATTTGAAGTTGTTTTTGTAGCACAAAGGTTACAGTCCCGAAGTAGTGGATTGCTATGGAGAACCTGGCATTACCTGGGCTGATTGGAAGATATTGATAAAATGCATCTCGACAGGACACTGAAGAAAAGGTTGTATGATACACCAGGATGAATCAGGAGAACCGATTGGCCCAGGCATAATAACTTGGAGGACCAGCGGATGTTGGACATCCCTGATTGGGAGATGCTTGTATGGAAACTGCAAGGAATAGTCAAATTCTCTGGTGGGAGAAGCCCTGATCCCAGGGACTACAGCGTTGTATAAGTTATTAATTAATAAACTTTATATTCCAAGAACTCATAAAATGTTATTCAACCTGGAAGTAGGTTCAATAGTAAACTAAAAAAATTAAAAAATATATTTGAACTCTGGGAGTTCAAACACATATTGAAATTACCTAACATTGTGAATTCTTTCAAAATAAATAATGTTAAACAAACAATGTTTTATGCATGTCTCGAATTAAGCAATTGAACTACTTTAGATGTTTGGGGGGGGGATGTCTAAATATTTACCTGAAATCATTTCTCTCCATTCTCCAGTAGGAATACGAATTATTTCATGGTCATCTTCCATCTAGAAATTATTAGTACATTAATTGTTGAGTAAATGCACTCCGGAATGCCTAGTGGAAATAAGATTACTTAGTAGTGTCTGAGAGTTTGTGTGTGCACAGAAGGAAATTCAAATATATAATACAAAAATATTTGCTTGGTTTTTTTTTTCATTCAATAGTCTTTCTTTTTTAACGAACAGAAGTAGATTAATTTCGTAACACGGCATGACTCTTTCGAGCGAATAGACTTACAACAGCTGATAGTAGTAAAATGTCCGTCACTAGTAAACTAAGGAGATTTCCCACGTAATGTTATACAATAGAGAAATCTCCACACGAGTGTCGAACAGTTACGGAAACGGCCGAACTAGCCTTCGGCGGGAACGAATAGAAGCGGCCATAGCTCTTCCGTTACACTTAATTAAAATACAAATATATCGGTTGGTATTCAAAATAGAGAATAAAATTATAACACCATATTTATAGTAAATTTAATTTTAAATAAGATTGGTTTTATACAATTTTTCGATCCGACGTATAGTAACGGAGATATTTTCGAAAATCCCCCCTCCCCCTGGTTAACGAACTTGATTTTCTTTTTACATAAAACGATTAAATACCGAGTTTGGTGACGATTAAACAAAAATTGCGACCGCTAGAGTGTTAACAGACAAATATATATATATATATATATATATATATATATATATATATATATATATTTAGTTTTGAACGGGCCTCATTTTCTCTCGGTAGGATCGATTTGAAGAAAATTTTTGAATATCGCGTCATGATTACGACTTCAAAAAAGTGTGTCTCTTCAGATAGTATTTATTTGAATGCATAGTACTTTCAAAAGTTCAAGCCTCCATCGCGGAAACAGCATAAAGAATAATACCGACATTAATATCTAAGATTTATTCCTGCGGTAAATACTATTTGAAACATGGGGCTCAGGTTAGCCATATGAGTTAAAGCGTTGGTTTTAATCCCACATGGTAAACACAGAGTGACGTGTTCGATTCGGGAATCGAACCCATGCGGGCATGGGCAAATAGGAATTTATTTAGTGACAAAATCATTAAATAAAATCCTTAGTCCCACCTTGGCTAGATAAGAGTGGCAACCTGTAGATAACCCGTCCCAATTAGCCATAGTTGCAATAAGTGGACGGTAATAAATAAGTAAATAATACTTGAAACATGGTCCATGTGGTTGGAATTCAATACTTCAGTATCTATTTCGGTTTTGTCTATCCCCATTACTAAAGAAAAGCGGAAACTGAAACTCACTTGCATAAGGCATTTCATTATTCATAAATGACTAAAATAAAAGTTCGATATAGGATTTTTATAACAAAATGAGGAAAAATTGGGGACAAGAGAAATCCTCCCGACGTTTACGTGGCAGGAAAAGTTGGACTACTATAATTTAGTAGGGCTACATCTGAGAATGCGGGACATAGTAGTGTGTGAAGTTGTGAATATATATATATATATATATATATATATATATATATATATATATATATATATATATATATCATTTCAAAGGACTGAAACAACTGTATGTTTATTGTCTTTTTTGAATTTTACATATTATCTATGTAGAATATTTATAAAACGCGTAATTTCTTAAAAAAAATAACATCATATTGTCAATTATAAATTAGAATCAAATGCATTATCTCCTGATACAATATAATTTTAGCATTTTAGCCATTGAGGTCTCATGATGCGATTTTAGAAAAATTTCTTCAAATGTCCATCGATCCTACTCAGTATATGGCGAAAATGAGGTCCGTTCAAAACTGTATATATATATATATATATATATATATATATATATATATATATATATATATTTGTCTGTTACCGCTCTCGCGGTCGCAATTTTTGTTTGATCGTCACCAAACTCGATATTTAGTCGTTTTATGTAAAAAGAAAGATCAAGTGCGTTACCGGCTGAATGCGGCCTAGTGGGAGGGGGGGGGTTTAGAGGGGAGGATATTCGAAATATCTCCGTTACTATACGTCGCATCGAAAAATTGTACAGAGTTAATCTTATTGCAAATTAAATTTACTATAAATATGGTTCTCTACATTTATTCTGTATCTTGAATATTAACCGAGATATTTGCATTTGTATTCTGAATTTGTCGTCGATTACGGATTTTTGGACTTTCCGCCGAGAGCTCTGGCGGCCCTTTCCGTAACTATTCGTTCCTCGTGAATAGGTTTAGAGGTTTCTTACTATTAGGCAGATTTCTCTATTGTATAACTTCACGTGGGAAATCTGCTTAGTTTACGCAGCTCCAGCGTGACGAACTTTTTAATAGTAATGTATATTGCTGTAATGGACTTTATATTCTTCCCAATAGCTGTTAAATTTTATAGAAACTAATTTCCAAGTATATCTGACGAAGATTTTGAAGAAATACTTTTTTTTGATCAGACGGTTCCAGTTCTGCCCACGCCCGGTCAAGAAGCTCGCAAAGGTGAGCCCTGTAGTATGATAACCATACCATATAAAACCGTGTTAATTAGTGCATGGTCTTATGTATAATGAGAATTAGTGATTACCAATACATTTTTCATTAAGTTTCACTTTATGTATTTGTGGCCCATTGGGTGGGATTATCTACAGGTTACGTCCCTTCTCTATGCTAGTATACAAATGATTTCGTGTAATGAGATCGTCACTAGATTAATTCCTATTGCTAGGTGGGAATCGACCCCACGTCACTATGTTTTCCAAAACTAGTGAAAGTTAATACCGACGCCATAACCCCAGCATGGCTGACTTGAGCCCCAAATCAATTAATTTCATTACATGTGTAGAATAAATAATAATAATTTTATATGATGGGACTAACCTCAAAACTTTAATAAATCATATTGATTGCCTTCCACTCTATGCTACATTACAGACGAGCTCTGTCTATTTGTAGCTGTTTTACTACACTTTCCGAGTCAGGAGGGACTTTGTATTTTATGCTATTGAACATTCATTGAACTAATTAAATTCTAGTTGGCCTCGTTTGATTGGAATCCATACCCTTAGGTAAACTTTGATAAAACAATTTTACCTGGTGAAGAATTGAAGCTTATCATTAGGTAGTGGTCAGTTTTTATTTTTTCTATGTTGTCAGACCTTTTGAAATTTCCATTACAATTTAGTAAGCGTACATAGTTATTGTGGTAACTGGACTTCATGCAAGTGTTAACCATATGTTGACTAAGCCCACATGAATCAAAATAAGTTAGGCCAGGATATTATTATTATTATTATTATTATTTGTTATCGTCCACTTTTTGTAACTAAGGCTAATTGGGACAGGTTACCACCCTTTTCTAGTCAGGGTGGGACTAAGGATTTCATTTAATGAATTCCGTCACTAAATAAATTCCTATTAGCCAGGCGGGAATCAAACTCGCCACTCTAGGTTTACCATGTGAGATTAAGGTCGACGTTTTAACTCACATGGCTAACCTGAGCCCCAAGGTAAGGATAAATATCTTAATAAATTATGGAAGTTATAGTGGTATACATTTGTCCAAATGGTGGAATGTTTTTGTGTTATATCATTTTTAACTTTGAACCCATGATTAATTTAATCCTTGGCTCGGAACGAGTCGGAAAAATATTCATGGTGGTTGGTGAAATTTAAACTAAATTTGACATAGCAGGGTTAAATGCTATAAATAATTTTCTTCCCAAGGACTTCTAACAGTCATAATACAGTTTTAACTGACTTTGTAGTATTACAGAAATCGAATAAATGCTTTTAAAATTTTACTGGATTACTGGGGAGTAAAAAATTAAATCAGAAATACCACTACTTGACAAGGAAAATAAATGGAAAATTGGGTTAATTCAATATATATTATATTTCTATTTTTATAAAATACAAATAAAACTCCAAATTCCAGCTTTGATGTAAATAATTGGGGCTCAGGTTAGCCATGTGAGTTAAAGCTTGACCTTAATCTCATATGGTAACCCTGGAGTGGCGAATTCGATTCTCGCCTGGGGAATATGAAATTATTTAGTGACGGAATTCATTAAAAAAAATCCTTAGTCCTACCCTGGCTAGAAAAGGGTGGTGACTTGTAGCCCAATTAGCCTTAGTTGCATAAATAGACGTTAATAAATGATAATAATAATTTTAATGAATCCAAATTGTAATTGATAAGAAACGATAACATTGGAAAAAGGAAACTTGACTTATTGCATGAAAATTTAGATTTATAATTTACATCTGCAACAGGAAATGTACCAACGCAAAATTCAAAACAACACTAAATCTTCGTCTATGAATCCAAAACTAAACCTTCGTCGCCCATCTAATAAAAGTTCAAAAATGAACAAAGTATTTTTTATGATGTACCATGTTATTGTGTAGTAACAGATATGTAGTAATAGATTATTCTCGATTTAAGATACAAAGAAAAAATATACAAAATATATCCCACGAGATTCTCACAGTAGAGAAGTATATGTGACAGGCTCTTAGGGATGAACTTATTACAAAAAGTGCAAAGATTCCTGTACTTTGAATGAGAAAGTTTTTTTTCAAGACTGAAGTTTGGTGAATTCTGAGCTTGATACTCTTAGTTGGCTAACCGATCTTAGCTTTTAGCAGATTTCCCTTAAGGGAAATCAGCTATTGAGGTTGTACTCATGACGCGATTTTCGAAAAATTTCTTCAAATGTCCATCGATCCTACACAGCAGATTACGAAAATGAGGTCCGTTCAAAACTACATATATACATTTATCTGATAACGCTCTAGTGGTCGCAATTTTTGTTAGATCGTTATCTAACTCGATATTTAAACGTTTTATGCAAAAAGACAGATCAAGTTCGTTAATGGCTGAAATCGGAACAGTGGGAGGGGAGGTTTAAAGGTTGCGATTTTCTCCGTTACCATACGTCAGATCAAACAATTGTATAGAACCAATCTTATTGCAAATTAAATTTAATATAAATAATGTTCTATACTTTTATTCTCTATCTTGAATATTAACCAAGATATTTGAATTTTTATAAAATGTGGGTCGATAACGGATGTGTGTTTCCCGCCAAAAGCTAGTTTGGCCGTTCTCGTAACTCATTGGCACTCGTATGAAGGTTTCTTTACTGTAAAACTTTACGTGATAAATCTGCTTAGTTAAAGCAGCCCCTGCGTGACGGACTTTTTTATGTTTGTCTTAAATGCCAGGTAGTTCTCCGGGCTGGATATATTAAAGCAGGATATAGTTCTGTAGATGGCGTTACTTTTAGAATTTGTAGCTCGGAGGATGTCAGTTGAAATGTCGTGGTTTTTTAATTTTTCTAATATTTCATTGTTGTATTTCAATATTCCGTTCTGAAAAACTTCAGTAAACTTCTTTCCGCAGCCATAGCGATTAGCTATTTATCAATATGAAATTATGATTTTATTCATTCATAATTTATACATGTGTTAATACTTAATAAAAATTTAATTCCAATGTTTACATACATACTATATACATACATACATACGTACGTACATATATGCATACATACATACTAGCTACATACATACATACATACATACGTACATACATACATACATACATACTTACATACATACATACATACATACACACATACATACATACATACACACATAACACACACACACACACACACACACACACATATATATATATATATATATATATATATATATATATATATATATATGTATGTAGTGTGTGCGAGTGCGCGCTGGAGTGTATGTGCCCTGGTGTGTGTGTGTGTGTGTGTGTGTGTGTGTGTGTGAGCAGCAGTTACTCTATGCAAATTCAGTAACGGAAGAGAAAAAAAACATAAGTCATATAATAACTAAGACTTAAGTGGAATAAGTCATGATCCCAAACACGTAAGTCATAATGAATATTAACCTAATGACAAAAGTCAAATAATATCAAGAAAAATGTATTATCTATAACTATGTTAATATGTATTGTTGCAAATTTTAATGGAAATGATTTATTTATTTATAGTGAGCTTTTATATTTTATACAAGAAGCAATTAAACGTGCCTCCTGAAAAGTTGTTGTTTTTGATTTAAGTGGTTTTTTCCCCAAATCTTAGTGAATTATAATAATGGAGATATTTAGAAATATCGATTTCTCCCCCCCCCCCCTCCATGAACTCCATCTCTTTACAATCCAAAATGAAGTTGATTTTTAATTTTTTTTTTTATATGTCTCAAAGTCAAATTTGGTAACTATTAAAAATTGTGGTCACTAATGCGTTAACAGGCATATACAATTCTTGTTATAAGGAGATTTCTCTGAAGGAATTATTTTTCCTCTCGTTTTTACTATCTTAATGCCTTACTCGCCATCAGGGTTTAGCCCCATAGTTACTCTTTCACACATCTAAATCCTAACCTCTTATTAATTATTTTATTTTATTTTTATTTTTACTTTCTTTTAAATACATATTTTAAATATTAAATATTTTTCTTATTTCATTCATTTTAACATACACGCATAAATATTTTTGTTGAATGTATGTATCTGTATGCAATAAGCAATTTTATTAATGTGTGAACGATTAAATAAACTATATAGAGTGTCTGTTATAACTATGCTGGTAGTTATTAAAGACCACTTTATCAATTGGAGATAGAGGAGAAAGGAACATTATATAAAGGAGAGTAAGTCCATTTAAGCTACTAGTAATTTCTCTTTGACGTAGAAAAGCCTTGGGGCTTGTCCATTAAGGTAAAAGCCCTAAAGTCCTAAGTGCCGGGACTATTTCTCCATCGGTCTGTCGATAAGTCCCGGGTCGTCTCCGCTATTCCAGATTACACCACCAGGAGGAAGTCCTTAATGGCGTCAGCTCGCAGGTGTAACAGTCAATAACCCATTATCCTCCCGTCGGGATCGTTACCTGATTTATACCGTCACGGAGGGTGTCGGTGAATTTGAAGTGAGTTATATATGACGAACACTTAAGATAAGCCCTCCTATACGCTCATGACACAGCTTGCTTCCTTAAAAAACTAATCCATCTCCTATCTTTTAATTGCATGCGAAATACCTCGGACTTCTTAGGCCTTGGATAAAAATGTGGCGTTAATGTTCTGTGGCACACCTGAATCTAAATATTCCCTAGTCGTGATGATAGTACACACTATATGTGGGCAACCACCGGCCCGCTGTAATATTTGATCCGGAACGCGAGACATTTTGAAAAACCCAATTAAACAAATATATTACACTACTAACTCCAAATGAGGAAGATGAGGAGTGATTTGTGCGTTTGGCAGTACTTATAAATGCGAACAGTTCTTTTCAATGATGAAAGTTAATAAATCAAAACATCGTACAAGGCTGACTGACGATAATTTGGAAAATTCTATTCGTGCATCAGTGGAATTAATCCAAACATCGATGAATTAGTTTCCCAAATTCAAGCTCAAGTGTCTCATTGATTTCGGTGTCGCTATTTAACTTTCGTTGTTTGTAATAGTTCCAAATTTTACGATTTAATTTTAGTGTTGTACCAATATTTTTCATTTCATTTTATTATTTTAATACATTCTATTGTAATTACGCTGTTGTATAATTTCATGTCTGATATCTATCGTTGAAACTTATGAACACTACTTTAAAATGCACTACTTTTAAAACCGGCCAGCCAAAGTATTTGCACACTAAAGTTTGACCCGCAACATGTCAAAGGTTGCCCATTTGATCAGAGAAATAAAAAAAAAAACGAATAAATATGCAGAGATAAGTCAGCTAATATAAATGAGCGAATGATCGTCAACAGGTTCATATCATATTTTCAAGCCTTTGAGATAATCAAAATAATGTAGGTTACACTCACCTTCATCAAAAGGTTCGTCTCGTACGTTCAACGTGAACTTAGCAGACATGGTTATGATGTCATCTAAAATTCGATTTTGTTTTTCTCAAATCACATTTTTTTAAAATTATTTATTGACTAACGTCCACTTTTTGAAACTAAGGCTAATTGGGACGGGTTATCTACAGGTTACCACCCTTTTCTACCCAGTGTGGGAGTAAGGGTTTTATGTTATGAATTCCGTCACTAAATAAATTCCTGTAGACCAGGCGGGAATCGAACTCGCCACTCTAGGTTTACCATGCGAGATTAAGGTCACCGGTAACTCACATGGCTCCTCTCGAATCATAAGATTCCAATGTATAAACGACTTCAAATTTAAGTTGAGTACAATATGAGTCGAGCAACAATGTCTAGCTCAACAATTGTTCGAATCCAAATGATTAAAAAAATGTATTATAATAATTTTTAGGTCTGACTCAAAATAACATAGATAAGCCGAACTTTTAATTGTAACTCCCTCATAACCCACTCTGTTTTTATAATTACTATTTTAGTGCCCTGTGACATAATGTTGCGAAATATGCATCCGCTTGTCCACCTGAGGGATATTTTGCTACTTAAAATGCAAAAATTTGAATCAGGAAGAAGTACAAAGAAAATCACGAATATTTAATCAAATCCTAAAGAAGTACAAAGAAATGAAAGCATCCCTTCAAAGATTGGCGAGAATGGAGCCGGGGAGTTATTGTTGAAAACTGTGCATTGTGTTTAGTTGTGAAAAAAAGATCGCAAAGTGTGTCGTCAAATAAAGTGTGAGCTGATAAAAAGGTTGAAGTTTGTGAATTTTAATTTTTCAATCAGAAGAATTCTAGTAATCAACGTCTATAATTTCTGTAATAAACGTAACTATATATTCTCAGTTTTAATGAAGAAGGCAATTAATAAAAGACATTATGTAATTACTTCATCAATCATTGAATATTTCATCCTCAGAGCTCAGTGAGAAGACAAGTACGAAAGAATGCATTAGTAAACTTTTAAAAAAGGCCTGAAAACATGTTTTTTATCTGTCTTAGAAATTTGTTATCTTGGGTTTATTGGGCCACTGAACTCATTTCCCCCTGGGAAGGATTAGCAAAAAAAAAAAGTGTAATCTCCAAGACTCAGGAAACTGGATATTGCGTTGTCAGTAATCAAAGCCGACTCTATATTATTTTCCTAAACCACTATTCATTATTCACTAGTAATCCAATATTCATAAATACATGGACGACAGATGATCGTTGTCCTGTTATGCACCATGCCACCTGAAATAGAAAAGAAGGCAGCCATGAACAGCCTGGGTAAACTAAGGTCATTTTCCTCGTTCTGGAATGACATTCAGGCCATCACATTTCATCTGCTCTTTTTATGAAGCCATCATCTTCTCTCATAGTATGATGCCTATGTAAACGGGGATTGGCATTTAAATGTAAATGTAAAAATTAAAGTAGACATAGCTCACTTGACGAATGAAATACCACAGATATTTTTAAATTGTGTTTTTCCTTCCGCTAACGCCCCTCCCCTCCTCTTCCTGGTTTCATTTCAGCCTCTACTGAATGTGATAGTACCTTAAAACAGTTAAATATCAAATACAGCATTGATCAAATAAAAATGTACTCCCTAACGTAAAATCATAATTCATGCCGGAGCGTCGAGTACATTTGCATGAGAAATAACACTCTTTATATTGGAGACATTAGATATTCATAAGAAACTAAATTTCCTACAAGATTCGTCCAATAACATTTTTTAAAAGTAATATGAATTATAATAATGGAGATATTTTGAAATATCCACCCCCCCCCCTGAACTCATTCTCTTTACAATCCGAAATGAACTTGATTTTTTTTTTTTTAATGTCTCAATGTCAAATTTGGTAACTATAAAAAATTGTGGTCACTAAAGCGTTAACAGGCATATACAATTATTGTTATTAGCAGATTTCTCGGAAAGAATTATTTTAGAGAAATTAGTTAGATTCATTAACTATAGCAATTTAATGTCTACAGTCATAAAAGTTTTTATGATTGAAATGATCAATTTATTTATTTCGTATGTATTAAGTTTACTCTGTTAATTTATAAAAAAAGTTGACCTTTAAAACTTCTGTAGGCTTTGATAAAGAGAATAAAGCTCCAGGAACTTCAGTAAGCTGAGCTAACTAATGTGTGTGTGTGTGTGTGTGTGTGTGTGTGTGTGTGTGTGTGTGTGTGTGTGTGTATATATATATATATATATATATATATATATATATATATAAATAGTACAATTAGATAAACATAATATAGATTTACCCATTCTATGATGATCCAGTAGATTTGCTGTAGTCTTATCAGTGATTCTAACTAATTATTCATGTGGAAAACAAATAAGAATAATTATAAAGAAAACACGTTCAAATTAATTGCAAACTATTTAATATATTCAATTAAACTTAACGGAGAGAAGAAAATAAACCTTATTTAATGGAGAACACAGTTATGTCACATGGGCGTTTATTATTTTTTCACACACACACACACACACACACACACATATATATATATATATATATATATATATTAGCTAAGTTACCCGGCTTTGCCTAGAAATTCATTTGAGGCTAAATGTGACGGTATTTTTTTGGAAAGCCTTTACTTTGCACAATATTTTGATATTTCCCCACCCACTGTTTAGGGTTTATACCCGTTGTTATTGTGGATTTGTTAATAATAAAATTATTTGTTCTGTAAGGTTTCACTGTCTTCAATATTTTTATATTTTCCGTCTCCTATGCATGTAGTTTTTTTTATAACGAAATGGACAATGTAATTCATAATCATAGAAAGTATTCTTCATCCAAATAAAATTTCTTTTCCCTTGATGCGGTGCAAAGCCCAAGGTGACAGCTGTTTTAGGACGTCATAACTGTTATTAAAAACACTCTTTTGTAAGTCTCGATTGTAAACTGTACATTCACATTGGTACGTAGTATGTCCAGTAAAGAAATCTTATATTAACGGAGAAGAGTTAATAAATACCAGATATAGGCGCATCTCCCTAAAATAAAATTATTTATTTAAAATAATGTACAAATATTATAATGAAATGTAAAACACATATTATAGTAAAGTGAAACATTTGTCATGCTATATCTTGTTGCTATTATTTTTGTGGAGAGAGCCCGGTATTTTAAAAACAATTGGTTCTAAAAAGAATGTGAATATTCAATAAAGAGTTAGACTCATTAATATCCGGAATTAATTAGTGTAGACTTACAGGAAAAACTCCATTATTCTCAGGGGGGTAGAAAAAAGCTAAGAGGGCTGCGCAGTTTGAAAAAACATTGTTGTTTTATAATTAAAGTCCTTTCCTCAGGAGGATGAACCAATTGCTCGAAGGGAATGAGCCAAGAAGACAAAGGCGTGAAATTATATAAAGGAGGGGGGCGCGGAAGACAAATATTTTAATTGAACATTTTCCATTTTTGTCTTCGTCTCCCTTTTTTCTCCCTATTTCGTTTGTAATCTCATTAACGGGGGATCTAATTTATTTTCTTCAATTAACTGAAAGAACTAGAAGCCAAAGCCGAACACATTTAATAGCGTTTCGTTATTACGAAACTTTGTCATCTAACGAGATATTTTTATTCCTTCCTTTTTCAATGTTCCTTCGCTTATTGGCTTCATTTTACCCATTTATTTTAAGGAAACTCCACATCAATAGGTATTTATCATTAATTTACGTGTAATGAATATTCAGCTTTATAGATGTTTTATGGGATACAATTTCACTTGATCATATCTGCTTGCAAAATTTACAACGATTTTCAAATTTATAGGTAGGCGGTTCCTGCATGTAATCAAATGAAAACGAAATAGCATGGTGAGCTCAGTGAGGGTGAAGAACAACATGGATTCGCCTTAACTATTAGCACCTCAAACCAGGAACTCAATGAAACTTCAATAAGCTGATTTTTTTTCTGTAATAATACTTTTAACGAAATTTGTTTGAGACGACCAGAATTTTGGGGCACTCGTCTTAAGATGGGAGAAGCGCGAAATGCTTCAACCGAGTGAACACACCATAAATACTTTGGAAACAATGGTGCAAAGGTTATATTTGTCCTCTAAGTGTCGTCACCCCCTTCCATTTGAAGAGATTGTACTCATAACGCGATTTTCGAAACATTTCTTCAAGTGCCCGCCTATCCTTCACAAGATATGACGAAAATTATTTGTCCTTTCCGAACTATACATATGACAGTTAAAGATGTAGCGGTCGTAAATATTGTTTGATCGTTAACAAACTCGATATTTATACGATACATGTACAACTAAAAAAAAAGTGCGTTTATACCTGAAATCAGATGAATGAGATGGGAGAAATTTTGAAAATTTATAATATCTCTGTTATTCTGATTTGGCTTCATAATTATTATAAAACCAATCATATTGAAAACATAAATGCTATTACACACATTTTTTCTTGACAGTGAATATTAATATATTCTTCATATTTGTATGTATTAGATCAAATTAACGTTATCGAGTTAAGAGCACTAAATCTTAATTGATACAAAACATAATACAACGTGTTTGCATGTATTTCACACTTTAAAGGTTCAATGAAAACAATATTCGGGGTTAAAGCATTGAATATAGTGGTTCATGTTTATAACGGCTTATTAATAATATGGCATGAGTTGAGATGGGTTTTTTGAAGGCTGCTGACAACTAAAAAATACAAATGTTTTATTTGCTATTAATTATTATTAAATTAATTATTAAAAATTGGTTTTTCGACAAACAGCCACATTACAAAAGTTGTTTATTTTGCTACTTACAGTAACTTTTGTTATATTCACTTTTGTCCTATAACAAAGTATAAACAAGATATACACTAAAAACTAAAGCAGGACTCAACAATTTTAATGGCCATAAAATACTATAATTTAGTATTAAAACCTCCCTGATTATAGGCTATATTAAAATTTCTAGGTACGAACAGGAGTGGGGGTTATAAGGGAAGACGAAAATGAAAAATTGTGATCTTTCGTTTCTTATTAGTTTCTCGGCAAGCATGTACATAACAAATAATGTTTATTTTGTTATTCAGAGTAACTTTTGTTGAATTCACTTTTGTAGTAAAATGAAATAAACAGGGGATATACGCTAACACTGTAGAGGAAGTCATTAAGTTTATTAGTGCTTATTCAAGTGTATTTAATAAATGCATATTATGACAAATGATGTTATCTTACAGCATTATAAGATATCTCTAATTATAATTCGGATTAGTGAGGTGATAGAGGAAGTTATAGGGAATCAAACTCTTTGGTTCTGGAAATATACTATTTTATTTCCGATATCTTGTTGTTATTGAAACAAATACGTACATCATAACAATGGTAATATCATTATGACTAAAGACAATATGCGTTTAAACTCGATATGATTGTTTAAAGATTATTTAGATTGCAAGGAGGGCAGCGATCTCTTCCCCTCACCTAGCTTTTTGGATATAAATGAAATTATTGTTAGGATTCCAGTTTTATTTGATTCCATCAAGTAGATGAATTATTAAAATAATATTTTGCATCAAGAATTTTAAGGAAATCAATGTTAGTTAATTGTGTTTACTTATTTCCTGTGAAATGCTGGCATTACTGGAAGAGATTTCCACTGATTGTGAGATTTACTATTACGAATTTAATCTTATGTACAAAACAATGCTTAAACTATATGTGCTTGACGGGAAATATGTTCATTATACATATTATTTAATTATAATAAATGCTATTCATGATTATAGTGTGGATTATTCAAAAACGGTGAATCACTTAAAGTGGGAGGAATAGATTAGGAACACATTTTCATTTATTCTCCTTAACTAAAATTTCTATTCTATTAGTCCAGAAAAGTTACCCTTTAGGATTAGCTAATTCGGAAAAACATTGTCTTGGAGGGAAGTCTAATTGTACACATTGAAGTCTTGCTATAAAAATATCATCATTAGTTAGTCTACAAATATTTCCCGGACATCGCGGGGTACCTTAGGTAGTGTATATACAGTTTTGAACAGACCTCATTTTCGTCATCTCCTGGGTAGGTTCGATGGACATTTGAGGGAAATTTTTAGAAAAATCGCGTCATGAGTACGACCTCAATAGCTGCTAAAGAGTAAATTATTAATTATTGAAAACTTTATTTTCTAATATATGCAAATTATTAAGAAAGGCTTTCCGTTCATAATCAGTAATTAATGTACATGAAGAACTCAAAATAATCACCTTCACTAAGCATTATAAAATCAAAATAAATCAAAAAATTGTCTTCCTTCTAACCTTCCAGAGTAAATTTGGTATTTTTATTAATCTTATTATAATATTTAGTAACGAATCCAGCTACTACCTCTACATTTTAATTCCAGTGCTATAATTGTTCTCATGTGTTATACAATTTCTTGTCGATAATTAAAGGAACATGAGATATAAAAATAATTGGAGCCCGTAACGAAATCTTAGTTTGTTTTACAAATGTTAGCATCAGAAACTAGTGATGATGCAATATATTTTCTGCAATTGAAAAAAAAAAAAAATGATTACATTCGATAGCTAATTAATAAACCATTAGGAGTTTATTTACAATCATGCTCGTGAATATTTAATGGTCGACCCGAAGTTGACTGCTGTTCTATCTGAGTTGTCTTGGTGCATGAACAAGTGGAAGGTCCGTCAGAGCGAGAGTTTCGCATGGACCAGTGAACAATGGTGTGCATCTGCTGCAAACTTCTGACCACTACTTGCATGCACCAGCTACAGACATTCCAAAGCGGCCTTTCATCTAGTTAACATCTGTTTTCTCAATTATTATTGTTAATTTTTGGCTAATAACAGTAGTAGTACATTTTAGCGGATTTCCTATAAGAGAAATCAGGTACTGAGGTCGTACTAATGACACGATTTTCAAAACATTTCTTCAAATGCCCATCAATCGTGTCGTGTAAGATTCTAATTTGCTGGATATGTACAAATACGCTCTGTAGATTCCCACCCCCCTCCTTTAGTTCTTGGACTACTAAAATTTGATGGATTGAGATAAAAATTATTCAGATGCTTTATAAATTACGGTAATTTAAATAGTTTGCAATAAAGTTAAAATGTTATATTCACAAATATTTCAGTAATTGTTTTTTTTTTCGGTGAAGAATATATCTATCTATCTGTTCAGCTCTAAGTGGTTAGCAGACCCATTTGTTCACAATTCTGAAGCCGTTTCCGTTGAGAGCTTATTAAAATTAACTGAAAGATTTCTCATTACCGTTTGTATTTAATCACGGTGGTCTTAAAAGTTACTAGTATGAATATTTATCTATTGTAAAACATCATATGGGAAATCAGCTTAGTTTACACAGCCCTGCGTGAAAGACTTTATTTACTTTTTGTGTAATTTTTGCCTCCAGCAGTTTTTATTTCTCTCAAGTCATATATGACACAATAAATCTTTTTATCTATTTTTTCTTCATTTAGTCATATATACGTATATAATCCACTCATAGATATTTTGTAAAAAAAAATAGTAAACGGTTCCGCATTTTTATGCAAATAGATTAGTAATCACCTTCATAAAATTATTATATCCCACAAATAATTGTCAACTACTTAACTTATTCCTTCCTTTAAAATTCATTCGTTGTATCAAATTACAAAAACTTCTTTTTTCTCATTTTTATTTATTTATTTTTTCTTTTTTTTGTGGTTGTGAGAGTTATGATTCCAGTTATTCAGAACACAGTTTTGTGGCTATTCACTGCTCGTGTATCGGCAGAGTTAGTCCAGTAGCATCTCTTTAGGCACGTCATAAGCTCTGTCACTCTGATGATGGTAATGTAAATTCCTGAAAGTACTAAGCATTTTAAATAAATTATTTTTTTTTAATTTATTTATTAACGTCCACTTTTTGCAACTTAGGCTAATCGGGACTGGTTATCTACAGGCTACCACCCTATTCTAGCCAGGGTGGGATTTTAGGACTCTAGGTTTACAATGTGAGATAAAGGTCAATGCTTTAAATAAATTATTAGGAGCCACAAAACTGTGTTCTGAAAAACTTGTTTTTTTGCACCTACTGAAGTGGCCGAAAAAGAGGTCCGGAAGAAATACACAAATACGTAATGCAATGAAGAGGTTCATTCAACAGCTTATTATTAATTCGACACTTGTAGGAGTGGGGGTTTACTGCAAGCGTAATTCTAAAAACAAATCAAATATCCCGATTAATACACATTATACGGAAAGTACGTATAGAACAATATTTATTATATATTTAGTAAGATTTTTTTTTAATGCAGTTTTTCGATCCGAAGTATAGTAACAGAAATATTTAGAATTTTCTTTTTACATAAAACGACGATTAAACAATAATTGTGACTGCTAGAGTGGTAACAGACAAATATATATATATATATATATATATATATATATATATATATATATATATATATATATATACTCAACCGCAAAAAAAAACCGGACACTTAGATTTAGTATTATAATTTTGTTAAATACTTAATATATATGTATATTAATCTTTTTAATTAAAATAATTGGTTAATCTATAGGTTATTTAAACAAAATCTGCCAAAAGTGAATAATTTTTATTGATTATTTACAAAAAAATACAAAATAAAAAAAAATAAAAAGATAAATTAACACATTAAAAAAAAAAAATTATTCTTCATTTTTATTACAGTGAATGGTAGACTTCGCTACCCCAAGCGTTTCGGCAATGTAACGTAAGCTCCGGCCTTCCATCTAAGTTTGAAAGACCCATTATTCTGGACCGAAATAAAAATAATACATTAATTAAAGAAAATGCTTGGTTAATAATTAAAGATGTTTAAATGTGCGAAAAACTACTTACAGTTTAGAATAGATCAACTTCACGACAAATAAATCTAATCTTAGTTTTATCTAATTGTTTACTAATCCTGAAGGGATTAGTTCAATGGACTTAGACTCTAAATTCTCTGTAATAACTAGAATACCCACATAAAGAAAATTGCTGAAAATTAGCTTTTAATACGAAAAAAATGAAGTGCCCGATTTTTTTTGCGGTTGAGTGTATATACAGTTTTCCGTGTGGTTTCTGGTCTAGAATAATTCAATCTATTTAGCGAAGTGGGCTGCCGTGTTTGGTATCAAACGCTTTCCGTTATAGATATTATTTAGTTGTAAATTGACTGAATGATTTTTTATTACCTTTTATATTTATTCCCTTAAAATTCACGGTAGGATTACCGGCATGTAGATTTATCTAATGTAAACATTCCCGTGGGAAATCTACTTAGTTTACGCAGCCCCTCAGTGACCGTCTTTTGATTTTGTCAGAAAGAGTGCAAGAAATATTACATACAATTATTTAAAATAGCCATATTAAAAGTAACATTTAAAATAAATATTATAACTAATTCACTTACATATATATATTTTCTGTCTTGGGCACAAAGAGGCCAAGAAACTATAGGGTGTGACAAGAGGTAGGTAGGAGGGCGCCAGTGCTGGAGGCTGGAGATAAGGCAAGTAGGTCGTTGCTGGAGAATTAATTCCAGGCCCCTATGCCACTATCTCGTCCTACAGGATATGAGTGAGCTGCAACTTTATCTATTCCTCATTGTCTAAACTCCTAAATCTCATCTCATTCCAGAGTACTCCTAAATACGGAGTATACTCCTCAGAATCCACCTCCAAAGAATGGGGTGCCCCATTTCAGGTTCATGTTAATCAGGTACTGGAAATTTAAAAAAAAAAATAAATAAATAAATAACCATTAAAATATAGTTAGCTTATTTAATTATACTCACATGGTAATCCTAGAGTGTCGAGTTCAATTCCTGTCTGTGCAATAGGAATTCATTTAGTGATGGAATTCATTAAATGAAATCCTTAGGCCCTCCCTGGCTAGAAAAGGGTGGTAACCTGTAGATAACCCGTCCCAAAAAGTGGACGTTAATAAATAATTTAATTATAGATGTCAATTATAGAACAGATGACTAATAAATTTTTCCTGAAGGAATCACGCTATTTTACCTGAGGTACTATAAACCAAGAAATTTCTTTTAGCAGATTTCCCTTAAGGGAAATCAGCTATTGAGGTCGTACTCATGACGGGAGTTTCGAAAAATTTCTTCAAATGTCCATCGATCCTACCCAGGAGATGACGAAAATGAGGTCCGTTCAAAATTTTATATATATATATATATATATATATATATATATATATATATATATACTAGCTCAGATACCCGGCTACGCCCGGGAATTCATTTGAGGCTGGATGGTGATGGTATTTTTTTGGCAAGGCTTTACTTTGCACAATATTTTGACATTTACCCGTCCCAGTGTTTAGGGTTAATACCCGTCATTTCTGTGGATTTGTTAATAATAAAATTTGTAAATTCAGGCCTCCCTTATAACCCCCACTCCTGCCCGTCCCTAGAAATGTTAGTATGGCTTATTTTAAGGAAGGCGTTAGTGCTCATACACATACCGAGTGTTTTATTTATTTCGGTTGAGTCTTTTGTGCCAAATAAAATTGACTCCCGCTATCATTTTTAGCATATAACGCCTTTATACTTCGGTATATAACGATAGTGTATATGACAAAAGTTTCTCTAAATAACAAAATAAACAACTTTTGTTATGTGCATATTTGCCGAAACCCCAATAGGGAACGAAATATCGCTATTTTTAATTTCAGGCCTCCCTTATAACCCCCACTCCTGCCCGTCCCTAGAACTGTTGGTATGGCTTATAATTAAGGCGTTAGTACTAATTCACATACCGAGTTTGGTTTAGTTCAGTTGTGACTTTTGTGCCAAATAAAATTGTTGACTTCCACAGTAGTTTTTAGCGTATAACTCATTTGTACTTAGGTATACGACAAAAGTGTATATAACAAAAGTTACTCCAAATAACAAAATAAACAACTTTTGTTATGTGCATAATTGCCAAAAATGTATTAGGAAACGAAATATAGCTCAGATACCCGGCTTCGCCCGGGAATTCATTTGAGGCTGAATGGTGATGGTATTTTTTTTGTTGGCAAGGCTTTACTTTGCACAATATTTTGATATTTGCCCGTCCCAGTGTTTAGAGTTTATTATACCTGTCGTTGCTATGGATTTGTTAATAATAAAATTAATATTTCATGTAAGACTTCACTGTCCTCCATATTGTCCTATTTTTCTCGTCTCCTGTGCATTATGCATAGATTTGAATTATTAAGGAGAAAATATTGACATACATTTGAATTAATTTTTTCAGGTGAGGTACCTGGTAGTTCATATTGAAAAGAAGTGTTGAGGCAATTTCTCTAAATAACAAAATAAACAACTTTTGTTATGTGCATATTTGCCGAAACCCCAATAGGAAATCATTATTATTAATTTCAGGCCTTCCATATAACCCCCACTCCTGCCCGTCTCTAGAAATGTTATTATAGCTTATTATAATGAAGGCGTTAGTACTAATTCACGTACCGAGTTTGGTTTAGTTCGGTTCAGTCTTTAGTGCCAAATAAAATTGGTGACTCCCGCTTTAGCTTATAGCGTATAACTCATTTATGCTTCCGTATACGGCAAAAGTGCATATAACAAAAGTTACTCTAAATAACAAAATAAACAACTTTTGTTATGTGCATATTTGCTGAAAAAGCAATAGGAAAGAAATACCGCTATTTTTAATTTCAGGCCTCCCTTATAACCCCCACTCCTGCCCGTCTCTAGAAATGTTAGTATGGCTTATTATAAGGAAATCGTTAGTATTAATTCATATAGCGAGTTTGGTTTAGTTCGGTTGAGTCTTTTGTGCCAAATAAAATTGTGGACTCCCGCTATAGTTTTTAGCGTATAACTCATTTATACTTCCGTATACGGCAAAAGTGCATATAACAAAAGTTACTTTCCATTACAAAATAAACAACTTTTGTTATGTGCATATTTGCTGAAAAAGCAATAGAAAACGAAATATCGCTACTTTAAATTTCAGGCCTCCCTTATAACCCCCACTCCTGTTCGTCTTAGAGAATATTAATATAGCCTAAAGTCTAAGTTGGGCTAATAGTAATATACATACCAAGTTTCATAAAATTCGGTTCAGCCGTTTATGCGTGAAAAGGTAACAAACAAACAAACAAATAAACAAACAAACAAACAAACAGACACAAAAGAAACAAAATGCAGTTATGGTGTCTATGGCATGTGAAACGAAAAGTTATCGTAAAATTTCGCGAAAAAAATCAATGTACAGACAGAGGTTACAATTTTATATATATATAGATATGTCTGTTAACGCTCTAGTGGTCGCAATGTTTGTTTGATCATTACCAAACTCGAAATTTAATCGTTTTATGTAAAAAGGAAGATCAAGTTCGTTAATGGCTGAAATCGGACCAGAGGGAGGGGGGGTTTAGAGGGGGATTTTAAAATTCGAAATATCTCCGTTATTATGCGTCGGATTAAAACATTGTATAGAATCAATCTTATTGAAAATTAAATTTACTATAAACATTGTTCTATACATTTATTCTGTATCTTGAATATTAACCAAGATATTTGCATTTGTATTCTGTGTGTGGTCGGCAGGAGTCGGCTATGTTCGGGACCTTCCCCCGAGAACTCTGGCGGCCGTTTCTGTAACTGTTCGTCCCTCCTGAATAGGTTAAGAGATCCCTTACTACTACAGTTGTTATTGGGCAGATTTCTCTTCTGTAAAACTTCACGTGGGAAATCTGCTTAGTTTACGCAGCCCCTGCGTGACGGACTTTTTTTTATGCTCCTGCATCATTCCTTCAAACTCGTTCTTGTGTGTGCCTATGTGCGTGAGTTTGTGCTGCCCGAGCGAGTGTGTACCTGAACGTATTAAGTTGTGCAAGGAAGAATCACTATCCACGACATTTGGAATATAACTTGTTCTTCTTCGAGTGGTGAATATGTAATACTTCAATAGTCATGTAATGCCTCTTGTCAAACTATATCAAATTATCTCCTAGACATTAGGAGAATGTTTTATGATGGATTTCTGTAGCTTCAGCCGTTACTGTGAGAAATAAAGGAGCATTATGAAAAAAGTCCGTCAATCAAGGGCTGCGTACAGTAAGCAGATTTCCCACGTGAAGTTTTACATTAGAGAAATCTACATACTAGTAACAGTAGTAGTAACAAGTCTCTAAACCGGTTTCACGAGAGCCGAACAGTTACGGAAATAGCTTTCGGGGGAGTCACGAATAGAACCGACATATGCCGATCTCATCTCGTCCGTTATCTGCACACACTTAATATAAATGCAAATATCTCGGTTAATAATGATGATAGATAATAAATGTACATAACAATATTTATGTAAATGTGATTTTCAATAATATTGGTTTTATACATGTTTTTGATCCGACGTATAGTAACGGAGAAATTTCGAATTTTCGAAATCCCCCCCCCCACTGATCCGATTTCAGCCAATAACGGACTTGATCTTTCTTTTTACATGAAACGATTAAATACTGAGTTTGGTAGCGATTAAACAAAAATTGCGACTGCTAGAATGTTAACAGACAAATATATATAGTTTCGAACGGACCTCATTTTCGTCATCTCCTAGGTAGGATCGATGGACATTTGAAGAAATATTTCGAAAATCGCGTCATGAGTGCGACGTCAATAACTGATTTATCTTAAGAGAAATCTGCTAAAAAATTAAATATTGATGCTTATATAACACCATCCCGCTTTGGAGTTCTCAAACAAGGAAAATTCATTAACAAACTTCATCGAGTGTTGTTTATTTAAAATACTTGAAGTAAAATATGTCAATAAATTTGTCTGAACTTTCCATTTTCAATATTTAATTAGATAAAAGGGATTATTAGCTAATTGCAACACAAAACTAAACTTAATGCTTAACTCATGTTATGGCTTGACTTTCCAGTTGTCTGCCATTGTAAAAGAGATTATTTTTCGTAAACCCCGAAAGTGGGAACGTGAAAAATCCTCACATTAGTGAGATCGTTGAGTCAAATTGACCCTCTAGTCATTAAGGGCGATTTAAAGTGCACTTAATTCACATTATTTTATTTTAATTAATTAAATTTTTCTTTCAATTAATATTGAAATATAAATTACATAATAAACAAAAATCTTATTTTGTTTTAATGTTCAAAAACTAAAATAATTAATAGACATAAAATTCAAAATGAAATAAATATGAATTCCTTCTACTCAGAGCAATATTTACAATATATGTTGGTATGATTCAGACAAATGTGGTTAAAGCAATTACTACAACAAATCGTTGACTTATGTCCTTACAGTCAATGCAGCGCCCTTTTTGAGGGTCTGGTCTGCCTCTTTGTGGAAGCTAGTACTTGACCAATTTTTATGCCAGTAATTCAATAGAAGGGTCTCCAACTTCATCATCACTTGATAAACAATCATCTTCTTCTAAAATCGCGTGTATTAATTCGATACCTTTCGGATCGTTAACATATTAATACTGTTTAGATGTGCTGGTCATGTTTAAAAAATGTCACGTTAGTAGGAACGTTGGCTCAGAAAGACCCAAGAAAAATTTTGGGAGAAAATAACACACCACGTTCCTGTAATAACAAACAACTAAATATTGCTAGCAGACATCAGAACTTAGTTTGAGGGTAGACTGGTGGACAAGTTCAGACGTAAAGGAATATAATTTCTAGAGCACTCCAAAGATGTTGCTGGGTCAGATTGACCCCAATTCCCACTCCCGGGTTACATTTAGTTGGTTGGTTTTGGGGGATTTATGCCAAAGAATTATTTATCACTGCCCCTGCCTGATGGACTTCTTACTGATCTTAAATCAGCGGTACTTAAATCTTGAGCAGAGAAATAAGTATTGAATGCGGGATGACGTCACCAGCGAGGCATAACAGAAGTTCGGAAATATACCAATTAAAGAGTCATTTCCTAATTTTTCAAATAAAAAATAAATAAAAAAAAATTTAGCAAATTTCCCTTAATTTTTCTTCAAATGTCTATCGATCCTACCTAGGAGATGACGAATATGAGGTCCATTCAAAACTATACGTCTATCTATCTATCTATATATTTGTCTGTTACCGCTCCAGTGGTCGCAATTTTTGTTTGATCGTTACCAAATTCGACATCTAGTCGTTTTATGCAAATAGAAAGATCTAGTTCGTTAACAGCTGTAATTGGAACAGGGGGAGGGGGGGGGGTTTAGATGTGAAAAATTTTAAAATTCAAAATAGCTCCGTTACTATAAGTTGGACATCGAAGAACTGCATAGAATCAATCTTGTAGCAAGTTAAATGTACATTAAATAATGCTATATACATTTATTCCCTATCTTGAATATTAACTGAGGAATTTGCATTTTTCTGTTTTCAGCCTTTAGCAATCCCCCACTTCTACTCGAGTTACATAAACAATACTCGGTTATTTAATAAACCACATCATTCGAAGCTTAAATACCAAATATTGTTTTCAAGAGACATTTATTATACGAGATACGTGCAAATATGTACTGGCAAATAAACTTCAGAAGGGGGGGGGGAAGCTGAAGTTCCCTTAAGGGAAATCAGCTATTGTGGTCGTCCTCACGCCGCGATTTTCCAAAATTTTCTTCACATGTCCATCGATCCTCCCCCGGAGGTGACGACAATGAGGTCCGTTTAAAATTATATATATATATATATATATATATATATATATATATATATATATATATATATATATATATATTTGTCTGTTAACGGTCTAGCGGTCGCAATTTTTGTTTAATCGTTACGAAACTCGATATTTAACCGTTTTATGTAAAAAGACAGATCAAGTTCGTTAATGGCTGAAATTGGACTAGAGGGAGGGGGGGTTTAAAGGGGGGATTTTCGAAAATTCAAAATATCTCCGTTACTATGCATCGGATCGAAAAATTGCACAGAACCAATCTTATTGTAAATTAAATTTACTATAAATATTGTTATATACATTTATTCTCTATCTTGAATATTAACCGAGATATTTGCATTTTTATGAAGTCTGTGGTGGGGTATAGTTCGGATTATGTCGGCCATCTTCGTCATTTCTCGGCTCAGGCGGAAGCTTCTTCTAACCTGGCGTTTTTAACCTTACCTTACCTTCCTTACTTTGTGAGATTTATGCAAATACGTTTTGTTCATCCGCCCCCCCCCCCTTCTTTAGTTCTTGGACTACTAAAATTTGAGTTATTAAAATATAAATTATTCTTACAATCCAGAAGCCGTTTCAGTTGAGTATTTATTTTAATTAACTGAAAGATTTCTCATTATCTAATCACGGCGGTATTGTGTTACCAGTATGCAGATTTCTCTATTGTAAAACTTCACAGGGGAAATCTGCTTAGTTTACGCAGCCCCTGCGTGACGGACTTTAAATCAAATTAATATGTTATATTCAGATATATTACAGTAATTGTTTTACTCTCCTGTAAGAAGTTGGAAGAACTGTTTGTTTACATTTCAGATGCTTTTCGTCGGGAGGTTTCTTATTGCCGTTTGTATTTATTGACGGTGGAGTTGCGTTTCTGGTTTGTACATTTATCTATTGTATAACTTCACGCGGGAAATCTGCTTAGTTTACGCAGCCCCTGCGTGACGGACTTTTTAATTTGGTGACTCTGGAAACCCAATTTACGGAAGAAATAGTGGGAATATTCTCAATACTCACAATGCAAATGCTATCTGTTGGGGTTGAATTTACGTGTCTACGTTCGAAAAGGGAGCTCTGGAAATGGCTTTGCTGTACAATTATTTATGAGTTCATCAAGAGACCTACCTAATTAGGTATTGTGGGAGATCCAAGACGGGAATCGAATCACAAAGCCTCTAAAATATTTAGTGATAAGCAGACGTTTATTTGCCTTTGAAGCAGAGGCTTGTGCTTGAATGGAGAATATAATAGTTGCCCAATGGAGACGTCTAATTATCAACACAAATAGATTCGGAGTTACTTGCAAATAATAAATGATAATTGATCAATGGAAATCGTCCATAAAGGCGAAATGTTAGTAATAATGAAATGAATAGTTTTGGAATAATTCCGCAAGTTTTAAGAAATTAAATATGTCTTACGAACCCTAACTGCCGCCCCTAACTAAATATTTTAATTAGTAAGAATAACGAACAATAATAAAGACCCAACTTTTGGAATTAAACGATTCACTGATGCTATATTTGTAAACAACCTTGGTTGGATACCCATAAATATTTATTGAATTAATTAAGTGGAAACTTATTCATTATTTTTGAGTAAGTATTTATAATGACGAATTAATTGTATATTTTGTATTGGATCGTAATTAATTGTCTACGGGTATTGGATATTCATGGTTGTTAAAACTTTTTTTTTTATTTATTTATACAGGAGGACCCGCATCTTGGCGATTTGGATCATAGTTTCACAATGTAAATTGAAAACAAAATTATAGAAAAATAACAAAAACTGAAACAACAAATAAAAAATTAAATACAACAAATAATCATTAAATACTAGTAATAAAGACAATTTATAAACATAAGACATAAATAACGTTAGATAAACAATCATAAATAAACATTAGACTAGTAATAAAGACAAGAATTTAAAATGGTTTTAATAAAAAAATATGTTATTCCTATATACGAGTACTAGTACATATATACTCATATTATTTTTTTATTTTTGTTTTTTTTATTTAGTTTTGTACCAATGGTGATTGGCATTATAAGGATGATATATTTACTCATTCATGTGCTTACCTTTTTTTGTACTTTTATATTTTGGAAAATATTTCTTTAATATCTGATTCTTTCTCATATCCGTGCTTAAAACTAATTCAAAGATAATACATATTAAAATGGAAATATTTCCTATTACGAGATTGTATTAAAATGGATGTTAGTAGCAAAGGGATTATTTTGAGCAAGGCTTACTAATTGTAGCTTATTTAAATACAACTTTGTGATTATGATGAGGCTTTTTGGGAAAGATTAGCTACAGGTTATCATCATTTTCTAGCTAGGAAAGGAGTAGGGATTTATAAATACTTTTCATTCTATACATAGTGTTAAAAACGAAAATGAAAGAGAATATTGTTGATTAATATTGATATTCAGTTTTAAATAAAATTGATAAATTGAAATAAAATAATTTATACAAAATGATAATAATAGGATGCTGTGCTTCAATAATTTGGTAACGTAAGACTTCTTTTTCCTCCTCATAATAACACTACGAGGAGTTATTTATTTGAATACATGTTCCATTGCGACATGGCATATTACATGTATGATTATGTTTAAATACATTTTTATTTTACAATATATACAGTTAATCAACCATCTAATCAAATATGAAAAAAAAATATTAAAATAAGTAAGATAATTACAAATAAAATTAATAAATGAAATTAAAAAAATAAAAACAAATCAATTAAAGTTAAACTCAATCGATGTTTAATAAGCGAGTCTACGTGAGGTAAATATATTGAATTATAATTGTCATTCCTCACAATCAACTTTACATTCAACATACACTTCTTGCTACATCCAAATCTAACTTTTGATAAATTTTAAAAGTTCTTTATTGTGTTAAATATAATACTATTGTGGTTCTGGCCAATTACCTCCTTTTAAAATTATGTTCATTATTAAATATGATATTTTTTGATTAAATGTTGAACAGTCGTAAAGTATAAGTAAAATGGTTGTGTTGTCTGTGAGTAGCAAGTACATTTGTCATTGTCTTGAATTTTAAATCTTGTTAAATAATGTTCAGTCTGTTCAAGTTCCGTTAGAAATCGTGTGCATTTGTGATGGTGACTCTTGATTGTATTGTAGTAGTTGTGAGTTATATTTGGTATGTATTGATGTAAGCTGTAAGATTTGTTACATGTCGTACATTCTCTAACAGAATAATAAAATATTAATAAGACGTATGTGAAGCACATCCAGTACTTTGTCAATATCAATTATGAAATAAATGTGGCCAATATTATATATAGGCAATACATATATCAATAACTGTGGGTGGACAGCTTTGGACATTTTTATTTCCAATTAGGATAAAATTTACCCTCCCAAAAACTTAAAAACTAAAGTTAAAACCAATATTTCTAAATATTACATTTAGTAAAGTCGTCTAATTTTCTACATGATTGACAAATCACTTAAATTTATGGCTGGTTTTACTGGGTAATATATATTGCTTTTATATGCTTCGACAGTTATTGTCACGC
The DNA here is from genome assembly GCA_019009955.1 of Riptortus pedestris. Taxonomy (NCBI): domain Eukaryota; kingdom Metazoa; phylum Arthropoda; class Insecta; order Hemiptera; family Alydidae; genus Riptortus; species Riptortus pedestris. The sequence goes on from CM032228.1 coordinate 25,907,267, forward strand.
TCATTAAAAGTAATATTTAGATTTGCATAAATTGATGTTTATGTGGATTTATGTTTTCAAAAGGATATTTCCTGTTAGACACTTTATATTAGATTTGATGATCCTAGTTTTTAATGAATTATATTTATTGATGTCATAGATTGCTTAACGTGCTTTTTGTTTCTTATTCTGAAAGATTGAATACATCTTATTTCTTTTTGTGATAAAGGACAGTTATTCAGGCGACAATTCTTA
>CM032228.1:25912500-25937500 GCA_019009955.1 Riptortus pedestris
AAGGATCTGCACTTAGTGCAGTTCTCTTTATTATTTATATCAACGACATTCCTGAAACTATAAATACTAATTTATCTCTTTTAGCAGACGACACGGGCATATACACGTCTTCCTACAGAATAGATACAATAATTAATCGACTCCATAGTAGCTTCAACAAATTATCCAATTTTTTTACTAAGTGGAGAATCAAAGTCAATAAAGCTAAAACACAAGCTATTATTTTGACAAAAAGAAGACCGAAAATTCCAGAGCAATCAAACTTTGACAATAATCCTATATCATGGTCGAAATATATTAAATATTTAGGCGTAACGTTAGACAAAGGACTAACATTCACAGAACACATAAATAAAACGTGTGATAAAGCTAACAAAGTTATTTGCCAGATTTACCCATACTTTAATCGTAAATCGAAACTGAACCCTGTGAATAAACTAATATTATACAAAGCCTGCATCAGGTCAATATTAACATATGCTTGCCCCATATGGAGCTATATATCAAACACTAATTTAAGAAAGCTACAAATATTTCAAAACAAATGTCTGAGAATTGTGTATAATCTCCCCTATCATACAAGAATAAGAAAATTACATCAAATTTCAAACTTACCAATGATAAAGACATATATCCGTAAACTAACTACTAAATTTTTCAAATCTTGTAAACACATAAACAACCCACTCATCAATGAAATAGGTAACTATAACGAACAAAGCACATTTTTCTCTAACACAAGAATACTGACTGAATCAATACCCAACAGGCTAGGCTAAAGACATGTAACACCTTTATCTTAATCCCTATTCTACCTCTAATCATATTAAATAATCATGAGAAAGTCTGTACTTGTTAGTATTATTAGCTCATAAGATCACTTAAATTTGTAAATTTTTAAAATAACTGATATTCACTAAGTGGCAATATGACAGCCTACTATTAATCAATTGCATTTACAACAATCTTCTACTTAAATAGAAATTTTTATTTTATGTTTCTTTTTGTAAATTGTAGTGGTCAGAAGGAACACTATGAATTATTTTATAAATTTCTTGTTATTCAATAAAGGATTATTAAAAAAAAAAAAAAAAAAGAAAAAAAAAAAAAAAAATTCGAACTCGCCCCTCCAGGTTTACCATATGCGATTTAAGACCAACGCCTTAACTCATATGGCTAATCTACCATAATTAGAAAAGGGAGTTTAATAAATGTTCTATAGTTTGATCATAGTTTATTGTATACCTTGGTCAATTATTTTCATGGTATTAGATTTAATAGTCCCTATCGTTTGTAGCGTGTTTTCTGGAAATTCAACTCATTTCACAAACATTAAATTGATTTTTAATGACCTTAACTATGTTTTCCTTTCTGATTTCACCAATAATTTGATAAAAATTTAGTCGGTTAGGGAAATGAAATAACCATAATCGTGTTTAACAAGTCAAAATGCATTTTAGCAGTTTTCCCTAAGGGAAAACCAGCTATTGAGGTTGTACTCTTGACGGGAGTTTCAAAAATTTTCGAACTCATATGCATGTTTTCTCTTTTTGAATATTAACTGAGATATTTCCATATTTTAGTTTTCGACAGTCAGTAAGCCTCCACTCATACCAATGTCACATTAACATTAATCTGTTGTATCATGAACAACTTCACTCCAAGGCTAAATACCAAATATGGTTTTCATTGAACTATTATATTGTGAGGACATGCCTAGTACGTCATCAATTAAGATTTTAAGAAAACATAAACAGGGATAGTCATGTATTTGGGAAGTACGAAGGAGATGAAAGGAGCCGACCGATGGAAGGACTATTGGCGCCTGAAGTGTCTACTGGAGCCGGGACTATTCAAGGCAACGTGTCTAGCTCCTTTGAGACAGTTTCTTTTGATGTCGCAGCTCATGTATAAAAGCGTACATCTCGGCCCGATAGTTAGTTTTGTTCTCAGCTCTCTTCAAGTGATCAACAGTGCGTTCAGTGCAGCTTTAGTGAACAGTGCGACTTAGTTGCAATGCGGTAAAGTGTTTTATGTGAAGAACATTGTTGTGCCGTGACTCAGTAAAGAACATAGTGCCGTGTATAAGACAGTGCAGTGCCGTTAACTTCGCGAAGATCAGCGCAGTTCCGTCTTTTTGTGAACTTCAGTGATCGTGAGCGAGTTATTGGACTGTGTAATAAGAAGAACAGTGAAGATATCAGTGCATACTGTGAGTAGTAGTTGAGAATAATTAACCAAGTGTGTAGTGCATTGTTAAATAAATTGTGCAGTGATAAAAACTCTGAAGCTTGTGTGTGTTTAATTTTGCAATCCAAAAGATCACTAATAAACGACGTAACAATATTTGACATCATTGCCACTACTAATCATTATACAAGAAACTATTCATCGTTGTACTCGACAACGAATTCTAACGAACTGAGTACTGATGAGGGCGAAAGAAGATATTTTATTTTTAATAAAATAAGGAGAAATGAGAATCGTTCTATATTCTCCAATTGTATTTTATTAATCCGTTTTTAGCAGATTTCCCTTAAGGGAAATCAGCTATTGAGGTTGTACTCATGACGGAATTTTCGACATTTTTCTTCAAATGTCCATCGATCCTACCTAGTAGATGACGAAAATGAGGTCCGTTCAAAACTGTATATATATATCTATATATATATATATATATATCTATCTATATATTTGTCTGTTACCGCTCTAGCGGTCGCAATTTTTGTTTGATCCTTACCAAACTTCATATTTAAGCGTTTTATGTAAAAAGAAAGATCAAGTTCGTTAACGGCTGAAATCGGACCAGTGGGAGGGGGGGTTTAGAGGGGAGGATTTTCGAAAATTCGAAATATCTCCGTTACTATACGTCGGATCAAAAGATTGTATAGAACCAATCTTATTGCAAATTAAATTTACTATAAATATTGTTCTATACATTAATTCTCTATCTTGAATATTAACAGAGATATTTGCATTTGTATTCTGCGTGTCACCAATAGGCTATGTTCGGAGTTTCCGACGAGAGCTCTGGTGGCCGTTTCTATAACTATCGTCCCTCGTGAATCGGTTTAGAGGTTAGGTTAACTGTTAGAAACTACTGGGTTATTACGCCCTAAATAATGTTTTAGGTTTAGAGGTTTTTTACTACTACAGTTGTTATTAGGCAGATTTCTCTATTGTAAAACTTCACGTGGGAAATCTGCTTAGTTTACGCAGCCCCTGCGTGACGGACTTTTATATTTTTTTTAATGAGCTGGTGGCTAGTTTAAGGGAATAGCTTACATTTGTTAAACTTTATTATACTTTATACAAATGATTGATTATAATGCGTTTGCTGTTTTAGCAGATTTCCCTTAAGGGAAATCAGCTATTGAGGTCGTACTCATGACGCGATTTTCGAAAATTTTCTTGAAATGTCCATCGATCCTACCCAGGAGATGACGAAAATGAGGTCCGTTCAAAATTATCTCTCTCTCTCTCTGTCCCTCTCTCTCTCTCTCTCTCTCTCTCTCTCTATATATATCTAGATATATAGAGATATATATATATATATATATATATATATATTTGTCTGTTAACGCTCTAGCGGTCGCAATTTTTGTTTGGTCGTTACGAAACTCGACATTTAACCGTTTTATGTAAAAAGACAGATCAAGTTCGTTAATGGCTGAAATCGGACCACAGGGAGGGGGGGGGTTTAGAGGGGGGATTTTCGAAAATTCAAAATATCTCCGTTATTATGCATCGGATCAAAAAATTGTATAGAACCAATCTTATTGAAAATTAAATTTACTATAAACATTGTTATATACATTTATTCTCTATCTTGAATATTAACCGAGATATTTGCATTTTTATGAAGTCTGTGGTCGGGTATAGTTCGGATTACGTAGGCCACCTTCGTCATTTCTCGGCTCAGGCGGAAGCTTCTTCTAACCTGTCGTTTTTAACCTTACCTTACCTTCGTTACTTTGTGAGATTTATGCAAATACGTTCTGTTCATCTGCCCCCCTTCTTTAGTTCTTGGACTACTAAAATTTGAGTTATTAAAATATAAATTATTCTTAAAATTCAGAAGCCGTTTCAGTTGGGAATTTATTTTAATTAACTGAAAGATTTCTCATTATCTAATCACGGTGGTATTGTGTTACCAGTGTGCAGATTTCTCTATTGTAAATCTTCACAGGGGAAATCTGCTTAGTTTACGCAGCCGCTGCGTGACGGACTTTTTTAAGCCGTGCTTGGAGGTAGGTAATTCCATGAACACAAATTCTTGACTTCAAGTAAACTATAAATGAGAAGAAGAGAATAACTCGTGAATGCATTGCTTTCCCGTTGACTTCTATTTAACTCTGATTAACAGTAAAATAAGTAGTGTTAATGTGGTGGTAAACATATGTTTGTTTGTTAAGGGGAATCCACCACAAGGGTCCAATGGCTTGAAAACCATCCATCCGTAACCACTTTGAGAATCAAAACAACAACTTTAAAGAAACTCCAATCCTGCTCGCAGGGCGAAGATAAATAGAAAGTTGGCGAATAAAGAGAGTAGTTTTGGAGAACCCCTCTAAGCAGGTGTGTTACCTGAAACGTTATCAGTTCCTCTTAATCAATTCGCAAAGGGCTGACTCTGAAAATAGCTGTAGAGGTGCGAGGCAAAGTAAGCCGCAACCGCCGAGCATTTAGAGAGGAAACCTTGTCATTTAAATCAAGTCAAAGCAGCGTTACCAAATTCCGCCATGTGCTCCAGACCACGGATAACCGGTCTGAAGAGCTCTAACGCGATTTCCTTTGATACTTTGTACTTCCAAATAATTAGAACTGTATCGTTCAATTAAGTCTCAACTCCCAAATGGCTCTTCTCGTTTAGAAACATCAGGACTAGTTCACTTTAGTTATATTAAATGAAATGTTTCTAATTTCATTGGTGATCTCGTCTATTTTGGTGTTGTGTGAGAATACTTCCTAGTACGGAATGAATATCAAAGTACTTCGGAATTCAATTTGATGACTGTTCATATAGTTTATTAACTAATTAAGGTTTATTTCTGAATAACCACTCCTAATAAAAATATGCCAAGTATGGCCGAACTTATGACATCACAGGTATGTATTTATTAATGGCTTAGGTCAGGGATGAGCAAGACGCGGCCCGCGGCCCGCTTGCGGCCCTTTCAGCCATTTTAATTTTTAATCCATAATATCATGTCGAAAAAGCAAAAATGAAAAAAACGGAAGATTGTGGATGAGAACAGGCATTACCAAGAAATGTGGAAATTTGATTATTTTTTCACTCCTCAAAAATAAAGCTGTATTCATTATATGCTCAGAGTCTGTGTCGATATTAAAAGAATATAACATACAAAGGGATTAGGATACAAAACCTGAAAAACAATATAAAAACGTAGACCACTCGGGATAGATAAGTTTAATCAAATGGAGAAAAACTTGGGATAACAACAGATAATTTTTTAAAAATCAAGCTAATTTATCAAATAAGTTAAAGCCAGTTTTATTGTCAGTCAAATACTGGCAAAAAATTAAACCCTTTGCGGATAGAGAGATGATAAAAGCAATATCTGACTGCTGTTGGTGAAATAGCATTTCCTGATAAAATATATATTATTTCAAGCATTAGTTTATCAAGGTTCACCATTTCAAGGAGCATTGAAGACTTGTCCGATAACATAGCAACAACGCTTCCTGAACGCATTGCAAAATTCAAATACTGTTATTTGGCACTTGATGAGAGTTGCGATATTAGCGAGACAGCAGTAATGGCTATATTGACAATAAATTTAATAGTACCGAAGAATTGTGCTCACTGATTCCAATGCAAGGGACTACACCGGCAAAGACCGGTACGATGAACTAAAGTCTTTTTTGGAAAGCATTTCAACTTATCGATAGTATATCGACAGATGGAGCACGAGCAATGCCAAGCATTGTGATAGAAGGATCAGGAAGGCTATTTGAAGACATTAAGAAGGCCACAAGATGGGAAAGCTTCGTTAACCACTGCATAATTCACCAGGAAAATCTGTGTGCGAAAAGATTGAGTTAGCCAAAAGTACCCATAATTAAACTAATCAGATTTATAAAGACGGTCGCGTTAAATCACCGTGAATTTATTGAATTCCTGAGAGATTTAGAAATTGAATATGGCGACGAGGTTTTCAATGCTGAAGTACATTGGCTTAGTAGAGGTAGAGCGCTAAAAAGGCTATACAACTTAAAAAGCGAAATACAATTGTTCTTGGATATGAAGGGATATGCTTTTCCTCATTTTGGAAATAAAGAATGTATGTGCGATTTTGGGTTTCTTATCGACTTGACTCAGCATCTCAATGATCTCAATGTGGAACTTCAAGGCAAAGGGCAGTTCGTTTACAATTTGCATGATAAAATTCAGTGCTTTGAGCGCAATATTACAATTGTGGAAACAGCATTTTTTGCAAAATAATGTATTTCTCTTTCCACATCTATAAAAAGAAAACCTTATTACTTCTTAAAAATACACACAATATATAGACGTTGGTTTTCAATGAAAATGTTTTCCTCGCTATTTAATATCGATGTGGATACAGTTCCCGAAGGCTTTCAAATGGAAGTGATTGTCATGCAGAATAATACCGATTTAAAAAATGTATTTTTTACAGTAAACATCAAAAGTTTTTGTAAATCGTATGTGAGCCCTGAAAAATTTCCGCTTTTCACTGAAAATGCAAAGCAAATGATGTCTCTGTTCAGAAGTAGGTGTGTTTATGAACAATTATTTTCGACCATGAAATTAATCAAAAATGACCACCGATCAAGACTGATTGATGCTCGGTAAAAAAACTGCATACGTGTAGCTATTTCATCAATACCGGCTGATATTGATTAGCTTGTACCAAAAAAAGTCCGTCACGCAGGGGCTGCGTAAACTAAGCAGATTTCCCACGTGAAGTTATACAATAGAGAAATTTCAGAATAGAGAGCCGAACAGTTATGAAAACGGCCCCAACTTGCTCTTGACGGAAACTCACGACTAGACCCGAAGTTAGCCGATCTCATCTCAGAAGCTGAAAACAGAAAAATGCAAATATCTCGGTTAATATTCAAGATACGGAATAAATGTATAAACACTATTTATAGTAAATTAAGTTTGCAATAAGATTGATTCTATATACGTTTTCGATCGGACATATAGTAACGGAGATATTTCGAATTTTCGAAAATCCTCCCCTCTAAACCCCCCCTCCCACTGGTCCGATTTCAGCCATTAACGAACATGATCTTTATTTTTGCATAGAACGTTTAAATATCGAGTTTGGTAATGATCAAATGAAAATTGCGACCGCATAGAGCGTTAACAGACAAATATATATATCTATATATCTATATATATATATATATATATATATATATATATAATTATAGATATATATATATATATATATATAAAATATATAGATATATATATAGATATATATAATATATATATATATATATATAATTTAATTATAATATATATAATTTTGAACGGACCTCATTTTCGTCATCTCCTGGGTAGGATCGATGGACATTTGAAGAAATTTTTCGAAACTCGCGTCATGAGTACGACCTCAATAGCTGATTTCCCTTAAGGGAAATCTGCTAATAGTGTCATATGTATGATTAAAAACTCCAAGTAAATTCTTTTACATCAACTCTGATCTGAAAGTAGTTACTTTCGCTACCGTATGTAAGTATGGAAAGTGGGTCTTTTTATAACTTGAAACAGCTGTTTTCTTTCCCGGTCTAGGGAGGGAACAATTTATCCCTCCCTTTAACCCTCGGTCGGGCGCGTCAAGAATATTCCGCCATCGGGCGCGAGTATCTCACAGATCATCCTCAACCGTTTTTACGGAAATACAGTTTTTTAATATATATTTTGCACTAAAATGTTCAGCGTGTGATTAGAAACCATAATAGAGGAAGTATTTGTTTGAAAGAAGGAAATAATTTTTAAAATTGACAAGTATTATAATATAAAGAAACGGTGGACGATAATTTTTAAAATATAATTAAAAAACACAAATATAAAAAGGAATAGTTTAAATGCACATGCCTTAATTATACAATATTTCATTTCAGTTTGTGAACAATATAAAAAAAATTATCTAAATATAACTTCAATCAAAAATAAGTAGCACGAAATCACTTTTAGATAAGACTTAATGAAAATCATCAAAACATTTTAAAAATACTAGTTAGATTGTTATTTCTTTTGCAGAGCTGCATTACAATTAGGACAAAGCATGGAACTATGTTGGAAACATATTTTGTTTTTGCAAATCTCACAACAGTAATTAGTACACCTACATTTATTTTCAGTTTTGCTTGGTTCACATCATTTTCTTTTGTTCGTTGTAGCGGAGGGACTTTTTTTATGTTGTTCTGTACTTGAGTTCAATGTATGGTCCAATGAGCTAGTGTACTCTTATGAGTCTGTGTAGTCTTAAAGTTTCGTCCTTAGTTCGGTTGGTAAACGTCTACTATTGTCACTGCGTCGTGCAATATATCCTTGTACAAGTTCTTTTGAAAGATCATGTTTGAGCAAAATAATAGAATAATAGGTTTATATGATTCCATTTAATAAAGAGGAACTTAATTGATGTACATATTTATGAAATACAGATTTCAAATAAACTTACGAGATCGGGCGCGCGGTATCTAGAAGATACAATTTAATGACAGGTGAAACTACGACTCCGTTAAACACAGTGACTCAACATACCTTGAGGGGGAGTTCTCTAAAACACATAACTCGAAGCACTACAACACCACTCTATGCTAGGAGGTGTGGCAAATATTTTTCTAGAAACTGTGTATCTGAGAGATCACGCGCCCGACGGAGGGTTAAGCGAAAGTGACTTACTTACATACTATCAGTTGAAGTTACAGTTTCCAACATTAGGTTACGCTAGCGTTTCTATTCGAAAAACGATTTATATTTTAGTTATTTTAAAGCACTAAAGATATTATTGGTAGATTACTTATCTTTAGAAAATACAATTACACTAATTTAACTTAGTTTTATTATAAAATTCGTTTATGTCATTTAAAAGAGTTCTGTATAAATCCAAATTTGTGACATTGTTGTTATCAACTAATCGATTGTCGCAGCTACATCTCATGTTTACAAACCACTTATTTTATTTATACAAAATGGCTGGGAGCATACCAGAAAATTTAATGAAGGAAGCCACTAAAATTACGCAAGAACTATTACCAGACAAATCAGGAAATAGATACGAAGAAATTTAAAAAAAAATGTTGTAAATGTTTGAATTTGTTATAAATTTATTTCAAATAATAAAGAATTGTATTTGAAAGAGTTATTAAAGTTATGTTACTTGTATCAGGTTAGTGCTCTAAATCAGCTGTTCAGAAATAATCGATACTACAGAATGCAAAATAAATCATTTAATATGATAATACTTAATAATTACGAGTTTAAATTATATTTTGCATTTTTTGCCTCGTGATGTAATGTATCGTTCATAACTCGGGCGGAAAGTGAGTTTCCAATGCTCGATCTAATTTCCAGCCTCGGCTGTAAACACGATCTCGCATAGGAAACAGTCACTTTCCGCTCTTGTAATGAAATATACTATTTTCCGTTATTTTATTTATTTTTTATTTTAATTTTTTTAAATTTGTATATGAAATCTTTACTTTTTTAAATGTTTATATTTTTCTATTCCAATTTTTTTAATAAATAAAGTTTTCTAAATTATTAATAACTATTACTAATTGTATCCAAAGCTTAAAACGGTTAAATATAGTGTGTGGTATTAATTTAACAACGGGTACATAAGGTAAAATCCAAATTGATGACGCCTTATATAATATTTATGTATGAATGTCACTTAGCAATAGCCCGTTTATCTTATCTGCAATAAAACCAATTCTGTTTTAAAAAAAGTGAACAAGACATGTTTTTTGTAAGTTATACATGTCAAGGAAATCCAACTTTCCTCCATTGTTTTTTCTCTTCTCTTTTCTTGTTCTTCTCTATCCGTATCATTACTGTGCTTAATATCAATAAGTGCTGGTTGCTATCACATTAATTTGTAATAATAGCGGAGTGTTTTAAGGTGATCAGATATAAACGGGTTTGAACTGATTTAACTTATTTCTTATGTAAAATTAATAATAAAACTTAAATGTTTTAGTATATACACGTTTAACTCTCAAAAGAAATTACTAACTAATTAAGTATTTCTGCTGGTACTTGTACTGTACTCTCTGGAAGTCTTTTTAGAAATTTTGTGGACTTTAATTAATTCAAAGAACCGGAAACAATTAAAGGAAATCTATCGAGGAATATTATGTCAGAAGGTTGTGTTGGTTTATATTTTGGTAAAACATACTTTGTTCCCTCTCCATCATTTATACATTTTGAATTATTATTGTTTTGAATAATGAAGACGCCTCATTTTAAAATATACTGAATTTCTATTTAGATTCAGTTATTGCATAGTGGATTAGAAAAAAAATATTTGAACTGATTCCTATCCGGCTAGTTTTGAGTATAATGAGAATAAATGACCTAGATATAAGCCAGTGGTAGAACATATTTTGCCATGACCCCTGGATAATTCCCCCAGGTGTATTAATATCAATGAAGGCTGCCCCGAGCCGCTCTTCCCAACTTTAACCATAATCATTTTTAAAAATTAAGCCTCTAAGTAATAATTATCTATGACGTCAGTGGAATCTCCTTTTAACGTTATAATTAACGAGACAGGAAAGGAGAAAAAGGAAGAGAAATGCTCCAACATTTTATAATTAACAAGCCTGTCTCGATTAATATCAGTTATACAAAGGTCCAAGGGCTGCTACACAACCTGTTGTATAAAGGCCAGTTGTATTTTGTACAACGCATCTATAGTAATCATAAGTTAAATATACTGTCAGCTGGGTTCATTAATGCATTATCCTATTTGCCTTTAAGCAAATGTAAAACTGAAAGTATATTTTTTATATATGCCCGATATTTTTTGATATTAAAATATTTTCATTTTAGCCTAACTACGTAGGTTGACTATTGTAAGAAATAATCGAATGAGACACCTTTCAACTTGAATGGGTATGAAGCCTTTTTTTTTCTTTTTTCTCATGATAGTATTATTATTATTATTTATTAACGTCCACTTTTTGCAACTTAGGCTAATTGGGACGGGTTACCTACAGGTTACTACCCTTTCTAGCCAGGGTGGGATTTTAGGATATTATTTAATGAATTTCGTCACTAAATAATTTCCTTCGGCCAGGCGAGAATCGAACTCGCCACTCTAGGATTACCATGTGAGATAAAGGTCAACGCTTTAATAGTAGGTCAACGGGTTCATGATAGTAACCCTATGAGGAGTTATTTATTTGAATACATGTTTCATTGCCATATGTATGATTATGTTTAACCCTTTCCACTCCAAGGTTGTTTTTGTTTTTATTCCACCAGCTCCACGCTAAAATTACGTTTTTTTTTTACTTTTAGTGTTTTTTTTTGTATTTTGTAAAAAAAAACGACAGTATGGAGGGTTATTATACTTATACGCAATTATAATCGACCGATCACTTCTTTCAAAACGCGTTACTTGTTGCACCATCAATCCGTGCCCGTGCCCCACAGCGAATTGATTCAGTCACAGTCTTATCCGCCAGGAAAATTCACACCATACATGACATTACAGGTCTTTGCATGAAAACAAACACGATGATGCACAGAGATAAGTTGGTTACGACGTGAACAGATAACGGTGCGATAACAACTAGTTTTATTATGTAGCATTGATAAAATTAAATTGAATTATAGTATCTTACGATTCTAGAATATGTTTCATTCATTCGTGACTCAAACATTGCAGTAACAAAAATCCCTCCTGTTTTAAAATTTTCCGCAAAAAGAGGTATTACACCATGCTGAGTATCACTCGACAGTGGAGCTAGTGGAACAAAATCAGTGTCGAGTGACACTCGACATTGGAGTGGAAAGGGTTAAATACATTTTTATTTTACAATATACACACTTAATCATCTATAATCAACTATCTAATCAAATTTAAAAAAAAAAAAAAATAATAATAGAATAAATTTTATTCCTTAGTTTTATATATAGCTATACTTTATATTGTCTTAATAATTTTGAAAACATTTTTCTTTATTTTAACATTTTAACTCAAGGAATTGAAAATAAATGATACTGAACGACATCGCCTAGTTGCGGAGCTCACCAAATAAATAAATAAAATAATAGAACAAAATATTAAAATAAGTAAGATAATTAGAAATAAAATTAATAAATAAGAAAACCTGGTGTGGCGAGTTCGATTCTCGCCTGGGCAAAGGAAATTATTTAGTGACGGAATTCATTAAATAACATCCTGGTGGAATAAAGTGGACGTTAATAAATAATAATAATATAAAGATGTATTGGGATGAAACGATGATAACTGACCATACTGTGCATCATAACAAACCGGATATTCTCATTATTGACAAGATCAATAAGACTACTGATATTATTGACATTGCAGTACCCAATGATGAGAATATTCGAAAATCCTATGCCGAAAAATTAAGAAAATATCAAGAATTGGCTATCGAGTTCACAGAGGTGTACAAACTGAAATCTGCCATAGTTAAGCCTATTATAGTAAGTTCGAATGGACTCGTGCCAAAAACGACAATAGCAGGCACCAAGAACTTAAATCTCCAGCATCAGCAAGGGGTATTTCTTGATACTGCCAGAATCGTGCGAAAATTTTTAAATTCCCCATAACATGTCACAATCACAAACTCCATATCGGTTGGATTTTACTCCAGTAAAACCAGTACTGAATATAAACCTCCCCCAATAATAATAATAATAATAATAATAATAAATCTAATGTATTTTTGCTACATCCATATCTATACTTTTGATAAACTTTATAAGTTTTTTATTATATTTGTTAAATATAATATGAAGTGGTTTTGGCCAATTACCTCCTTTTAAAATTTTGTTCATTATTAAATTTGATCTATTTTGATTAAATGTTGAACAGTCATAAAGTATATGTAAATCGTTATGTTGTCTGTAAGTCGCAAGTCATTCGTCATTGTCTTGAATTTTAAATCTTGTTAAATAATGTCCTGTCTGTCCATGTTCCGTTAGAAATTGTTTGCATTTGTGATGGTGACACTCAATTGTGTTGTAGTAGTTGTGAGTTATATTTGCTATGTATTGATGTAAGCTGTAAGATTTGTTACATGTCGTCCATTCTCTGTTCCACTTATGTATTGTGTCGGTACGTAAGTTTTTTTTTAATTTTTGAGAGTGGTACGAGAGAGGGTACGGAGCCTTCGAGACTTGTTCTCTGATAAGCCTTGAACAGGTCTTTGTTCCATCGTTTTAATTTACATGCATCCAGAATTATTGTTATTTAGCTGTATTCGTAAGTTACTTCTCTCTTACTTTGTGTGAATCCGTACCCTAACGAAACAGTTTCTCTCGGTTCACTTAGTTTCAGCTCTCTTTGTTTTGTGAGATGTCAAAGACGAATGTCTTCCAGAGTCGTGGAACTCCGTTTTCTTGACGTTGCAAGATTGAAGTTATCAGGAGTTTACTTCCAGTGGCAGCTAGGATGAACCAAAATGGCGAGATCACACAATTTCCCTCATTTTCTCTTCTACTCCCCTTTCTTCCCGTGTCTCACCTGTTTCGTCTTGCGCTTCTCAGTGCCACAGATGTGAGCTGCATTTGTCATATGCGTTCAGTTCACTTGGCTCATATTTAAGCTCACCAGAGCAAACTTAATTTTTCTTCATTCATTTTTTGCTATCATAAATTTACCCGAAAATACCCATAATCTTAAATATTTGGATTGTAAGTGTTTTATTTACATTGATTTTTCCTTAGGGCTATATAAAATAACACTTGGATATTCATTACATTGATTTTGTTGATGTTGGCTCATTGGGTGCCTTAAATTATTAGTTTCTTAATTATTTTGATGTACACGTACCATTATTAAGAATTATTTGTTAACGTTTTTTTATATGAAATTAATTCTAATAGAGCCTCAAATGAAGAACATTGTTAAAGCAGATTTCGGGGCTCAGGTTAGCCATGCGAGTTAAAGCGTTGACCTTAATCTCACATGGCAAACCTAGAGTGACGAGTTCGATTCTCGCCTGGGCAAGGGAAATTATTTAGTAACGAAATTCATTAAATAACATCCTAAAATCCCACCATGGCTATAATAGGGTGGTAACCTGTAGATAACCCGTCCCAATTAGCCTGAATTGCAAAAAGTGGACGTTAATTAATAATAATAAAGCAGATTTCGTAAAATAATAGCTCTGTAAAACTTTTCGAAAGTCAAATAGTTGCTGAAATAAACTAAAATGTTCTAATAGACCTATGATCTTTCTTTTAGACACTTAAGATGAGACCTAATGAACTGTAAGAAAGAGACGCCAAAAAAGGCCTTCACCATACTTATATTTCTATTCTTGTGTGACATAAAATTCAGAAGGACGTAGATTTTTTTTTTTTATATTTGATTTAATTATTACATGATTTATTTATTCAGATTTAATGATTTATATCGTTATATAAAAGTTCATTCAACAATATGTAAGTATTTAACAAATTTATCATTACACCTCTAGATTTGATCTGAATTATACAGACAACAATGAAAAATTATCCGCCTTGTGCTACTAAATTATTCGTCAAAAGTACATTGAGTGGGATTATAACATCACCACTATTTGTTTATTTATTTACGTCCACTTTATGCTACTATGGCTAATTAGGACGGGTTATATACATATTACCGCTCTTTTCTAACCAGATTGGGACTAACGGTTTTACATCACAACTAAAGAATGATTTTAATACATTTCAAGTTTTAATTGGGGCCCATCCTTCACATGAGATTTTTAAATTAAGGTATTATATGAAACAACATATGACGTCCATCATATATTTCATGACATAGTAAATAAAAAAGTCCGTCACGCAGGGGCTGCGTAAATTAAGCAGATTTCCCAAGTGCTGTTTAACAATAAATATATCTACATACCGGTAACACAACACCACCGTGATTATTAAGTGAATAAATACAAACGATAATAAGAAACCTCCCGACGGAAAGCATCTGAAATGTAAACAAACAGTTCTGTCAACTTCTTACCGGAAAGAAAAACAATTACTGTAATATATCTGAATATAACGTATTAATTTGATTGATAACTATTTACTATAACTAATACTGTAATTTGTAATAAATCAGAATAATTTTAATCTCAATCAATCAAATGTAAGTAGTCAAATTTAAGAAGGGGGGGGGGAGTTACCAGAACGTATTTGCATTTATCTGGTTTAATAAATGTCTCTTGAATACAATAATTGGTATTTAAGCTTTGAATGATGTAGTTTATTACATAACAGAGTATTGTTTATGTAACATAAGTAGAAGTGGGGGTTTGATGCAGGTTATAGGTAATAAATCAGAATAATTTTTATCTCAATTAATCAAATTTAAGTAGCCCATAAACTTAAGAACGGGGGGGGGGTAACCAGAACATATTTGCATGTATCCCGTATAATAAATGTCTCTTAAAAACAATATTTGGTATTTAAGCTTCGAATAATGTGGTTTATTTTATAACAGAGCATTGCTTATGTAAGTAGAAATGGGAATTAACTGTAGGCTGAAAACTGAAAAATTCTAGTTATAGCTATTTTAATGTGCTATAAGATTGATTATATACATTTTTTCGATGTGACGTATTGTAACGGAGATATTTCGAATTTTCAAAATTCTCCCCTTCCTTCCCCTGTTCCGATTGTAGCTGTTAACAAACTTGATCTTTCTTTTTTAAATAAAACGGTTAAATAACGAGTTTGGTAACGATTAAACAATAATTGCGACTGCTAGAGCGGTAACAGACAAATATATATAGTTTTGAACAACCCTCATTTTCATCATATCCTAGGTAGGATCAATGGACATTTGAAGAAAAAATTCGAAAATTGCGTCATGTACGACCTTAGTAGCTGATTTATCTTAAGGGAAATCTGCTGATATGGCGTAAAGCGTTTTGTGTTTAGGCAGCTCCTAATTGAAGAACTTATCCTTAATTCAGGGCATTTTTTTCCCCCAAAGCTTATGCTTTTAAAGGATAAATGAATTATTTATTAATATCCTCTTTTTGCAACAAAGGCTAATTGGGGCGGGTGATCTACAGGTTACCACTCTTTTCTAGCCAGGGTGGGACTAAGGATTTTATTTAATGAATTCCGTCTCTAAATAAATTCCTATGGCCAGTCGGGAATAGAACTTTCCACTCTAGCTTTCTACACTTTAAATCGCAGAGCTAACCTAAGCTCTTTTTTAAGAAATATGCTTAGGAAAATGTTCTTTAATATATTAATTACTTTCATTGCTTTTACACGTGTTGATTACTCCGTCTATGATGTAAATGTCAACTTCTATCATAAACTTCAATGATAGTCAGTGATTCACTGGAATTCATAAATTTTCTTGGAATGAGTATTTACGTTATTCCGCTGAATGAAATTTCATTTGGACATGGCGTTACAGTACATAACTCTTTAAACGAAACATTAGTCGTAATGAAACATTGCCTGGGTGTAATTTCGAAGAAACGGTATACAGGGATCTATTTTAAAGATATTTATGCACATACTCGTTTAGATTAGCAATTCTGATGTGGGTGAGTTTATTGAATGTAACTACAGAGCACATTCGAAGAATTCCAGGATTCTACAAACACATCTATAAATGAAAACCTTGGTCCCGTGTCAGTTTGAGCACAGAACTAGTAATATTTCAATGTATGTGTATACCATCCTATCTGCTATCTTTATCGGCATTAATGGAAGATCGCATTAATGGAATTGAACATGTAAAATGACCTCATTAATTATCTGCACTTGCACTATAATGGATATGATGATAGATCTATTTTAACCTAATGTGTAAAATTTGATATGTTTATCTCTCATGTGTTACTAAAACAAAAGTAAATAAATTAAATAACCAGTTGAATTCAACAATCAAAATTGTGTTAAATCGGTATGGGAACATAATATTTTGAAATTCATGAACGGAATACCTAAACATCAAAATTGGTCAAAGTACCGGACTCTGAGAAGCCAAAATTAAAGGAATTCAATGAAAGAGGTCAGTTTATAATAAATAAACTCGAGTCGAAGACTATACAGCAGAAAATTTTACTTTTAGCAGGATTTCAGTTTTTAAGGGAATCTTATTATTATTATTACTAGCGATTAACCCGGCAAACGTTGGTTTTGCACATATAAAAAAATTATTTCTAGTTTCTAGATAAATTCTAGTGTAGACATAAAAGTAAACTTACTTATAAGTGTGTATGTGGTATAATATGCTTGAGATAGATAACGCTATGAAACGATAACAGGGAATATAAATAAGTTATTTATAGTTTATTTCTTAAAATTAACATATCCACATATTTAATTTACGACAGTTAACACTAACAAACAACATCAATCTTTTAATGCTATAGCGTTGAACAAATATTTTTTGTTTTAGCCCATCTTTAGCTAGTACAAAACTAAACTGGATGGTTGTACCCCACTCGAGAGCATGCTACGTACAAATTGCCCGTGGTGAAAAAACATGGTGTACTCAAATCTAAGCCACGAATAGACATCGTTGAGTGTTGTACTCAAATCTAAGCCACAAATAGACATCGTTTGGCCCTGGGATTTGTTGATTGTCATTGCAAATTGAAATTTTAATCGAAGTACAGTTAAAACACTATAATTAATCAGTTGTCGAGCGGGACGGTGATGATTAAATTACTAAAATGGCTATAAAAAATAGGAGTTGGTGATAAAAAAGTAAAAACTTAGGGTTGTATGTATTTTTTAATGCCAAATTATAAAAAAATAAAAACAAAAAATTTCGTCCAAAAATTGAAAAAAAAATGTTAAGGGTGTATTACCTTTATCAATTAGCGGTATGAAAAATAGATAGTAGCCGATTCTCAGACCTACTGAATACGCATATAAAATTTGGTAAAAATCGGTAAAGCCGTTTCGGAGGAGTACGCTAACTAACATTGTGGCATGGAAATTTTATATATAAATATATATATATATATATATATATATATATATATATATATATATATATATAGCCCCCGTTAAGGGCTGAAATCGGAGAAGGGAGAGGGGAGTTTAGAGGGGAAGCATTTTAAAAATTCAATATATCTCCGTTACTATAAGTCGGATCGAAAAAGTGATATAGAAAAATTCGTATTGCAGATTAAATTAACTATAAATATTGTTTTATATATATATATATATATATATATATATATATATTTATTCTCTATCATGAATATTAACCGAGATATTTGCATTTTTCAGTTTTCAGCCTTCAGTAAACCCCCACTTCTACTAGTGTTACTTAAACAGTACTCTCTTATATAATAAATCGCATTATTCGAAGCATAAATACCAAATATTGTTGTCATTGAATTTTCAATTTGTGAGATATATGAAAACACGGTTTGTTGCCCTCCCCCCCCGCCCTTCTTTAGTATTTGGATTACTAAAGTTTGAGTGATTGAGATAAAACTGATTCTGATTCATTACAAATTACAACACTAGCTTTAGTAAATAGTTTTCAATAAAATTATTATGTTATATTCAGATATATTTCATTAATTGTTTGTCTTTCCGGTCTATCTATGCAGTGCTTCGGAGCTGGCTGGCCAGTTTACAATTAACCCACTTTCCGTTGTAGAGATTATTAACTTGTATTGTAAATTTACTGAGCATTCACGATATGTTACCTGTATGTATATTTATCTATTGTAAACCTTTGCGTGGGAAATCTGCTTAGTTTACACAGCCCTTGCGTGACGGACTTTTTGTTAAATATTCATATAGATCTAGTGAGATGAACTACTGAAATACTATAGCTTACACAACCCAAGTTTCACGGAAAGTAATAACATTAAACTCAAAAATCACTTTAATTATCCATAAAGAAAATAATCCAGCACAACATAACTACATACTGTAAAAGACTTTGCCCAAAAGATCTTGAATACTGATCTATCTGAGGTTCATACAACACAAACTTACTCACTACTTGACCGTTACATCAGAACTAGACAGCTCACCACCTTGTCTTAAGTTAAGGACTTACTATGCTGACCGACATACAACCCAAATATTTTGAAAGCACTAAAACTCCGCCCTACCTTAATTAATTAGCTCTTTTTGGTGGAGTTCACGCTAGGAAAAACAGCTTTTAAAGTTATACTGATTACCCAATTATGACATTCACACACACACACACACACACACACATACACAAAGGACTCTGCATTGCCAAGAATTTCTTTCCACTGAATATATGTTTTGCGAGACTTCACTGTTCTAACATTTCCCTTCTGGGTATTTACACTATGAGTATATGCTTAGGTAAAAGGCTGGTAGCTACAGTGAAGTTATCGTTGATCGATTTATTCTAAAAAAAAATCAATGAAAATGAGTATCTCATCTACCCCTCTTCATAGTTGAAATTCTGTGTGGAAAATATAAATCATAATTATGGATAGCATGTACCATTAATAATCAACGTCTAGCCAAATAAATTTCATTTTCCAAGATCCAACTCGAGGTTACTGGTAAGTAACCGAATATACCAAATTTCGGTCTTTCAGTCCAATGATTTTCAGACCATAAAAGAGTAGGCTAAGATATAGTAATGTGAGCATATATTGTTAGGATTTAAAAATTATTTATTAACGTCCACTTTTTGCATCTAAGGCTAATTAGGACGGGCTATCTACAGGTTACCACCACCTTATTCTAGCCAGGGTGGCGCTAAGGATTTTATGTCAAGAATTCCGTCTCTAAATAAATTCCTTTACCCCAGCGGATATCGAACTCGCCACTCTAGGCTTACCATGTGAAATTAAGGTCAACGCTTTAACTCGGCTAACCTGAGAACATGTTGTTAGGATTTGGCCATATTAACTATATAAATTATGAGGTTACTTGCATAAAAAATAATTACAATTAAAATTATAATATTAGGTTGATTATGAGCACGGTGTTTCATGAGTACAAAGAATAATTCAAGAAACTATTTTTGCCGATTAGAATATATTCTTGCTTTTCGCCTGGGTTGATAATTATTGAAGATAAATCCAAATTAATTAGAAAAGAGACAAATTCAAAATTTCTAAATATCTCCGTTATTGTAATTTCCAGCCAAAAATATAAACTAATATTTTTTGTTGGAAATACTACAATTGATTTTCTTTGAGTACTAAGCTTAACGGAGCTATTTGTATTATTGTTTTCATGACAAAAATTTTGAGAACTGAAACATATACTTCCTGAATGGCTTTCCTCTAATAAGCTAATTATAAGAGAAGAAGTAGTTTTAACGAGGTTAAGAATTGGCCATTCACTACTGACTCACGCTTAACTACTTACTGGAGAAGACGAACCCTGCTGCCTACACTGAAACCGTAGATTTACTATAAAACATATACTAATTGACTGCTATCTAGAGACTACACATTAAAACCTTACCATACACTTTTAATGAATTACTATGTAGCGGCGACTCACTTACTCGTGAGTCATTCGCAAAACAAGGTAACCTGGTGGTATAAAAAATACCAGATGGTTATATAAAAAAATATGTTCAGTGAGTGAAAATAGTTAACCGGATTGCGAGTGTAAAGTCAAGTGCGAAAAAATTATCTAGTGTCTCGTGCTAAGTGACTGAGTTGCGACTATTCAAACTGGACCTTTGTGAATAGTGAAACTACTAGTCTTGTTACCTGTATATATTTTATGCAAAGAAGTTTTTATTGTTTTTAATATAAAACTTGAAAAATGCACAGATCTATTTATTTTACACCACTCAGTCCACTAGATGGTGACCCCGACGCGATCTCTACGCTCCGACGTGATCTCTACGCTCCGACGTGATCTCTATGCTTCGACGTGATCTCTACGCTGCGTGAGTAATACATTTTTTTCAACATGTTTGATATTTTAGTGGACTGAGTGGGGTAAAATAAATAGTTCTGTGCACTTTTCAAGTTGTATATTAAATACAATAAAAACTTCTGTGCATAAAATATTTACAGGTAACAAGTCTAGTAGTTTCACTAATCACTATGGTCCAGTTTGAATAGCCACAACTCAGTCACAGTTAGCACGAGACGCTAGATAATAATTTTTTCGCACTTGACTTTACACTCGCAATCCGTTTAACTATTTTCACTCACTGAACATATTTTTTTATAAAACCATCTGGTATTTTTTATACCACCAGGTCGTCCGTATCAGGAAGTTACTAGAGGACCAGCGCCTGGGAGACCGTAAAACATCACATCTTTTACGTGATCTCCAACTATTTAGGAGGCACCATGGTTTCTGACAATCTCGCTTCTCTCTCTCACAATATGGCTGAGAGGGCTGCCCGACCGGATACAGGCCGCTCTAGTGGCTCCTCGGAGCAAAAGCCAAAAAACAAAAAAACAACTGACTAAAATTAGCATTATCGCAGATCGCATTTCCGAAATTTATGAACAGAGAGTCTGTGCAGTTACGCAGCTCTCGGTATAAAGAATTCCTGCGCTCATGATTACAAAGGTTCTTATACCAACGAGAAGTTGTTAGGACCGCCAATGAAAAAAGATGTCTGAAAGAATTGCCACATTGGAGATGCGAGAAAGACTGCATGCTACGACAAGAGGAATGAACACCAAACCTCGTACCAGGAGAAGAAGCAAAGGGCACGCAAACTTGTGCTTTTACCATGATAAGATTAAGGGAAAAGGCAATCAAAGTGTTGACTAGCCTTGCGAATGGAAGCCCTCTAACTCTAACAAAGAGGAAGAGGAAAACTAGAAGTAGCGCCGGAAGTTGGGTGAACCCAGTTGCTAGTGCCCACTCCCACAGCCGATTATTTGTAGTCGATCGCCAGGGTCTCTAATCCGATACCTTGTAGACAACGGAGCTGCACTTTAGTGTATATACCAACGAAGAAGGGAAATATAACTGAACCCAGCGACTTCGCCTTATATGCAGCCAATGGGAACGCAATTCAAACTTATGGGGACCAGCTCGTTACTTTGGATTTGGGCCTGAGGCGGAAGTTGACCTGGCGTTTTTTATCTTGCAGATGTTGGAATACATATAATTGGGGCAGAAATTCTTTATACTACCGAATAATGGTTGATCTAGTGAGCACATAGCCTGATCGATAAAAATTACAGGTTAGTCTCGTTAAAAGGAAGACCAGCCAATGTCGCAGTTGTCTGCCATTTATTCGTCAGGGTAAATGGTACACCGAGCTGTAAATAAGTAATACAGCTCCATCACTCTTCGAACTAATTATATGAAGAAGTCGAATCACCTCGTCGTTCATTATATGGAAATCTCGGAGCACAGGTTAAAACAGAAAGCGCGTAGACTAACCTCCTGACCGATACGCGGCCGCGAAACGGGAATGTTGACAAGCAGATGATGGCGGAAGGTATATGCCGCCCGACTAAAAGTCCTTGGGCGAGTCATTTACATATTTTTTTTGCCCTGCCAAACAAAGACGGAGGGATTAGGCCCTGTGGTGATTACCGTCTCTTAAACGAGGAAGACACTCCCTGACGCATTATGCCCTTCCAAATATTGCCGGAATTCATACTAAAACACCCTGTGACAGCGGATTTTTTAGTAAGTTGGTACCTGAACAAGGCTTACTATCATATCCCCATAGCTGCAAGTGAAGACATATGAAAAGACACCCGTTATCACTCCTTTTGGCCTGATAGAATTTCTTCGAATGTGCTTCGGATTACATAACGCGGCACAAACATTCCAACGATTCCTAGACAATGTCTTACGGAGACTTGACTTTGTCTTCCCTTTCTTGGACGATGTCTGCATCGGCTCTGAATATGAGAAACACCTCGAAGAAGTTTCAAGCGTTTACAGGACCATACGCTCACCTTTAACTTAGCAAAGTGCGTATTCGCAGTGCAAGAGATTGAATTCCTAGGGCATCGAGTGACTCAGCATGGTGTCACAGTCCTACCTGATAATGTCGCAGACATCACGAATTTTCAACGCCCACCTAACGTCAGTGAACTCCGACGATTCTTAGGTATGGCCATTTTTTACCGCCGATGCATTTCACAAGCAGCAGAAGTTCAAGGCCAGCTGAACGAATACATGTGTGGATCGAAGAAGAAGGACAAAACTCCGATCACTTGGAACGAGGAGAGTGTCAAGGCCTACGAGGATTATAGAGATGCTATTCGCAACGCCTTGCTCATCCTAAGCCCAACGCGGAATTCGTACTGGCCTGTGATGCTTCCAGCGTTGCTACAGCAGCTCTACAACAGAGAGCTACGCTGATACATGGAAACCTCTGGGTTTCTTCTCCGCGTATTTTTACCTCAGCGCAACGCAACTACTCCACCTACGACTGGAGTTTACTTGCAATTTGCATCGGGCCATAAAACATTTTCGCCCATACCTCCCCCGAGGGTCGACATTTCACCATATGGACTGAGACCATAAACCTCTGCTTTATGCTTTTCGACAGAAGCCAGAAACATCCACCCCAATGCGAATTAGACTACTTAACTACATTAGCTCATTTCAACCACAGAGATCCGCCACGAGATGGTAACGAAACTGAGTTTAGCTGATGCACTTTCCATGGTGGCAGAAATACAAGGGCCTGACGACAATGGACGCAATTGCGGAAGCTCAGGTCAACGACACATCCATACCTGAGCTACTCAAGAATCCCATTCCTACATCTCAAATGGATTAATCTCCCTAATATCTCCAAGCCAGTCCTGTGCGAGATGTCTTCGAGCGTAAGCCGCGCCCGTACGTTCCCGAGAGCATTCGTCGTTTCCATTTTCGAACGAATTCATGGGACTAAGTCATCCCGGCACCCGTTGTTCGCGAAGACTCTTGAAGCAACGATTTTTCTGGCCAAACCATAACATCGACGTAGGAGAAAATGGTCACGCTCCTAGCCTTGCCTGTCAACGTTCTAAAGTGCAAAGGCAAACACTATACACCTCCTCGAAGTTTCAATTGGCATGTCGAATTTTAAACTAAGTTCACATAGACATTCATTGGACCCCCTTCCCTCTTCGGGAGGCATGATGTAATGTTAAACCAAGGTCGACAGATTTACAAGATGGCCGGAAGCCAAAGCCGATTGAGGATATTTCCGCTTCTACCTGTGCTGCAGCCCTGATTGCTACATGGATTCCGCGCTTTGGAGTTCCGGTCAGAATAACAACCGATCAAGGAAGACGACAATTCGAATCTGACCTCTTTTTCCAACTCTCTAAAACTCTTGGTTTCCAACGAATTAGGACTACATCATACCACCCGCAAGCCAACGGGTGTGTGGATCGCTGGCACCGCACCTTGAAGACCCCCTTGGCCACCCAGTTGGACGTAAATAACTGGACTCTCAGGCTACCATTGGTCCTGCTTGGACTTCGAGCCGCCAACTTAGGGAATATATGGTGAGATGACATATGGACAACCACTTCGTCTGCCTGGCGAACTTCTGGAAAAGTCCAGGCAACCCGAGATCATCGAGGCTTTTATCCGCCAACTTAGGGAATATATAGAACAGCTACGCCCAACAGCCTACAGACAGCCATCTGCAAAGACCTTCGCGCATCGCGACCTGCAGACCTGCACAAATGTCTTCCTCAGAGATGAAACTGTCCATCGCCCTTTGATTCCACCTTACACCAGGCCACATGAAGTCCTCAGCCGAAGCGACATGACCTTCAGCATCCAGCTGCCTGGAGGACCTCGGACGGTGACAGTCGACCGACTGAAACCGGCGTACCTGCTACATGACAAGGACTCCATCTCCAGTCCACCAGG
>CM032228.1:25942500-26075000 GCA_019009955.1 Riptortus pedestris
TTCATCTAATGGTAAAAGGAAATATGCAAATTGCATAGAAATATTTCAAAGCACTAAAAACAAGCTCTTTGCAAATCTTAATACCTCTTGAATTAATCCTGCATGATATTTCAAGCGATTAGAATATTAAATTTGGTAACCTACTTTTAATAACACAAAAAAAACTGTTTGTTATGAGCACGTTTGCCTAAACAAATAGAAAATGAAATATCTCAAATATTTTATGCAGGCCTCCCTGATAACCCCCACTTCCGTTCGAACCTAGAAAAATTAATATAGCTTATAATCATGGAAGAATTAATGCTAATTTACATATAGAGTTTTGTTAAGTTCGGTTCAATCGTTAGTACCCAATTAAATTGTTGGCTCCCACTTTAATTTTTTAGTGTATATCCCGTTTATACTTTCTTACACGACAAAAGTGAATATAACAAAATTTAGTCTAAATAACATAATAAACAACTTTTGTCATGTGTATATTTGCAAAAAAACATATAGAAAACGAAATATAGCTATTTTAAATTTTAGATATCCCTTACAACCCCCACGCCTGCTCCATCTGCCGGGCTGATTTGTGAATCTAAACCACCCAGGGTGCCACCCAAACGCGTACAAAAAAATTCATTCAAGTCTGCCAAGCCGTTTAGGAGTTCAGGGACATACACACGTACAGTAGAATTATATATATAAAGATTATGTATTAAAATTGCACCATTTAGAAAGCCATTTTCTTTTCTATTCATGCTTTTCTTAGTAATATCATTATTTGTTAGAAAACACCGTTTTAGTACATTAAAAAAACTTGAATTTAATGCCCCTTAACAGTGGAAATAATAACGAATTTACATTTTCAGCTGCAAGAAGCGGAGAAACTGTTCAATTAATTCTAGAAAATGGTATTTATGCTTCAGAAGATGCAAGCCAACTCACAGACAGGCTCAGAGGCAATTATTTATACATTTTCATGGGTTATTTTCTTCAACAATGATCATTAACAGTTTGTGAATATTGTAATTTTGAATATTGTAACGGACATTATTTATCTCATAGCATTATTTTAATTTTCTTGGGAACATTTTTCATATTTTTCTATATTCCACTATGTATGCGAAATTTAGTGGACTGTATACTTAACACTGGCTGGTTCCGATGTAATCCGACTGGACATGCCTGGTTGTAAAAATAAAGATCAAGTACTTAACTGAAATCTAACGGACGAGAGTTAGGCTAGTTCGGCCGTTTGCTTCACTGGCTCGGCAGGCGAAATTTCTCTGTTGTCTTCTCGTATCTGCTTAGTTTACGCTGCCCCTGCGGACATACAATTACCAAACACACTATAATCATTATCAATACTAACAGTAGAATTTTAAAAGAATTTTGTATCTTTAATATCTAGTTCTATTCTTTGGTGATCACCTAACTCGTAAATATATAATTTCACCATATTTCCATGGTCAATTCCATGTCCAAAATGTCCATCGATCCTACCCAGGAGATGACGAAAATGAGGTTCGTTCAAAATTATATCTATATATATATATATATATATATATATATATATATATATATTTGTCTGTTAACGCTCTAGCGGTCGCAATTTTTGTTTGAACGTTACCAAACTCGATATTTAAACGTTTTATACAAAAAGACAGATCAAGTTCGTTAACGGCTGAAATCTGACCAGTGGGAGGGGGGAGTTTCGAAAATTCAAAATATCTCCGTTACCATACGTCGGATCAAAATATTGTATAGAACTAATCTTATTGCAAATTAAATTTACTATAAATATTGCCCTATACATTTATTCTTTATCTTGAATATTAACTGTTCGGACTTTCCGCCGAGAGCTCTGGCGGCCGTTTCCGTAACTCTTCGTCCCTCGGGAATAGGTTTAGAGATTCCTTACTACTACTGTTATTATGAGGCAGATTTCTCTATTGTAAAACTTCACGTGGGAAATCTGCTTAGTTTACGCAGCCCCTGCGTAACGGACTTTTCTAATCTCATGGATTAAATAAGGGATTATAGTTCGTGACTTTTCCAATGGTTCAATTACCATTGGAATAAAGTTCCTTTATCTAAACGCTTTCTAAAAAGTAAAAAATATATATAGCCAGAATCTCCACTCCACAAATGCTAAGTCTGTCTAATGATATAAATAAAAATCACTTCTTTTTTTTCAGTTGAAATTGGAGCGGGAGACTGTCCTATTAATGAAAACTCCCGTAGACCTGAAGATATGAATTCAGAGTCTACCAGCAATTGGGAATTGCTGAAATGGACGGCCATCTTCGGCTCCCTCATGTTCCTTGTGTTGTATGGCACTGTTAATAATGGTAAGCTACAAAATGCTATATCTTTTTGCCATATTCTCCTAGACTGCTGGCAAAATGTTTATTCGATTTTTGACACATGACTTTGCCAAACGACGAGACCTATGAACAGTGGTCGAATCTCAAAAACAGTGTACACAAAAATAAAAATGCTGTTTGTTTTTTTTTTCCCTTCCTTTAACTGTATTCCTTCGTTACATTATTGTATTGGAGTTTAAACCAAGAACCTGTAAATATATAAACCAAATTAATTTATAATAAAGACAAATGAATGAAAGCTAAAATTTACTTCTGATTTTCTTCTTACTTAATCATTGGTTTAAATAACTACAAAAAGATAAATCTCATTATATATATATACTAGCGGACCCGACACACGTTGTCATGCTTGATCTATCAAGCGAAGGATATTAAATTTAATAATATTATGTTTAAAACTAAAGCTACTTTTAATAACACATAAAACAACTTTTGTTATGTTCACGTTTGCCTAAAAACAAATAGAAAATGAAATATCGCGAGTTTTTTATTCAGGCCTCCCTTGTAACCTCCACTCCAGTTTAAACCTAAAAAAATTAATATAGCTTATAATCACTGAAGTATTAAAGCTAATTTACTTGCAGTGTTTGGTTAAGTTCGGTTCAATCGTTAGTGCCCAATAAAATTGTTGGCTCCCACTTTTCCCACCAATTTTTAGTGTATATTTCGTTTATAATTTGTTATATGACAAAAGTGAATATAACAAAAGTTGCACTAAATAACAAAATAAATAACCTTTATCCTGTGCATATTTGCCGAAAAATCAATAGGAAACGAAATATCGCTATTTTTAATATTAGGCCTCCCTTAAAACCCCCACTCCTGGCCTCCATCTGCCGGGCTGATTTGTGACTCTAAACCATTCAGGGAGTCAACAAAACGCATATAAACAAAATTCATTCAAATCGGTCTAGCCGTTAAGGAGTTCAGTGACATACACACGTACAGTAGAACACACGTATATAAGTATGTACACACACACACACTGAATTGAAGCCAACTTTTGGTTGTCATCGTAAAAAATATGCCAAAACTACCTAAAACTCGGTTAGAATGAGAGACCAGGAAGCCTATTTGGCACTAAAAGGATTAAATACTCATTATTATAATAATATTAGGCTCAACGAACAAGATTATGATTCATCAGATAGTTATTTTTCAGTTCAGCAAAGTGCAGAGGCAACAGTTTATGTTTTACGAAAAATTCTTACCTAGTAAAATTTTGATGTCAATAAAGAGTGGCTCCATTCAATCCCATACAATTTTTTCTATGAGATAAACTATTGATACGTGATCTATAAAAGAATTTTAAGAAGATTTTTTGAATATATTTTTTTCAATAACGGACAAGAATTACTAAAGGGAGCTCACACGCTAGATTCTTTAGCTGGAAGACATCTGTGTGATCACCAAGTGAACATAAGTAGTCACTTTATTGTATCATAACGGTTTTAAAGATATCAAGTTTTTAATCACCAAAAGCCGATTGATATAGAAAACAAATATAAATTGCGACTGCTATAGCGTCATCAGACAAATACACTTAAATACATATATAAACAGACCTCATTTTCGTCATCCTTTGGGTTGTATCAGAGGACGTTTGAAGATTTATTCGAAACTTGTTACATGAGTACTACGCCAATAGCTTATTTTCTTTAAGGGAAATCTTAAAAGGACATAAGATCAATTTCCATTATGATTTTTAAAGAAAGTTTCTTTTTTTCCAGAGGAACTCCCTAAAACAGTGATTCATGATAGAATGAAACTCCAGTTAATCATGAAAATAGAGAACATTCATAGAGGTAAGTTAGTAATAATTCTTCTACACACAAAAAATAATTGAGGCACTTAATTTCTTTTGTTGATGATCAAGGACCACCCTATGTAAATTCTAACATTCACAAGTTCCTTTTATTTTTCTGTCCTTAAATTCAATGTAGTCCAGATGCCATTGAGAAATTAACATTTATTTTTAAGCTGTGTTCTGTTAGTTTACTATGCATATACATACATAAATATATATATATATATATATATATATATATATATATATATATATTCTTTTTGCTGTATTAATCTCGGTTGTTGTCAATAAACAGTCCGTCACCCAGGGGCTGCGTAAACTAAGCAGATTACCCACGTAAAGTTATACAATAGAGAAATCTCCATACGAGTGCCGAACAGGTACGGAAACGGCCGAACTAGCTTTCGGCGGCAAGGAATAGAAGGGCTCATAGCTCGTCCGTTACACTTAATAAAATCGCAAATATTTCGGTTAATATTCAAGTTAGAGACTTAATGTATATAACAATATTTATAGCAAATTTACTTTTCAATAAGATCGGTTTAATACAATTTTTTGATCCGACGTATAGGAACGGAGATATTTCGAATTTTCGAAATTCCCCCTCTAAACCCCCCTCCCACTGGTCCGATTTCAGCAGTTAACGAACTTCATCTTTCTTTTTACATAAAATTAAACACCAAGTTTGGTGACGATTTAACAAAAACTGCGGCCGCTAGAGCGGTAACAGAAAAATATATATGTAGATATATATAGACAGTTTTGAACGGACCTCATGGAATTTGAAGAAAAATTTTGAAAATCGTGTCATGAGTCGAAGCTCAATAGCTGATTTCCCTTAAGGGAAATCTGCTAAAAACTATATATAACGTAATGATCCGAAATTTCCAAACCTACTAGATTAATTTTAGGACTGAACGGTGAACAACACCATAAAAACCTCAAATAACGTTCAGGCATACAGTAGCAGATAAGCGTTAACCTAGCTACAAGAAGAACCACTACACAGTTGTAGTCTGTGACAGCATTAAGTCAGGAAAACACTGCCTGTAGTTTATTGATTTAAAAGGACTTAGGATTAATAACCAGGTGAAGTTCAGTCACAATTTCATGTTTATGTATAAACAAAGGAATTTTCAATTAACACCAATGTTTTTAATTTTATTTTTGATCCATGTTGTGTTGAAATAAACTAGCTCTGGCTCTACAGCGGAAAATATATAGAGGTTTATATTTCTTATTTGAGGGTTCTTTATCAATATAAATAAAACTCAAGGGTTTTTTCTGATTTTTATTTAAATTCGGCTTGAATCATTGATTTTACGATTCAGACTATTATGAGATCAATGCATTCAAATTGAAAATCTTGCCTGGTTGTCCACCCGTTCGTTACTCAATCACCCAAAAACAGCTAGGAAGATTTCTATAAATTTTTATATTTTTGAGCCAATTATCCTGAGGTACGACCTAAGCCATATGAGAATACGAATTTTCTGATAGGAGGGAGTATTTAATCCTACGTGAAAATCCATCAATATCTTCGTTAACATTGGTATTATCGAAACAACGTAAAGAGGAAATTGTGGTTAGAACAACAATTCTCGTCCTAAATCGCTTTGCAATCACGAATTTTGGCTTCCGGATGCCAAACACTGTGTTTCATTAAATACCTGAACATAATTGGAAAATTGTTTGTATATGTATTAAGGGAATTCATTTTGTTAATATGAGCGATATGATATTTTACTCATATATAAGTCTAGCGTTTTTCATCAGAATGCCTACTCAAACTTTTATCCTATATTTTCTTCGGTTGATACCATGATACAATGTTTTTTTTTTTTTTTCCTTTTGACGGGAACCTAAATTTATTTCATCCCAAAAGCAATAATAATTTGTCAATATTCGCAACATTCCACGCTTCATGCTCAAAACTATAAATTTCACTAATTTGAAGGTAAGAAATTCATTATTTACAGCTTCCGAATAACCAAAATTTATATTGACGGGAAGCCATTATTGTATCAATTAGTTTTCGGGATAGCAATTTTAATCATAAATTTGTCTAACTGCTTAAATCTCGTGTAAAACAAATGCATGAGAACTGTTTAACAATACATGTTATAAGCATTTAGTTAAGGTGAATATGACTGGATTATTTTGTATATCTAATCTTTATATTTCCAGGGGAATAAAGTTTTTAACTTGGTCTTGGATCACTGACGTATATTTCTATCATCAATTTAAAAATGTTGTTAATGGTCTCCAAAAGTGCTCTTATTTGATTGAAAAAGAATCGTTATATGGCGCGAGTTAATGAGAAAGGTACGAAATGTGTTTAAAGAGATTTATTGGTACAGAATATGACGGAATGAAATAAGAACAAGGTTAAGACAAAAAGTCCGTCACGCAGGGGCTGCGTAAACTAAACAGATTTCCCACGAGAAGTTTTACAATAGAGAAATCTGCCTAATAACAACTGTGGTAGTAAGAAACCTCTAAACCTAAAACATTATTTAGGTCGTAATAACCCAGTAGTTTCTAGCCCCAAAAAACAGTTAACCTAACCTCTAAACCTCTTCACGAGGGACGAATAGTTATGGAAACGGCCACCAGAGCTCTCGGCGGAAAGTCCGAACATAGCCTACTGGTGACCACACGCAGAATACAAATGCAAATATCTCAGTTAATATTCAAGATAGACAAAAAATGTATATAACAATATGTATAGTAAATTTAATTTGCAATAAGATTGATTCTGTACAATTTTTCGATCCGACGTATAGTAACGGAGATATTTCGAATTTTCGAAAATCCTCCCCTTTAAACCCCCCCTCCCACTAGTCCGATTTCAGCCGTTAACGAACTTGATCTTTCTTTTTACATAAAACGACTACATATCGAGTTTGGTAACGATCAAACAAAAATTGCGACCGCTAGAGCGGTAACAGACATATATATAGATAGATAGATAGATAGATACAGTTTTGAACGGACCTCATTTTCGTCATCTCCTGGGTAGGATCGATGGACATTTGAAGAAAAATTTTGAAAATTCAGTCATGAGTACAAACTCAATAGCTGATTTCCCTTAGGGGAAATCAGCTAAAAGAATCGTTATATGGCGCGAGTTAATGAGAAAGGTACGAAGTGTGTTTAAAGAGATTTATTGGTACAGAATATGACGGAATGAAATAAGAACAAGGTTAAGACAAAAAGTCCGTCACGCAGGGGCTGCGTAAACTAAGCAGATTTCCCTCGGGAAGTTTAGTAATAGATAATATACATACTGCTAGCACAACGACACCGTGAATAAAACAAACGGAAATAAGAAATGTTTCATCCAATTTCAATAACCTGCCGACAGGAAGCGTTAGGTTAGAAAAGTAAACAAACGGGCCGGGCCGGCTCACACCGGAAAGAAAAACAATTACTGAAAAATATCAGAATATAACACATTATTTTATTGAGAACTATTTACTATATCTAGTACTGTAATTAGTAATGAGTCAGAATAATTGTTATCTCAATCAATAAAATTTTAGTAGTCCAAAACTTTAAGATGGGGGGGGGGTCACCAGGGCATATTTGCATGTATCTCGTATAATAAAGGTCTCTTGAATACAATTTTTGGTATTTAAACTTCCAATAATGTGATTTATTATGTAGTAGAGTATAGTTTACGTGACATGAGTAGAAGTGGCGGTTTGCTAAAAACTGAAAAATGCAAATATCTCGGTTAGTATTCAAGATAGAGAATAAACGTATATGACAATATTTATAGTACATTTAATTTGCAATAAGATTGGTTATATACAAGTTTTCGATCCGATGCATAATAACGGAGATATTTGGAATTTTCGAAAATCCCCCCCCTTTTTTTTAATTTTTTTTTTTTTAAACCCCCCCTCCCTCTGGTCCGATTTCAGCCATTAACGAACTTGATCTATCTTTTTACATAAAACGGTTAAATATCGAGTTTCGTAACGATTAAACAAAAATTGCGACCGCTAGAGCGGTAACAGACAAATATATATATATATATATATATATATATTATATATATATATACAGTTTTGAACGGACCTCATTTTCGTCATCTACTAGGTGGGATCGATGGACATTTGAAGAAAAATTTCGAAAATTCCGTCATGAGTACAACCTCAATAGCTGATTTCCCTCAAGGGAAATCTGCTAAAAGTAAACAAAGTTAATAATTAAAAACATGATTTTTAGAAAAACATTAATAAATAAATAAATGTAGGCAGGCGGTGAGGTCGGCCACAGTTATAATATAATCTAGAGAGGATAATATTAAAATTCATTCTATTCTTTAACACCAACATTGTCATTCCCAATAAAACTTTTAACTTAATGATAGGAATATACGTCAGTGATCCAAGGCCAAGCGTAATGAAAATATATGTAGCTCTGATGTATAAAACTGTTAAAGAATATTTTTATGTCTAGAGCTAGAAAATTTATTCTATATTATAAATTATATTCCCCCTTAAGAAGAAGTTATTGTTTTTAATATATGTATAAGTTGAAAGTGTATCAGGACTTTTTATTTTCTTTAAGTCCAAAAATGGTATTTATTAACGTCAACTTTTGGCTACTATGGCATATTAATTGGGACGGGTTATCTACAGGTTACCACCCTTTATATTTTATTTAATGAGTTCGTCGGTAAATAAATTCCTATTGCCCAGGCGAGAATCGAACTCGCCACTCCAGGTTTACCACATGAGAGTAAAGAAACGCTTTTGCTCACATGGCTGACCTGAGCCCCACAAATGGTATTTGATGGTGAAAACACTTCGGAGATTGGTTATGGAGCTAAAAGCCGGATCGCTTCTGGACCTTTCTTTGTCAGTACTTCTGGCTTCAAACACTCCATTCTTCCTGTACATATGACTTCTATACTCTTCTTTTTACCTTTTCTCTGAGTTATCAGTGTAAATGGAGGAGGGAAAGTCTACAAGCCGAAGACTGCATGATCACATGCCTAACATGACAGAATGCCAATACATAAAAAAGTCAGGCTTATTGCATTTCTATTTTCGACAGAAGGCTCCCTATAACTCGTTCCTTAGTGCCCTTCCCACGCAATGCTAAGAAAAAATCGCTTACTAGTATTTTAGCAACTAATATATGGCTGATTTGAATTAATAGTCGAACTAAGGGTGTTTCACAATCCAAAAGATTTCAATTTTTTCCACCAGAAAAAAAGTCTATGTATTTTTCTTTTTGTTTTTGCCTTAGAATGATTTGCTTATAGGCCGACGACAAAATAGTTTTCGTTCCGAATTATAATAATACTAAAATTTTGAACATTTCATTCGCGCACACCCCACTTTCTAATTTAATTTTCTACAATTCTTGCTGTATACGTCTTTTTCTCGAATATTTGCATTTTTTGTTGTCTTGTCTTCTGTAAACCTCAATTCCTACTAATACGAGTACCCGAGCTATTAAATATTGCATAATATTGCAGAGCTATCAAATACTGCTTCAATTTAAACTGCGTGACGGTCTTTCTTTTTTGAGTCTTTAATTTCTTATTATTTTCTCTTTTTCGCTAGTCATTAATACAGTGAACTGTTGCCCCTTAAGATTCGATTTTAAATTATTAATTGGTTTTGAATAGATAAATATCTTATTGTTATTCCTCAAGAGTAATTTTTTGTATTCAAAGATTCATCCTAAGGATATTCTTAAGTTTGTTTAAATATTTTAAACAGGTTATAACTTGTAGGATGGCATGAATAAATTAAATGATTTATTTACGTCCACTTTTTGCAACTAAGACTAATTAGGACGGGTTATCTACAGGCTAACGCCCTTTTCTAGCCAGGGTGAGCCTAAGGATTTTATTTAATAAGTTCCGGGGGGCTCAGGTTAGCCATGCGAGTTAAAGCGTTGACTTTTATCTCACATGGTAAACCTAGAGTGGCAAGTTCGATTCTCGCCAGGGCAAAGGTAATTATTTAGTGACAAAATTCATTAAATAACATCCTAAAATTCCACCCTGGCTAGAAAAGGGTGGTAACCTGTAGATAGCCCGTCCCGATTAGCCTAAGTTGCAAAAAGTGGACGATAATAATTAATAAAAAATAATAATAAGTTCAGTCACTAATTTCCTTTGCCCAGGCGAGAATCGAACTCGCCACTCTAGGTTTACCATGTGAGATTAAGGTCACATGATCTGAGGTAACTCTCATGGCTAACCTGACCACCAAAAATAATTATTATTATTATTTATTAACGTCCACTTTTTGAAACTAAGGCTAATTGGCTCACGTCTAATTAACAGATGATTTACTGTGCATTTCATCACTTCTAATTATGACTCATCTATGTAGTGTTTAGTGGACTGAGTGGGGTGAAATAAATAGTGCTGTACGCTTTTCAACTTGTATATTCAGAACAAGCACAAAATAACCTCTTCATCATGAGGATGTAATATGTTACACAAAACACGTCTATTTAGAGTACTTACACTTCACACATTTTCGCCGGACACAACACAGTCTCAGTTTACTCAATATAATAAAGTTCCAGTTAACGCGAGACACCAGATATTTTCACACTCAATCCCGTTAACTATTTTTCACTGACAGAACATATTTTTTAAAACCATCTGGTATTTTTTTATACCGCCAGGTTATCATATTTGATAGCGAACGACTCACGAGTACGTGATTCGCCGCTACAAGTGTATTGGTTCTCTGAATTGGTTCTAACTATCAATGCTCAAGAAAGTTGTAATGTCGATTAATTGGTTATAAATACTTATGAAATATCTGAAGTCATTGGTATTAATTTCAGTAATTTATCTCTTATATTTTTCTAAATTTAGTGATCTTTATATTACTCCAAATAACGTCTAAATACTGTTTCTAGGGCCGCATTTCACAGTTATTCACCACATTTTTGCATTAATTTGTTTGTATATTGTATTAACATTCCTCAGCAGGTTAATTAAATTGTAGTTTCCTTATTCTGTCGCTGCATTCTTGTTCTAGCAAGGGACATTTCTTATAATATTTGGCAGAATTCTGATAGTGCAGAATCTGCTCCATCCTTATCAGCTAGGTTAAAATATTAGATATAATATGTTTTGTTGAATAAAGCCTGTACTTAGATAAACTGGATATTTTGGCTAATCAGCTTTTTAGCAGATTTCCTTTAAGGGAAATTTTTCTTCAAATATCCATGGATCCTATCTAGGAGATGACTTAAATCAGGTCCGTCCAAAAGTATATATATATATATATATAAACAAACAAATTAAGCCTCCCCTTTTTTGGGGGGTACCTATCAAGGTCAGCCTCCTTATCTGCCTTATTTAAGGTAATTATTTCCACTTTAAGTCTGATATAAATACCATTTTTTTGGGGGATGTTGCTAAGGGAGCATATATGTATATATATATATATATATATATATATATATATATATATATATATATATATATATATAAATATATATATATGCCTCCTACCGCTCTGGCTGTCGCAATTATTGTTTAATCGTTGCCAAACTCAATATTTTTATGTAAAAAGAAAGATCAAGTTCGTTAACGGACCAGGGGGGGGGGGTTTATAGAGGAAGAATATCGAAAATTCAAAATATCTCTGTTCGAAGTTGGCTGCCCTATTTGTTAACAATTCAGACGCTTTCCGTTTTAGATATTATTAACTCGTTAATTGACAGAATTATTTCTTATTACCGTTTGTGTTTATTCCCTTAACATTCACTGTGAGGTTACTTACAAATAACTTATTTGTAATCGGAATAGACACCTCTACTTTAAACAAAAAAAAACCCTTATATTAACATCATGTTTTCTCATATATCTATCAACCTGCAACACATCTGAATTTGCTTAGTTTACGCAGCCCCTGCGTGACGGACTTTTTTGAAATGATCTACAATCACGTTACTAAAAGGAAGAGGTTGGGAAGTAACCTGTACACTCCCATGCTGCTCATAATTAGTTTTCCGTGAGTTCATTGTGAATATGTAACCGGCTCCGGTGGAAATATCTGTTCTGGAATTATTAACGTTCACTGAACAAACATGAGCTGGATATTAAGTGTTCTGAAGAATCATATTACGAATCTCGAGTAAATTATGCCCTCGTCTATTTGTAGTGGAGAATCCTCACATTTTATTAATCGTGTTGATATCAGCTGGTAATTGGATTGATTGCGGCAGCCGTAACAGTAAATCATTCAGGTACTGATTATCAATAGGTTCATTATGTGGTAATCAGGCCCTCAATGATATACTGATTTACTGGAATCAATAGGTCCGTTATGTGGTAAGGGGCTCAGGTTAGCCATGTGAGTTAAGGCGTTGTTGCTCTTAATTCTCCTTGCTTCGTGGGTCCCCTGTTGGGCAATGTTAATTCATTTATTGATGGACTAGTAAAATAAAATCCTTAGTTCCTTAGTGGCTAGATGGTAATATTTTTTTTTTGTTGTATTATATATTTTATTTTATTTAGAATATTAGAGCCCCTCCATCACTCTCGACAGAAGCTGCATCCCTTCACTACAATGAGAGGAGCAGCCTCTCCCTGCCTGGCAAGGAAGTCAAGAGCTAAGGAGGAATGGCACTTGATAAGAAAATAGCCACTGCTATCACTTCACTTTACACTTCTATAGGAGATCTCTGGGCCATTGCCTTATTGTAATATTAGCCATAGAAACACGAAGTAGACGCCAAAAATAATGATATTGGGTCTGTGATAAATGTTCGGGAAAATAGACAGACACGAGACACAGCTACTGATTGAATAAACATTAGAACTGGTTCACTGAAATTGACGATATTTAAGATAAACATTTTCCCAACTAGTTGCTGCACACCCCAAGTATTGCATATTATACTCCTGCTGTAAGAAATAAATTTTATTTTGTCCCATATTGAGTATTGGCATCTCGTGGGATCAGAATATGTGTAAACCTTGACTGTATAGGAAAGTCAAATCAGCAAATGTTGCAGGCAATAAGTGATGTCAATGTTTTTTCGTGGCCTGTGGGAAAATAAACAGTCATGTTCAGTTTTATCTTGTTTATTAACAACAATAGCATCTTCTTGAGTTGGAATATTTACAGGTGACAACAAAAAAGTATATTTACAATGATAGTTTCAACAGCCACTTAACACAGTCGCAGTTAACACAACATAAAACAATTACTGCTAGCACAAGACACGAGATATAACTTTAGTGAATTCCGTCACTACATAAATTCCTTTGCCCTGGCGGGAATCGAACTCACCACTCTAGTTTTACCATGTGACATCAAAGTCCACGCTTTAACTCACATGGCTAACCTGAACCCCATATTATTATTTTATACTGCGAGATTACCTTTTTATAGCGAAATATAGTGGTACAGTTTTAATTATAGAACTTCTATTAATTCATAGTTTTTGATGTTTTTCTAATCATTTGCGAAGTGGGGATACTAACCTTAATTAACACACAAATTCTATTACAATCCACTTTTTTTTTTGCCATAGCATGAAGTGGACGTTAATAAATCAATATTATGGTCGTTTTAATTGTGATATAGCAAGAAAACCTGACTCTCAGGTTACGTATTTGAGCTAAAGCTTTGGTCTTAAAGAACTCTCCCCCTTCACAGCGGGGAAAATTGAAATTTTGTTGAGCCTGCCTCACAAGTCCTTGTTCCGACCACAATTTAACAAAACACCGCCACGCAAAGACAGTGTAAACAAATCCATTGCACTCCCTTAGTACTAATGAAGACTATAAAGAAAATTTGGCTAACAAAAGTTATAAAGCTGACTGATGTATAACAACTTCATTACTAATATTATTAAGGTCTTCGGGTATTGACCGTGTCTTCATTTTAGTTGCCAACGTTTCGCTAGACATGGTTCTAGCTTCCTCAGGGCTATCTCTGAGACTGAAGAGTGTGTGTTCACCTCAGGTATATATGTGTCTTATCCGTTTTCCTTGGGCGGAGTCTTCCCTTCCAGGTGTGTGCGGATACTTCTTCCGCGGTAGCCGTTCCCTGGCTATACCGTCGCTATAGGCTATAGTTTCATTACTGTTGTAGATCAGATGCTTAGTAGCTCAGATTTGTTGCAGGTTGATAGATATACGAGAAAACATGATGTTAATATAAGGTTTCTTGTTTAACCCTTCACAGGCAAGGCTGGGTCGCTGGTGACCCAGAGGGTGTTTAAAATGTTTTAAGGGGGGAAATAGGGGAAGGAGGAGTGGGGGTTTGCAAAAAACCCTCCTTCTGAGTATTGCTCCTGACATCTAGGAGGGAAGCTGAGTGGTCTTGACTATAATATTAAGCCTGTTTCTTCCTGTACTCTAGAAACCTCGATCCTGGGTCACATATGACCCGCCTTGCTTTTCTTGCACTTATATTAATCAATTTTTTCTATAAATTTATGGTTTTTTAAATTTATTGAACTGACTGCTCAACTGTTCAACACAACTGAAAAGTTTCTGTAACAGAATGGCATCTGAAAATGTTTTATTTAGGACTGCTGAGGAAATTCTACAATAGCTTGAGCAACAACGAGCAGAAGAACCTGATGATGATTTCCAGGATTCAGCCAGCGAAGATGAAAATCCAGAGTTGGTAAATGATGACTGCGTCAATGATGAGTTTCATCCACTTCCTGAGGATGATTTTGATGAGGAAATGTTCCAAATTACTCATAGTGAGTGAAATTTCTTCTTAGGAAACAATATGGATAGACAAACCTTTACGGTATCCCTTTTCGAGAACACCCACTCGAAATTTGTTGAAATTCCCAATGACCAAGAATAGTGCTGGAACTACCCGCGGAGAGTAGGAATGTCTTTTCTTATTATTTTCACATGAAATGATAGAGAAAATTACTACTTTCACTAATGAGGAAATCGCAACCAGGGCCAAAACATTTGCCTCCAAACAGTGGTACATTGGAGAAACCAATACATTAGAAACAACAGAATTACTTGGCTTGCTCTTGAGAGGAGGCACATTACACAACCTCACCATGGACGACTTATTTTGCTGTAATGGATGATCCTTTTTCCTTACATTAATAAAAATGAACTCATTTATCTTTCAAATGTTGAACTTTTATAGACTCGTGTATATCGTTAAGTACAATAAACTTTATAAACTGTGTTTTCCTTTATTTAATTTTATTTTTAAGTACCTCCTAGGATATGTAATATGAAAGAATACTGCTATAAATATGATGGGGTCACCCATGACCCACCTTGCCTGCATTGTAATTATCATATACCTTGCCTGTGAAGGGTTAAAGTAGAAGGTGTCTATTCTATTACAAAAGAGTTATTTGTAAATATAATTGGACACATGCCGAAGAAAGGGCCCTCCAAATCTAGATGTAGACGAGACCATTCTTTCTGTAGTCTTTGGCCAACTGCTACAATATTTCCCCTCCCTGATTCTTTTGCCGCATACCGGTTACAGACAGAACATTTCCTCGATATCTCTTCGATGTCCTTATCCAACCCAGACCACCTCGCTAGACTACAGGCAAGGGAAGGCGTTCTGGAAGCCCTGGGTGATCTAGAAGATACTCGGACAGAACACTTGGCTGGTTGAAGTAGAAGGAAGGCTGATAAAGAAACACGCGGATCAGCTGAGCAGAAGGAAGGGATCATCTAAGGGTTGTTGTAGATCAGATGTTTAGTAGTTCAGATGTTTGGAGAGATCAGATGTGTTGTAGGTTGAGAGATGTGTGAGAAAAGATGCTGATGAAATGAGGTTTGTTGTAAAAAGTAGAAAGTGTCTATTCTCTACTCAAAATGTTCACTTCATTAGAAAAAACAAGAAAATAAACGTATTTAATAATATGAATCGAAAGAACTATGCGTGGTTTTGAAAAAGTCAGGCTCAGGTTGGCCATGTGAGTTAATGCGTTGACTTTTATCTGACATTGCAAACCTAGAGTGGTAAGTTCGATTCTTACCTGGGCAAAGGAAATTATTTAGTGACGAAATTCATTAAATAACATCCTAAAATCCCACCCTGACTAGAAAAGAGTGGCAACCTGTAGATAACCCGACTCAATTAGCCTGAGTTGCAAAAAGTGAACGTTAATAAATAATAATAATAATTGGAAAAATCATTTCCTTCCTATCTACCACAGTTGTTCACAAGTTTCTTTTTTTTATTACGACAACCAGATTTCCAGGTTCTAATGCAAGAACCAGTGAAGCAATTGTAAAAATTGCTCCATCTGATTTGGATAGGCATGTTTTTTAGCAGATTTCCCTTAAGGTACTCATGTCGTGATTTTCGAAATTTTAATTCAAATGTCTATCGATCCTACCTAGTAGATGACGAAAATGAGGTTCATCAAAACTTTGTGTGTATGTATGTATGTATATATATATATATATATATATATATATATATATATATATATATATATATATATATTTGACTTGCCACTCTAGCGGTCGTAATGTTTGTTTTATCGTTACCAAACTTGATATATAATCGTTTTATATAAAAGGAAACATCAAGTTCGTTAATCGGACTAGGGGAAGGGGGGTTTAGAGGGATATAATTTCGAAAATTCTTAATATCTCCGTTATTACGCGTTGCTGGACCGAAAAATTCGATAGAACCAATCTTATTGTATATGTAATGTTCTATGTTGTTATATACATGTGTTCAGTCGTCAGTTTGAATTTTAAATGTCCCGCGCTCGCGGGGTTCATAGACCCGCCACACACACATGCATATCGCCAAGGCCGTGGCCACAGCGGAAAAACACGTGCAGTTCAAGGAGGCATCGGCCAGCAACAAGGATAGGGTCAGTTGCTCTCAGACGCTGGGGTCGTTCATACGGCCAGTGGGGCCTAGCCCCTCTCCCTCCACTACAGATCACCGCTTCACAGATAACCGCTTCATAGATAACCGCAGTTGGAAGTCACCCGTGATAGTCATTCAGTTGTTTCATCTCCCGCAAGGCTGCCATCCTGTTTATCACCGCAACAAGCGAGAAGACTCCATCATTTCAAGGAAAGTGCATGATTACCGCAAGTACCTATTTAATAATGCTAGCATTATTTGCGCCAATATCGAATGAGTACTCATATATCATAGGACCGACCGCTCATTTTGTAGATATAGTTATATGGCCGCCATATTAGTTCATAAAGTTACTTTCTTTTGTTTACTGCTCAAATTTCATTTTATTATAATATATTTCTATTACAGATAAGTTAATGCATAACGTAAGGTTCCTTTGTCTTGTTCAACCTCTAGATATAACGAGTAGCATATAGATATAATTCACTATTTCAATATACCTAATTCTTAAGAGAACTCACATAGTGGTTTATATTTTTGTACCTTTTCCCTCATATCTCCAGGAGAAATAACAAATGGTTCAGTCTAAATTCTCTCTTACTCTTGCCTTTAACACAAGCTTTCCGCCATTACATTTTGGTGCCGACATTTTCTATTATTACCGCAAAAGCTTACCGCACGCCCCTACAACATGCATTGTTTCACTATTTTGATTATTAACCGTGATATTTGCATATTTTAGTGTTTTGTCTTAACCCTTTCCTTGCGCAAAGCCACTAAAGTGGCTTGAATCAAGCCCCACTCCAACTCATATTAACAATATGCTATTATGTGTATGGAGCACTTTATTTGAAGCCTAAATACAAAATATTGTTCTCATTGAACTTGTACGTTTTGAGGCAAATGAAAATGCCTAACGCACGCGGGAAATCTACTTAGTATTTTTTTATAACTGATAATAATAAATAGCAAGTCCGGAGAAGATTTTCAAGCATTCAAAGAAGAGTATTTCTTTTTTACTGTTTTTATTTTTAGAATTGCTCGGATTCTCAAAGATGAGAGGCCTGGAATTTGCAAAAGACGTAATGAATGGTTTGGAAAACCTTCACAAGCAACATATAGAGGAATTTGATCTATTCTCGATGCTGGTAAGTCTTCTTCATCTTCCTCCTAATGCCATTTCTAGCTTGGGGTGACGTCGAACCAACGACAGTCATGGCCATGCTTCATGGTTTTTGCAGTGCTGCTTCAGCTATTGCAGAGATTTTTCTCCAATGCATTGGTCATACTCTCCATACAAAATCTATTTCTTCTGAGTTGCCTCTTGCAAATTTAAAAGGTTGACTGAATGTGTATCATTCTCATGTTGTGTTTATCTATCACTGTTCGGAGTTTCAACCATAAAATTTGCAAAAGGAGTACATGTGAAAAGGAGTGATCAAAATAAAAACTATAAATGGTGTTAGGTTGGTTCTCGATGGATAAGTAAAGAAAGGTTTTTGTCCTGTGGACATGTGACTAAACCTACAAATCTTTGGAGCAAACATAAATAGCCTTAGGTTGCTGATTTTATGAAACATTAGCATAGCTCTGACTATGTACTGACGAGATGATGTACCTTTTATACTCATG
This sequence comes from Riptortus pedestris, assembly GCA_019009955.1. NCBI lineage: Eukaryota > Metazoa > Arthropoda > Insecta > Hemiptera > Alydidae > Riptortus > Riptortus pedestris. The sequence continues at coordinate 25,961,154 of CM032228.1, forward strand.
GATACCACTTGAGCTGTCATTTCTGGCAATTTACTATAACCGTAGTTTTGTTAATGTGAAAAAAAACATTTAGACATTCAGAAATATCGGAGTTGAATAGGCAATACCTAGATTATTTTTAAGGCTTCTCTCTCAAACCAGAAATGATGCAAGATAATAGGAAATAGTGCTTGGGTTTTTAATCCAATGATTTCCTTCAATATATTGTTTTTCCTCTGTATTTTATCAACTATAGCAATTCTAGATTTTAAGGGCAGATAATTATAAAACTCAGTGCGCGCTCACAAATACACTTAAACGCGTATATTTCGCGATGCCCTCTAATTTATAAACAATGTATTAATAATAAATTAATGTCAACACGTTGCAAAAATATTTTTTAGAAATTATTTTAATGTATTTTCTCTTTTCATTACGCTATTTCAAATGTCCATTTCAATGAAATGAAATGTACTTTAGTATACTAATAACTAATTTGTTTTTGGTCTTTATATTACTTTTATTAAACTGTTTAAACTTTATTATTCATGGCAAGCATCAAATAGTCTGAAGAGGTGGTGGAAATATTTGGAAAAAAAAATGTAGATTGAATTAAATACATTTTTTTTAAAGCCATTATAAGCAGCAGCTGTCTAGGTTCGCCGAATACATGTCACTTATCGTGACTTATTATACATCTTATAATCAAATATGCATTTATTTATTATTTAAAGGATGTTATTATCTTTGTTTAGATTATGGCTAATGCTCATTCTAGAAAAGTGACTGACTGTAAATTGATTACTAACAGGATATTGAAGAATCGAAAGACCACACCGTGCTTAATTGAATATAAGAATTCCAGTGCCTTAACATGCAAAACTGAGAATAATTAAAGTAATTGTTTTTTTTTTGTGGATTTAATTTTGATTTAGCATCTTATTGTGTATGAGATATTTCACTTACATGTAATTGGTCTTAGTATGTCTAAGCAAGACCCTTATCCCCATCTTACTGGGTCAACACCCAGCAGTTTAAGTTGAGGAATTCTGTCAGTTTCCCTCCAAGTTTCCCGAACGCCTGTGACATATTCGGTCTCCTTCCAACGTCACCTGGTCAGAAAAATAGTTTTGTTTGGCAGGCCAGGTCGTAACTCACCTCTACTAAAATGGTGAAATTTTACTACCGCAATGCAGGATCACTTGTTTCTTGTTCACTTTCAAAATTCTGAGTTTTTGCAATTTTAATCTGAGCTCCAGTTTCTGCACTGATCACTGAAGAAATCTCTCGTTTAGTATTTATAATCTGAAATTCTGACTATTTATTATCCTCTTCAAAAGAAATTTTAATAGAAGTAGCCTCTGACGAGGGGAGTGCACGGCCTTCCCCCACCAATTTGAATGAAAATTTTTTAGTGTTTAGTACCAAATGAAAAAACAATTCTATTAAAGCGAGAGAACGTGCTTCTCAATCGTTCTTCTAAAAAAAAAAAAAAATTAAAAAATGTTAATGTTTGCCTGAACGTCTTAAGGTGTTCCCAAGAAAGCCATTTCAATGAGTCCACCGTGGCTCAGGTAATAATAGCACTTTCCTTTTGCCACCGTAAATCTCGAAATCGAATCTCGCCAGGAGTGGCTATTTTTTTCTGTTTTTTTTTTTTCATTTTTTACTTCTAGGGAGTTTGTTTAATATTAATAAATAAATAAAAAGTAATTTTAATAATTGACATTTAATTTATAGCGTGTTCCTTATATTTAAAGAAAATCCAAATGCTTTCTATCGAAAATGTAATAAGTATAAGGAAATATTTAATATTAGGGGCTTAGGTTAGCCATGCGAGATAAAGCGTTAACTTCAATCACACATGGTAAACCTAGAGTGGCGAGTTCAATTCCCGCCTGGGCAAAGGAAATTATTTAGTGACGAAATTCATTAAATAACATCCTAAGTCCCACCCTGGCTAGAAAAGGGTGGTAACCTGTATATAACTTGTCCCAATTAGCCTGACCCAATAGTATCTAATATTGTACAAGAACTTTATTATTAATTGAAAGCATAAGTATATAACAATTATCGATAATAACGCACATATTTTAATAATATTATTAATCGGTTTTATTTAACCTTACCAATTTATTTGATATTATTTTATTTCACAACTAATAAATATATTTATAATTTTCTAGCTCTTGACATAAAAATATTCTTTAAAAGTTTTAAACGTTAGAGCTATTTTCATTATACTCGGCCTTGGATCACTGACGTATATTTATATCATCAAGTTAGATTAGAAGTGCATTCTCTCGCTTTAACGGAATTGGTTTTTCAACAGGTACTAAATACTAAAAGATTTTTGTTTAAATCGGTGGGAGGAAGGCCGTGCACTCTATAATCTCTCCACAGATCAAACTGAAAGAGCGCATCAAAAGTCACAATTACTGGTTTAAACCTCAAACCATTGAGTTTATTTAACAACTATAGTTGTATTTGCTAGATAATGTTGCTCTGTTAAAGTTTTCAACATTAATTTCTTACCTTGTTTTGTCACTATTTTAATATATTACTATGAAAGCTAATACTATTTCAATGCCAAAGATTATTGTGAAGAACAGTGTTGTGCCGTGACTCTGTAAGTAACAGTATAGTGCCGTGTTTAAGACATCGCGAAGTTAAGGACAGTGCAGAGCCGTCTTTTTGTGAACTTCAGTGACCGTGAGTGAATTATTGGACTGTGTAATAACAAGAACAGCGACGCTATCAGTGCATGCTGTGAGTAGTAATTAAGAATAATTAACCAAATGTGTAGTGCATTGTTTAATAAATTGTGCAGTGATAAAAACTCTGAACCTTGTGTGTCTTTAATTTTGTAATCCAAAAGAACTCTAATGAACAACGTTTATTACTGATTTTGCAATAAAACTTAACAATATTTTTTAAACAATTATTTATTAACGTCCAACTTTTTCTACTATGGCTAATCCCCTACCACCCTTTTCTAGCCTGGGAAGGGGGAGGGACTAATGATTTAATGAGTTCGTCACTAAATGAATTCCTAGGTTTACCATGTGAGATTAAGGCCAACGCTTTAACCACTGGCTTATCTGATCCCAGTTTTTTTTTTTAAAAAAAAAATCCTATTGGCTTAGCAAATATCAGGACCTATGCTTTCTGTGAGGGCGTTTCAGTAACTAAAAAAAAAATTATTTTGTCTCAAATACTCAAACCTAAGGTCTAATCTTATTTGTAACTTAAAATTATTAAGACACTTAATATATAATTTTATCATTAAATGGAAATTGAGAGAATTATCTATTTATTCCTTAAACTGAATATTTCAATTAAAATAAATTTCAGAATCAATGAAAAGTTTTATTGGAATAAAAACCCTTAGTGAGGGTATTTGTTATTTAATGGGTGCTAAGTATATGATAATGTATGTCAGTGCTAGGATCCATTTAAATACATTAGAATAATCGTTAAATTAAATTAAATTTGTTGCATGATCACAAAATGATTAAGCTTTCTAATAAATAATTTAAATAATACTTATTTATTTATTCTTTTTTTTAATGAATGAGAACAATTAAAAACGTTTTGCACTAATGCATATTTTATGTGCTTTTAGAAGTGATTCCCGCGTTAAAATAATGGAAATGGGACGAAAGACATATCAGTAGTACTTCATTGTCACCCTGTTCCACAAATAACAGGAATGAAGGCTCTCCCAAATTGTGTCAATTACTAGAACCCTTCCCATGAATTTTGATTCTCAAATAATTCGACAGGAGTCGCTATAAAAGGCCGCTCTGTTTTCTAAATGAAAGTTGGGTGTTATTGTATACATTTGTGGTTGTATAGAATTATATATATATATATATATATATATATATATATATATATATATATATATATATATATATATATATATATATATTAGGATAATAATTAATAATAGATATTTCGAATAATGTGTTCTGTACTTAAGGATTGAAGGACATAACTCGGGGATTTTTAAGTGTTTGAGTGACATTTTAATTAAATTTTCTGTAATGACGGAGTGGATCATTCAGTGTATTCTTAGAATGTCACTTATATACTATTATTTACCAAAAGTGGAATTAACCTTACAACTACATAAGACAATTGTAAACATAGTTTTAACAAACAGTGCCGAACTAGAAATAACCAAGATAAGATTAAAACCAATACTTATCCCTACACAAAAGACTAAAACTGGCACACAAAAGACTAAAACTGGCACACAAAAGCAAAGGACACGAAGACCGAAGTAAGATATTTGTACTTTTGGAATGACCAACTGAAAACTGAAATATACAAACAGCACTCTCCAATAACGAATGTACAAATTCACATGGACCTACACCACTACTTCCAACCATAATCGAATTACTTATGAGAAAGTACTACAGATAATAAATCCAAATTAGCTCAATTGGCAGTGAGATGGAAATTCTCACTTACAAACGGAATATCAGCATAGGAAAACACCGAACTTGCACGATTCAACGCCAGGGGTAGGTTAACCTCACGGGACCACTTTCAGGATAAAAAAGACTAAATTATTAGAAAAAGGGCTGTAACACAAAGTAATTTATACCATCATAAAAGATACACTAGAAACAAATATAATTGACCCAGAAAACCGTATAACAAACTTATCACATCACAAGCAGAAGCTATCAAGACATGGTCCAGGTACATTGTGAATTTTCAGAATAAGTTAGAATCTAAAAAAAAGTTTAGTTCCATGTATAACAATGTTTTGGGTTAAAAGAATCGGGAATTATCAAGAATCTGTCACTAAAAACTACCTGACATAAACGATTCAAGATTTTCACACGGACAGTGGCAAATCTTCCACAGAATGTTATTAAATCATAAGATGGTGAGACTAATGTATTAATAAGATTTAAATTGTTTACATTAACAAATATGTTATGGGCACTAATGAATTTTATAGGAAACGTAGAAATAATCAGTTTGTTTACTTTAAAAAAGAAAGGCTGTAAAAAGAGCTTTCATGCCCCCACAAACACAAAAAATAAAATAAATCATAAGAGATACACTAGAAACAAATAAGGTATAATTGAGCCAGGAAACCTTATAACCAACTTACCACATCACAAGCAGAAGCGATTAAGACGTGAAATATCAATCATACTAGAAATCGCAAAGGAATAAAAATTAAGTAATGGCATTGATTCAACTCACAAAAAAACGGCAAAAACCGTAAAGCTAATCTAAGAACTAACAAATTTATATTAACTAAAGCTGGCCTACAAACGCATACCAGAAGTAATTACCCAGTATACTAAGTGCTACACCAGCACAGTAGGTAACACCACTACAAATTCCTAAACATGAATCCAGAACCATCTGTACTGAGAGCACTGGTATTGCTAAGGTAAACGCAGCAGTAATTATGGCCAAATAAGTAACGAACATATTATGGGAACTAATGAATGTTATAGGAAACGTATAAATAATCAGTTCGTTTACCTTAAAAAAAAAAGAAGTCCGTCACGCAGAGGCTGCGTTAACTAAGCAGATTTCTCAAGTGCGTCACGTTTTTGCATTTATCTCAAAAATTAAAAGTTCAATGAGAACAATAATTAGTATTTAAGTTTCAAATAAAGTGCTTCATAACATAATGGAATAACGGATCATATCAGATGAGTAGGAGTGGGGGTTTACTGAATCCAAAAAACTGAAAAATACAAATATCTCAGTTAATAATCAAGATAGCGAAAAGATGTACATAAAAACATTTATAAAATATTACTTTTTGAATAAGAATGGTTCTATTTAATTTTTCGATACGACGCTTAGTAAAGGAGATATTACGAATTGTCGAAATTCTCCTTCTTTAACCCCCCCCCCTCTCCTCCCCCTGGACGGATTTCAGCCATTAACGAACTTGATCTTTCTTTTTACATATAACCACTAAATATGGAGTTTCGTAATGATTAAATAATAATTGCGGCCGCTAGAGCGGTAACAGTCAAATATATATATATACAGTTTTGAACGGACCTCATTTTTATCATCTCTGAGGTAGGATAGATGGACATTTGAAGAAAAATTTCGAAAATCACGTTATGAGTACGACCTCAATAGCTGTTTTCCCTTAAGGGTAATCTGCTAAAAATATCGGGGTAGGAAGAGCGCTTATGCCCCCCCCCCACACACACATATATATGTGCATATGTATATATATATATATATATATATATATATATATATTTTTTTTTTCTCGAGATGTCACGATAACTTTTCGTTTCACATGCCATAGACACCATAACTGCATTTTGTTTCTTTGGTGTCTGTTTGTTTGTTTGTTACCTTTCCACGCATAAATGGCTTAACCGAATTTAATGAAACTGGGTATGTATATTACCATTAACCCAACTTAGACTTTAGGCTAACGGACACAACCAGGAACAACCAGGAGCGGAACAAACAGGAGTGGGTAAATGCCAAAATATCATGGAAAGTAAAGCCTTGCCAAAAAAATGCCATCACCATTCAGACTCTAATGAATTCACGGGCGAAGCCGGGTATCTGAGCTAGTATATATATATATATATATATATATATATATATATATATATATATATATATATATATATATATGTATGTATGTATGTATGTTTTTCCCCCACTACGTATTGATGGGTAACATCAATCCCGGTACTAGTAACATAATTTGATGTGATAACAGTGTATGTTATGTGTTTCCCGAAAATTTCCCAGAAATGCAACTAAGATATTCTCAGTATCAATATAGAAAGTAGAGAAAGAACGCTGGTGTTTTTTGGCGCATTGCAATTACAGAAACTGAATAGTAAATTGTAAATGCAAATTGTCTTCTGCAAAAAAAAAAAAAAAAGTATTCCAAACACTTAATACGAATAACTATGACATCCGACAGCTCTTAATCACTCATATTGTCTCAATATTTTTTCCCCTTTTTTGTGGAACTACTCTTAAGAAAGAGCAGAAGATGAATTACTCGGATCCAGTTGAACAGGGTAGAAAAATTACAAACGTTTTCCGTAAAAATATTAAACAAAAGGAAATTGTAAAAACACTTGATTAAAGCAAAGGGGTGCAAGATTAATTTTGAATATTAAAATGGAGTTTGGGCCTTGGGTCATCTTGAGGGGGGGGGTGTAATTAAAAAAAAGAGGCGGGGTAGAGGGGGGCAGAAGAGTGCCGGGAAAAGTAAAAAAAAACCGCGGGAAAGTAGGAGTGAGAGAGAGAGATAGAGAGAGAGAGAGAGAGAGAGAGAGTGAGGGGTGGGAGAAAGGGGAGGTGATTCCTCCAGAGACTGGTTTTAATTAGTGAAAGGCTTATTACTAACCGCAGGTTGCTCTTTGTGACGTCATTGTTCACAATACCTGGCAGTTAGGTCGACTAGCTGGTTCCTCCCTTTCATCTTAACCTTAATTTAGGCTTTGTTTCTACCTCAAAGCACATAACGATTAACTCTATCGGCCTTGTGCTCGGAGATAATGCCCTGGTCGCTTAATGCTCCCTCATAATCGGCGATAGTGGCTGTGCAGAGTGGAATATGGACTGAGCGGACGGACGGCGGAAGCGGTTGATCTACATTAAAATCGACTCCGTCTCCATACAAGAAAAAAGTCCGTCAGGCAGGGGCTGCGTAAACTAAGCAGATTTCCTACGTGAAGTTTTACAATAGAGAAATCTGCCTAATAACAGCTGTAGTAGTAAGAAACCTCTAAACCTATTCACGAGGGACGAATAGTTACGAAAACGGCCGCCAGAGCTCACGGCGGAAAGTCCGAACATAGCCACTGCTGCCGAGCACATGCAGAATACAAATGCAAATATCTCAGTTAATATTCAAAATAGAGAATAAATGTATAGAACAATATTTATAGTAACTTTAATTTGCAATAAGATTGACTCTGTAATATTTTTCGATCCGACGTATAGTAACGTAGTTTTTTCTAATTTTCGAAAATCCTCCCCTCTAAACCCCCCCTCCCACTGGTCCGATTTCAGCCGTTAACGAACTTGATGTTTCTTTTTACATAAAACGACTAAATGTAGAGTTTGGTAACAGACATATATATATATATATATATATATATATATATATATAATTTTGAACGGACCTCATTTACGTCATCTCCTGGGTAGGATCGATGGACATTTGAAGAAACGTTTCGAAAATCGCGTCATGAGTACGACCTCAGTAGCTGGTTTCCCTTAAGGGAAATCTGCTAAAACTGTAACTTGGCTAAAAGACTCTTCACTGAGAAAAAAAAATTAGGCATATTAAAGGGAGTTACGGCATACGAAAAATGAATGGGAATAAAATTGTTTGTTTTAATAAAAGGGCCTCAGGTTAGCCATTTGATTAAAAGCGTTAACCATAATCTCACATGGTTAACCTAGAGTGGCGAGTTCGATTCTCGCCTGGGCAAGGGAAATTATTTAGTGACGAAATTCATTAAATAACAACCTAAGTCCCATCCTGGCTAGGAAAGGGTGGGAACCAGTAGATGACCCATCCCAATTAGCCTTACTTGCAAAAAGTGGACGTTAGAAAATAATAATAATAATAAAAGAAAAAAAATTGTAATTGTTATGCCTGAAAATAATATCTGCAAACTTGAAGAAGAAAAGAAATAATTTTTTTGTTACCTGCTGTGCATATTCCTATTTATTTTTTTTAAGCAGATTTCCCTTAATGGAAGTCAGCTATTGAGGTTGTATTTATGACGCGATTTTCGAAAATTTCTTCAAATGTCCATCGATCCTAACTAGAAGGTGACGAAAATGAGGTGCGTTCAAAATTATATATATATATATATATATATATATATTATATATAATATATATATATATTTGTCTATTAACACTCTAGCGGTCGCAATTTTTTTTTAATCGTCACCAAACTCGGTATTTAATCGTTTTATGTAAAAAGGAAGATCAAATTTGTTAACTGCTGAAATCGGACCAGTGGGAGAGGAGGGGGGGGGGGTTAGAGGGGGGATTTTGGAAAATTCGAAATATCTCCGTTACTATGCATCGTATGTATAGATCCAATCTTATTGCAAATTAAAATTTACTATAAATATTGTTATACATTAATTCTCTATCTTGAATATTAACCGAGATATATGCATTTTTCTGTTTTCAGCTTCTGAGATGAGATCGTCTAACTCGGGTCTAGTCGTGAGTTTTCGTCAAGAGCTAGTTCGGGCCGTTCCCGTAACTGCTCGACTCTCTATTCCGAAATTTCTTTATTGTAAAACTTCACGTGGGAAATCTGCTTAGTTTACGCAGCCCCTGCGTGACGGACTTTTCTTATTTCATAATTGAATTGTCTTTACCATGAAATAAAATAATCATTTGTAATTAAGAATGGAAAAAGATTGCCTTTGAAGATATGAGAACATTTTTGGGAAAATAACTTTAATTATACGTACATAATATTTTCAATAATGTCAACATATCGGAGGAAATAAGATAATATATACCATCATTAAAGAGATTGATTCCTCACAACTTCCGCTATTACACTGTGCGAATTCACTTTAAGTGTAATAATAAAATTATTGACTCCCGCTATAGCTTTTAGCGTATATCTCATTTATAAATAAAAGTCCGTCACGCAGGGGCTGCGTAAACTAAGCAGATTTCCCATGTGAAGTTTTACAATAGAGAAATCTGCATACTGGTAACACAATACCACCGTGATTAAATACAAACGGTAATGAGAAATGTTTTAGTTAATTAAAATAAATTCTCCACTGAAACGGCTTCTGAATTGTAAGAATAATTTATATTTTAATAACTCAAATTTTAGTAGTACAAGAACTAAAGAAGGGGGGGGGGTGCGAATGATCTGAACGTATTTGCATAAATCTCACAAAGTAACGAAGGTAAGGTAAGGTTAGAAACGACAGGTAAGGTCAGAAGAAGCTTCCACCTGAACCGAGTACTGGCGGAAATTGCCGAACTATACTCGACCACAGACTTCATAAAAATGCATATATCTTGGTTAATATTCAAGATAGAGAATAGATGGATATCACAATATTGATCGTCCATTTAATTTTCAATAAGATTGATTCTGTACAATTATTCGATCCGACGTATAGTAACGTAGATATTTCGAAAACCCTCCCCTCTAAAACCCCCCTCCCATTGGTCCGATTTCAGCAGTTAACGAACTTGATCTTTCTTTTTACATAAAACGACTAAATATTGAGTTTGGTACCGATCAAACAAAAATTGCGACCGCTAGAGCGGTAACAGACAAATATATATATACAGTTTTGAACGGACTTCATTTTCGTCATCTACTAGGTTGGATCGATGGACATTTGAAGAAAAATTTCAAAAATTCCGTCATGAGTACAACCTCAATAGCTGATTTCCCTTAAGGGAAATCCGCTAAAATCAATGTACAGACAGACGTTAATATTTATATATAATTACTTCATAATGTACATTTTATACCGTTACTGCTAATAGGCACATATTATTTACAATACCTACCAGTGACCACCAAGCTAGTCCAATATGGTAAGGCTAAAGATTTTATTTACTCAGTTCATAAACGTCTAATGTTCATAGTGGAACTCACAAATCTAGGTTTCTCTAGAGCAATAAGACCCAAGCCAATAAAGCACAATGCAACCAAAAGCCCTGTAATATCTGGTCAAAATCAATAATATAATAATTCATGGACATATTTTAGCAGATTTCCCTTAAGGGAAATCAGCTATTGAGGTCGTGTTCATGACGCGAGTTTCAAAAAATTTCTTCTAATGTCCATCGATCCTACCCAGGAGATGACGAAAATAAGATCCATTCAAAATTATGTATATGTATATCTATATGTATATATATATATATATATATATATATATATATATATATATATTTGTCTGTTAACGCTCTAGCGGTCGCAATTTTTGTTTGATCGTTACTAAACTCCGAGTTTAATCGTTTTATGTAAAAAGGAAGATTAAGTTCGTTAATGGCTGAAATCGGTCCAGTGGGAGGGGGGGGTTTAGAGGGGGGATTTTCGGAAAATTCAAAATATCTCCGTTATTATGCGTCGGATCGAAAAATTGTATAGAATCAATCTTATTACAAATTAAATTTACTATAAATATTGTTTTATACATTTATTCCCTATCTTGAATATTAACCGAGAAATTTGCATTTTTATGAAATTTAGGCCGATAACGGATTTTTGAATTTCCCGCCAAAACCTAGTTCGTCCCTTTGCCGTAAGTGTTGGGCTCTTGTATGGAGATTTCTCTATTGTATTACTTCACGTGGGAAATCTGCTTAGTTTACGCAGCCCCTGCGTGACGGACTTTTTATTAGCTTTATTAAATGCTAAAACTCCATTGGTGTTCAGAATTGGTAAGTAGTAGCTACAATAATTTATTAATATGTAATTTGGATTGCTTGTCACAATTAAGAAAATTTCTACGTTGGTATTATCTCACGAGACATTAAGAGTCTTCAAGGAATTAACTAATATTGTTGCGACCGACGACTTAGCACACATGGTTTACTAAAAATCTTCTTGATTTGTATGATACTTAGTGCAGTAATGTCATTTTATGTGTTGAGGTGATAATTATTTAATAATATTTATTTTGATTTTTAATAAGCCTTGATCCAGCTATTGTTGTATTGGCACTTTATCAAAGACATAATTTAAAAAGAAATAAAATAGTGGAAAAAAGTAATGACAAAGATTCAATTGGCAATGAGCCTTAGTTGCAAAAAGGGGACGATAATAAATAATTTAAATTGATAAGATAAACTAGATATTCATCAGTGTATTACTCGCATCCATTATCCCCACTCCTGGTATATGCACTAAGAATAAAATATTTGGAGAAACATTTTTGAGCTTTCACAGCGTATACATGACTAAAATTAATCATATTTGTAAATTATATTGCAACGGGTTTATCTTGATAAAATACAAGTTGCTTTCATTGAATTCATTTTTATGCCATCAATTTCTCGTACACTCTTTGACACTTTTCAGGGTCTATTATGACATAAATATGGCGTCGCCAGACAAGCCGAATGAATGAAAATCGGTAATATAGTTGCTCTGTTAATTAGTCGAATAATGATAGATACTATTAAAAAAAGTTAAATCAATTTCCTTTTTAACGGTTTTTATTTTCTATTAATAATAAACGAGTTTCGCTCCGCGGTATTTCAAGGAGTTAAATGTGATTATGAGACAGAGATACTTGGGTTGCTTTTTGCTGATGATTATATTATATTCGCCGACTCTAGGACTTTTTGGCTGGATATTGTAATGAAAACCACCTGAAGGTCAATATGAACAAAACCACGGTTATAATCTTCAGAGCCAGCCCGAGAAGCAAGAGACGTCCACCATTATTGCTGGATGGAGAGGCGATAGAGTACACGAACAGTATTACATACTTAGGAGTCCCTTTTAGCTGTGTCAGTAAGTTCAGACAGGCCGCCGAACTCTTTACTAGTCGAGGAACCAGAGCACTGGGTAAAGTCAAGGAAATTCTTGCCAAGGGAAAATCAGGCTCTTGGGAAACTTCAGTGAAGCTGTTCGACTAGATTGTTGCTGCTACAGCACTATATTCTTCAGAACTCTGGTCACTGTGGCACTACGATAAAATAGAAAGTCTACAGCTGAAGTTTATAAAAGGACTCTATCATTTACCAGTTAATACTCCAAATCATTTTCTGAGATTGGATATGGACGGACAAGACATTAGGGTATCTGTCTTGAAGAGGATTCTAAACTGGTGGCTTACCGTTAAGACTATGGAAGATAGCTCACTGGTCAGAAAGGGCTACGAGATGATAGTAAAGAAAGCTAACTTCCATCCGGAGACCTTGAAAGATGTCTGGTTCTCTCCACTGCAAGACATTTTGAGTAGACTGAGATTGAATGATGTATTCCAACAGGCAACGATGTCTTGGCTGCCCAATAATAAGGAAGATATAATCGAGAAATGGAAGAACCACCTATTATCAATTGATGTCGAAAGAGTTCTGAATTCTCGCTACAGCCCTCTATTCCGAAATTTGAGTTCCCTTGGTCTGGGCGAAGAGTATCTCCAGTTTGATGTGCCTTTAGAGAAGAAGAGAGCCCTGATCCAGCTGAGACTGTCGTCGAGTGATGAGATTCGTCTCTTCCTGAATGGCGTTGCCTACAAGATAAACACTCAGCACATCTGTACAGTCTAAACAAGAGACCCTGTATCACTTTATCCTCCAATGCCCACTCTACGATTCATTGAGAGCACGCTATCTTGTACACAATGAACCTCCAGCAAGAAATGAAGAACAGTTTCTGTTTTTACTTATGCCAATTGATAATTGTGCCTTGTCAAATTTGTATTATTATATCACTGGGGCCTTCAGGATAAGATCATTTGTTCTTTTTGAATAGAAGCTTTGAGTGGATTAATTATTTTTAATTTTACTTAGTTTTCATAGACGAATTTATTTTTTATTTTTTAATTATACTCTATCATTTTGTAGTTATTTTTTGTTGTGGTATCTTCTATTACTAAAATTCTAAATGTTGAATTTTTGCATTTCATTTAGTTGAACATTACTTTGTTTATATTCTCTTTTGTTCTATGTTATGTATTTATCCTTCTTCCCGTGTAATAGTTATATAACTAAATACAGAACATTATTATTATTTTCTATTAATAAAATGTATATTCTCTTCTATTTTATTTTTAAGTGTATTTCTGTTTCGATCTATAACTTGATGTCTATCAAAATCATGCTTGTTGTTTAAATTAATTGTATGGTATTTTAGCACATATTTATTTTAATTTCTAATGCTAACTGCATGTTTTTTTTTGTAATTATACCCTTTTCTTGTGTTCATGATGTTTCTCAATATATGAGCTTCCGCTATCCATACATCGTATTTCATAAACGTATTACAATTAAAATGTTGCTTTAGGTAGTTTTAACTTTGTTTGATAATTCCCAGAATATTTGAAATATTTCCTTACTTATTTAATTTACACTTTAAGATGTAATTAAAACCAATGAAATCCTTCCGGGGCTAGTTTATTATATAGAATATTCCTATTTCGTCATTATTCGGAAGTAAAATGTGTCCATTACTGGTATTTTTATATCAATTTGATTAGGACTCATTTTTCTAAAAAAAAAAAAGTGCACTGTTGTTTGGGTAAGCTTCCTGCTCTTTTCTTGATTTATTCTTTTCATGCGTCCGACCATTTTATGTTTAGCAGATTTCCCTTAATGGAAATCAGCTATTGAGGTTGTACTCATGACGCGATTTTTGAAATTTTTCTTCAAATATCCCATCGATCCTGCCTAGGAGATGACGAAAATGAGGTCCGTTCATAACTGTGTGTGTGTTTATATATATATATATATATATATATATATATATATATATATATGTATGTCTGTTACCGCTCTAGCGGTCGCAATTATTGTTTAATCGTTACTAAACTTGATATTTAGTCGTTTCATGTAAAAAGACAGATCAAGTTCGTTAATGGTTGAAATCGGACCAGTGGGAGGGGGGGTTTAGACGGGATGATTTTCGAAAATTCTAAATATCTTCATTACTATACGTCGGATCGAAAAGTTGTATAGAATCAGTCTTATTGCAAATTAATTTTACTGTAAATATTGTTGTATACATGTATTCTCTATCTGAATATTAATCGAGATATTTGCATTTTTATTAAATGTGGACGGGTAACAGACGAAAGTGAGTTTCCCGCCAAATGCTAGTTCGGTCGTTTTCGTAACTGTTCGACTCTCGTGAAATTTCTCTATTGTGATAATTCACGTGGAAAATCTGCTGAGTTTGCGCAGCCCCTGCGTGATGGACTTTTTTTATTTTTCCAAATCCAAAGTTAGAAAACGGAGTTATCCTGTAAATAGCCCGTCCCAATTAGCCATAGAAGCACAAAGTGGACGTTAACTACCATAGAATAAAAAATAATATTTAATTAACTACCAATTTGGTTTCCAAAAGTGTTTCAGGTGCAAATATATTAACGGGATTAGTGGCATAAATATTTTTTTGCGAAGCGCCAATGTAAATATTGACTAGAAACCACTAAAGTTTTACATTCCAGGTTTTTATTTTTTATAATTGTTGTATACATTTCTTGTTTGTATAATTGTTCATACATAATTTTACCTTTGGACCACGATTTCAAATTAAATTTGTTGTTCTCAAAGCTCAGTGTACATATATACATCAATTATTTATTTTACGTATACACGTCAGTATTTAATTAAACAAAAAGTATTATTTTTGGAAATGAAATCTGTGGTCAGGAACCAAAACTGATTTTTCATAATTATCGACCGATCCTATGTGATACATTTTTCACTTTAAATGGTTTTTATTTAAAGATAGAGTGTTAATCTAGTGGCCACTGCTGTATAAAATGGAATCTGAATTTAATATTGTTTATTAAAGATGAACTGAATTCACTGATGGGGTTTATTGATATTCGCATCCGCGGGATTTATTCTCTGACTATCAGGAACGAAATTTCATTAAAATGTTATCCCTATCTGAACTCGGACGAAATCTCTCAAATCTCGTTGCTTACATATTGGATATTAACTCTGGCAAATTGGATACATAATGAAATACATCCTATCTGGGTTTCCAGTAGATTTGTATTTATTATTATAATGTATTTAAGTTTTTGTATTTCTGGAGTGTTTACAATTCCCCAGAGCTTTTGAATAATCTCTGCATTATATACTTGGTGCCGAATCCTCTCCCTAAACCGAGGGACAAACGATAGAAATATTCTGGGTTATGGTTTAGTGTATTTTTCATTTATGAACTGGTGATGAGTATTCTAGAGGCTGTAAGTTGTAAGTAATGGGACGAGTATAGAGTTCTAGAATGACACATAAAGTTTAAGTCCATGAGAGGAACAAACGTTGTTTTTACTATTTTTTAAACATTTGTTGAAGAGAATTAAAATTTCTCTCTGTCTGTTACCTTGAGCTTGGAGTTTTATGAATTAGAGGTGTTGAGTTTAGTGTAGATTACTCGTTCTGGATGACGGGATTCCTGTACCAGGAAGTTAAAACAATGTTTCTCTAAAATAAGACAATCCATTTTTAATAGCTGTTTAATTAAAGGGTTAGTAGGAAAGTATTTGACTTCATTTTTCTAAAATTGCTACTTGTTAAATATAATGCTGTTTCTACCTTTCCTAACATGTATTTTTTGTCGTCCACTTTGTATTAACTAAACCTAATTTAAACGGATTGCCAACGGTTTACTGCTGTTTTCTGATCTTGGTGGGGCTGAGGATTTTGTTCAGTGAGTTTGTCACTATTTGATTGACTAGCTAACCACACAAGAATTGAACAATTTGAAAATTTTATAGATATACATAAATATGCCTGATGACGCTCTAGCGGTTTTTGTCTGATAGTCACCAAACTCGATATTTAAACGTTTTTGTAAAAAAAGACAATCAAGTTCGTTAATGGCTTAAATTGGAACAGTGGGAGGGGGAGATATTTCGAAATTCGAAATATTTATCCGTCTTGTCGAAAATTATTATAGAAACAATCATAATTCAAATGCAGTGTTCTATAAATGTTGTTATATACGTTGTTCCAATATCTTGATTATTAACCAAGATATTTGCATTTTTATTAGTTTTTGGTCTTCAGTAAACACCCACTCCAACTCATTTTATATTAACAATAAGCTGTAAAATTATGAAGCACATTATTTGAAGCCTAAATATCAAATATTGTTTTCATTGAACATTTACGTTTTGAGATATATGCAAATATGCGACGCACGTGGGAAATCTGCTAAGTTAGGCCTTGCATGCACGGCTGGAATGGGTGCAGAGATTTCCCCTTCTCTCAATTCTGCAATGTAGACCCTGCATGCACGGCTAGGCTGGATGCAGAGGTTTCCCCTTCCATCAGTTCTGCAATGTAGACCCTGCTTGCACGGCTAGGCTGGGTGCAGAGGTTTCCTCTTCCATCAGTTCTGCAATGTAGACCTTGCTTGCACGGCTAGAATGGGTGCAGAGGTTTCCTCTTCCATCAATTATGCAATGTAGACCCTGCTTGCACGGCTGGAATGGGTGCAGAGGTTTCCCCTTCCATCAGTTCTGCAATGTAGACCCTGCTTGCACGGCTAGGCTGGGTGCAGAGGTTTCCTCTTCCATCAGTTCTGCAATGTAGACCTTGCTTGCACGGCTAGAATGGGTGCAGAGGTTTCCTCTTCCATCAATTATGCAATGTAGACCCTGCTTGCACGGCTGGAATGGGTGTAGAGGTTTCCCCTTCCATCGGTTCTGCAATGTAGACCGTGCTTGCACGGCTAGAATGGGTGCAGATGATTCCCCTTCCATCGGTTCTGCAATGTAGACCCTCCTTGCACGGCTAGGCTGGGTGCAGATGTTTCCCCTTCCATCAGTTCTGCAATGTAGACCCTCATTGCACGGCTAGGATGGGTGCGGAGATTTCTCCTTCCATCGGTTCTGCAATGTAGACCCTGCTTGCACGGTTGGAATGGGTGCAGAGATTTCCCCTTCCATCAGTTCTGCAATGTAGACCCTCCTTGCACGGCTAGGCTGGGTGCAGATGATTCCCCTTCCATCAGTTCTGCAATGTAGACCCTCCTTGCACGGCTAGGCTGGGTGCAGATGATTCCCCTTCCATCAGTTCTGCAATGTAGACCCTCCTTGCACGGCTAGAATGGGTGCAGAGGTTTCTTCTTCCATCAATTATGCAATGTAGACCCTCCTTGCATGGGTAGGCTGTGTGCAGATGATTCCCCTTCCATCGGTTCTACAGTGTAGACACTGCTTGCTAGATGCGGAGGTTTCATTTAATTTGTGTGTAGAGCCTTCCTATATTGGATGTAGTTGGAGCTGCTGTCTAAAGTACAGAAAGTTACTATTACTATGCCTTCTTTGGGGAGTAATGTATTTATTATTACATCTCCTGTGTGTTCAGTGCTCTATTTCGTGTCATTTGTAAGAAGCGTTGCTACTAAATACAGTGTTGGGTTGGTTATTTCCTGAATAAATCAACCAAATGTGTGTACGAAATCAATACACACCTTGTCTGGCGATTATAAATATCATGATATTCCTTTAACCAATTCTACTCTATCCCATATAAAAACAATCACCCGTTCTATTCGTTTTCCAGAAATAGCAAAGCTGTACGTGCTTGTTGGAGCGTGTGGAATATATTTGTCCCGTTAATTGGTCACCGGGTGGAGAGTCTATGTATTTGTCTTCTAATTGGGACAGAATGTCCTCAACTCTCTTGTATGATTGTCTCTCAAAAACACCAATTTACAAATCCTTTTATGCTATATTGAACAGTTTAAATATATCTCCCACTATTGGAAAATTAATTAGCGGTCTAACGAAGCTAAATTAACTCTTCAGGATTTCTCAAATCATATTCAAAACTATTGTCGTATAAAACTGTATTATGCAAGCAATGTTTCTATTTGGTATATTTTTTTAATATTTCAGTGAGCTAGGGTTGTTTTTTTTACAGCTGAAATTTGGACAATGTTGCTCCTGTTAATTTTTTCCAAACCCTACGAGGCTCCTTTATTTATTGAATAGAAGTTCAACTAAGTCAACTTATCCCACTGTAAATTTTCTTCCTTGGCGAAGTGGTAAATTGTGGTTTTGAACAAATGTGTGCTTCGGAAGTTAAAAAAAAGTTGTCTGAGCTGGTAAATTTATTTTAGTTGATTACAACACGTTAATAGTTAGAATATTTTAGGTATTTGTGTATAAATGGTACTGGCACGGCTAGCATTCCCTACATTCTATTATGTCAGCACTAACGCATGTGAAGGGTTTACATTGCATTCAAACTACGAATTCTTCTTTGTCCTAATTTTAGACAGAATTATAATTCTGTAATTATAATTACTTTTCAGTTTAGCAACTGATAACGCAGGTATTCATCAATTTCCTGGTTGTGACCCTATCATACTACGCAAGGCAGAATGTGATAGAGACTCAGAGTATATACCCATTTACAATATATAACAGAATAAAACAATGTTGATTAAACAACATTCGGGATCATAAATACTACATGTATACAATCAATTCATAGAATCACAGGTTTGCTCACTTTTCGAGTGTTGCATTCCAAAGAAATTAATTGTTTACACACTTTTGGGCAATTAAAAAAAAAAAATGTTCTCTTATTCCAACTCCACTAACCGCAAAGACAATTTACAAGCTGATTGTTGCACCTTACGGGAAATCTGCTAAAATCTAGATTAAAAATATATATGAACATTTCATGTCAGCTGAACCATAAAGTCGACCAATGATAATAGTAATTTTCTTAAAGATTAGATAATTAAAAAAGTAATTTTTATTTTTATGAGATATTTTATTCTTGCAAAACCATACAAGAGGGATTTCCATGGTGTATTAGCCCCAGTTAGCTGCAACCCCGTATTTAACGCATGCAAACTTCTCACATATCAGCATCATTTTCGAGTATTTGTGACCCACAGTCACGCAATGAGTATTTTTCTCGGCTAAGGTCACAGATAAGTTAAGTGCGTGGCCACAAATTGCCAAAGTTAGCCGTGGAGGGCCCGTGCGTGCTGAAGTCATAAAACCCTTTCCCTAGGGACTACTTAATCTCAATATGAAATCACTTACAATTATTTCATTTTTTTCATTGTCGTTACTATAATTAATTTTCATTTTTAGCATCATTCCTGATATGTTATCACTAAAAGTCATTTATCGTGACACCGACAAATTAATCTGTGCAAAAAAAATTATATTTTGATTGATGCTATTCATAAGTTTTATGGAGAAAAATTTGTTTTCATGTTTCAGACTATTTTAAGGACACTTTCGTCAAATTTTAAATTTGTTTCTGGGCATTCGTCTAAGCATCCATTTATTATTCTATCCCTCAAAACGCGAAGGATTCAATAAAATTATTCATTTAGGAACAAAATATGCCTGTATAAAACGCTTGCTATAACATAACTGGGGGTAAGCTTCGAAGTCAAAAAATAAAATTCAATAATCTGAATATTATTAAATTTTTTTATAAACGCATATAATAAATTGTGAATTCATATGTTTCCACACTATCATAAAAAGTTAGATTACTTCAAATTCCGGGCACTGTGCCATTCTCCCTAATACGGGTGTGGCTATTAAATAACGAGACTGACGCTGCTACAGAAGAAGTGCGCATGCGTCAAACGCCAGTAACTAACAGCTGTTATCGTGAAGCTTCCTCTTTCGAATATAGTGCCTCTCGCTTCTGTAAACAAATCAGTACAGCCGTAGCCTTCATTCGCATTAGAGTTGTTTTTTTGTTTCGCCGGAAAAATGTTAAGTGTAACAGTAGCGCAACGAATTGTTGTGAAATTTCATGTGAAACTTGGAAAAACCGCTACTGAAACTAATAATTTATTGAAAGAAGTGTATGGGAATGAATGTTGTGGTTTAAGCGTTTTCACGATGGCCGAGAAGACATTCAAGATGATTCACGCCCGGGTCGCCCTTCCACGTCAAAAACGGATGACAATATCGAAAAAATCGGTAATCTGATTCGATCTGACCGTCGCACAGTGGGCCGGATGGCCAATCTAGGTGGAAATAATTCATGAAATCAAAACATCTAATTAAGTTATTTGCCTTAATCTGGAACGTCTATGAATCCAATATGGCATGGTATTTTGGAATTAGCAGCCGTACAAACATCACAAGAGTACACAAACAATGACAAATCCGATGTTTTCATTCTAATGATTAACAAGTTTGCAGCTCAGTTTTACCTAAAAATTTACTTAGAAAGGTGGTTTTTTCTGTATTTAAATTATTGAAAGTAAATTACTAAACTATTTTATTAAGATGGACACCATATCCATAGACAAGTTAATAATAAAAATACAATAATATCTTAAAATTATACGAAATAAAAAATTTTAACATTCGTAAAAAAAATATACCGCATAATACCGCTAAGATAATTATGCCTGTTGTTCTTTATAATACAAACTAACATTTCATAAAAAATAGAATTGCTAATATTTGCTACTTTGTCGAACGGGCTATTTTCAGAAAAAGTAATCACGATTACGAGACGGGACGTTTTTCTTCTTTGGCAAAGCAGTTCAAACACAAAGCCAATAATTGAGACCATTTTGTCACAATATGCTGTGAAAAATATCCAATAACATTCATTGGAAAAATTGACCGGTAATTTAAACCTTTTGTTGTCAAAAATTAAATTTAAATGGCAAGAAGCTGGACGATACAAAGATTTGTTTCTAAAAAAAAATTCTATTTGGTTGGATAAAATTTTCACATTTATATGTATATATCTCTGCTATCTACTTCTGGAGGTCGACCAATTAAGCCATTTGAAGACTGCTGTGCTAAAACGAAGAAAACAAAAATTGGATATTATAAAGGATATTATTAGATATTATAAAAAGACCTTTAAATGAAATAGTGTTTGCTTCTGAAGTCGCTGTAAGAAAGTCGGGAAAACGTGATGCAGCTACCATCATTAAAGAAGTAGCTCTTTGTTCATCTGATGTAGCTACTCAAATTAAAAAACTTCGAATGAGTAAACTTAATGAAACCCGCCCATTTACTAACGAAGAAGCGTTAGCTATTTTCATTGGCTGTAAGCTGTCAAAAAAATCATATAAGTTGCTTCGGAATCATGCATTAAACATTAATAATAAAATATATCCATATTATTATCAATTAGGAAAAACAAAAAACGATTGTTATCCATCTGGACCTGGAGATATGGTAGTTACTGAAAATTGCGTCACTTTCAATGTACTTTCCATAGTGGATTTGACAACTATGTGACTTGTTCATGCCCTCAGAAAAGATTTTCAAAATTTCCTCTCTCAAACAACATTTGTTATGATATGTAAATGGGGTTGTGATGGTAGCAGTGGTCATAGTAGGTACAAGCAGAAATTTGAAGACCAGGATGCCGATGATGAGTATTTATTTTCTTATTCATTTCTTGTTCATAAAATTTTGACCCATAGCACCCAAATAATTAAAAAGTGCATTGCGCCTATCAGAATGCTATCGGAGGAGGCTCAGGTGTCTCGAAATAAAGATTTGAGGCGATTTCGAGAGTGCCATACCCGGAAATGCTCTGGAATAAATACAAATACGGATTTAGCACAAAGGCTGTTGGTGACTTCAGATCCTTTAATCCGTAATTCTTTTAGGAAGGAGACCAGGAAAAGTCGAAAACGTTTACATAAGGATGTGCTATCGCGTTTGCAGCCTCCAAGTTCTAATATAAATAAAGATTCAGAAAGCGATAATAGTGATAGTGATAGTGATGATTAACTGATAATATCTCCCATTAACTGTTCTTCTTTTGTGATTTCAATTGTTACCTGTTTTGGATTTTTCTTTATATATTGTGGTTCTTATTTTCTTTATATATTGTGGTTATTATTTACGACTAAATAATTGTATAATAATAATAAAACCATAAAACATTAAAAAATAACAAGTTAGCAGTTTTTTCCACCTAGATCGGCCATCCGACCCACTGTGCGTCGGTTAGGTATCCGTGCGATTGCTGAAACTGTACGAATTGATAAAGAATCCGTACGGCAAATATTACATAACAATTTTAACATGCAAAAAGTGTGTGCCAAAATGGTGCCTAAAATTCTCACATTTGAACAACTGGAAGCTCGAAAAATGTTTGTATTGACACTTTGAATGCCATTGAAAATGACCCAAACTTACTGGAAAGGATAAAAACTTGTGACGAATCATGGTTTTTTTTGTATGATCCTGAAACAAAGCCCCAATCCATGCACTGGAAGAGCCCATCTTCACCGAGAGCCAAAAAGCTCGAATGAGCAAAATCAAAATTCAAAGCAATATTGATTGTTTTTTTCGATATTCATGGGATTGTGAACCTTCACTGGGTTCCTGAAGGTCAAACGATTAATCAACATTACTACCTTCACGTTCTTGCTGAACTCCGCGAAAGAATAAGGAAAAAACGACCTGAATTGTGGAAGGACAAGTCATGGGTTCTCCACCAAGACAATGCGCCGGCTCATTCCGCATTGTCTGTTAAGAGGTTTCTAGCCAAATTCAGCATCCCAGTGTTAGACCATCCGCCTTATTCGCCGGATCTTGCGCCGTGCGACTTCTATCTGTTTCCTAAGGTGAAATAACATTAAAAGGAACAAGATTTGAGTCTGTTGAAGCTGTGAAAGAGAAAGCGGCACGTGTCTTGAAGGAGCTGGCAGAAAAAGACTTCCAGCACTGTTTCGAACAATGGAAGGTTCGCATGGAGCCTTGTAGGGATAAAGGAGGGGTGTATATTGAAGGTGATACTAAGTAAAAATGTATGAAATAAAAATAAAATGTTTTACAGCGTCAGTCTCGTTATTTAATAGCCACACCCCGTATTGTGAGAGAATTTCTTGGTCTCTATTTCTCTGAACATAATGATAGTATTTTGTACTAATAGTATAGTATAGTCTTTGTTTCCTGTCAGTTATGATAACAACCTCATATTCAAAAAGTCCGTCACGCAGGGGCTGCGTAAACAAAGCAGATTTCCCTCGTGGCATTTAAGACTACATAAATCTACATACTGGTGTCACAACACAACCGTGAATATTAAGTGAATAAATAAAAGCGGTAATAAGAAATCTTTCTCCTCCCAAAGGGATGCGAAATGTAAACAAACTGGACTGCTAACCTCTCACCGGAAACAAAAACAATTACTCAAATATATCAGAATGTAATATATTAATTTTATTGAAAACTATTTACTATATCTATTACTGTAATTTATTATGAATCATAATATTTTGGATCTCTATCAATCAAGATTTAGTAGTCCAAAAACTTAAGTCGAGGGGGGAGGGGTAGTCATCGGGATATATTTGCATTTATCTCGTATAATAAAGGTGTCTTGAAAACAATATTTGGTATTTAGGCATTAAATGATGTGGTTTATTATATTACAGAGTATTGTATATGTAATACGAGTAGAAGTGGGGGTTGACTGAGGGCTGAAAACTTAAAATTACAAATATCTCGTTTAATATTTAAGATAGAGAATAAATGTATATAACAATATTTATAGTACATTTAGTTTCCAATATGATTTACTCAGTAATCCTTTTCGATCCAACTTACAGTAACGGAGATATTTAGAATTTTCAAAATTCTCCCCCCAAAACCCCCTCTCCCACTGGTCCGAACTTGATCTTTTATTCCTAAAACGACTAAATGTCGAGTTTTGTAACGATCAAACAAAAATTGGAACCGCTAGAGTGCTAATAGACAACTATATATATATATATATATATATATATATATATATATATATATATATATATATATAATTTTGAGTGAACCTCATTTTCGTCATCTCCTAGGTAGGATCGATGGACATTTGAAAACAAATTTCGAGAATTGCGTCATGAGTTCGACCTCAATAGCTGATTTCCCTTAAGAGAAATCTGCTAAATCGGCAATATTCGTTTAAACCCCATCTGTTTACGCGAATAACAGATCAATAATTGGGCTAAGAAGAACAGAAAGGTCTTGCTGTTGTTAGTGCTTAACTCAATCCAGTCTTCAATTATTTATTAACGTCGATTTGATGGTACTGAGCCTGATTGGGACGGGTATCTATTTATAAACCGGGGTAGGGCTAAAGATTTTCTTTAATGGGTTCGTTACTAAATACATTTCTATTGCCCAGGTTGTAATCGAACCTACGATTCTAGGTCTGCCATGTGCATTTAGGCGAAAGCTTAAGCTCATATGGCTAACTTGAACTTCAAATCTTCATATTTCGTCTGCTGTTCCACGGCTTCATTGTGTCCTTTTCCACAACACTTGCGCCACTTTTATTTTCATATTAAAGGTGGAGATTGGGTTACATCTTGCTGCATGTTCCGCCCATCATAATCTTTTCTCAATTAACAATAAGTTAAGAGCTGCTTTTATTGATGTAAGTTCTGCAGTAAACACACTACTTACTGAGGGAAGGGAGTACATCAGAGAGAGATCCTTGGTATATACAGCTGAACCAACACCTCCGTCAGTGTATAAATCGAAATATATAAATGTATAAATGGAAATCTGGCGACGATTCGCACGACTCAATTTTACTAAATTCATTTGTAAAAAATAAATTGGTAGGTTATACTTTTCCTATGTTTTTTCATTTCCCAATTTATATTTGGTGGGAGTAAGACCCAAGGTTCCAATTGATAGGTTTTGTTGAGAACAATTTTTATGTTGTCCATCCCATACTTCCTGATGACTTTTTTAATAGGATGACTGAAATCATTATTATTTAATAATATATTTCTGGCTGGGTGGCTAATTTGTGAGGACAGTTTAAAATAACATGCTATGCCTAACCATTCTCGTCTGTAATTTGAAGGCGCTTCACCAATATCAGCACACAAGCTTATTATTGGGCTGGACCTGAATACACCAGATATCATTCTCAAACCACTGTAGTGAACAGAATCAATCATTCGCAAAACCCGTGGTTGAGCTGTAGAATAAATGATGCATCCATAATACAAAAGTGATCTTTCCAGACTTTTATAGAGCTTTAGAAGGAATAGTCGATCTGCTCCCCATTCCATGCTCGATATTGTTCTCAGTATATTTAATGACTCATTGCTCTTATTTTTAACGTATTTTAGTTGAGGAATCCATGTTAGGCGTTGATCAAAGATCATACCTAAAAATTTGACATCCTTTTCATTAGAAATTTGGAAATCATTAATCATTAAGGCTGGGATACTGGAGTTCTTTGATTTATTGAACAATATTAATTTTGTCTTATTTAAGGAAATCGTAAAGCCCATGTCATTAAACCACTTACTGGTTATATACAGTGATGCTTGCTTGTCATTTTTCGCATTGTCTGCATTGCTTGCTGCCATGTCGTCAGCGTATAACAATATCTTTGTGTGATGGGCAAATAGTTTAGGGAGTTCATTAATTCCAATTATAAACAGAAGCGGGCTGAGTACGCTGCCATGAGGTACTCCATTCTCAATGTAATGGATATCAGAAAAACTATTAACAATGCGAACTCTAAAATACCTCGTCTCAAGAATATATTTTATAAAATGCAACATATTTCCACCTAAACCGTAGTTAATAAAATATTTAAGAAAGGGCCGACGCCATATTTTATCAAAAGCGCTAGTTAGGTCTATAAATACAGCTAAGACAACTTTTTTCCTATGGAATGCTTGTAAGATGTGTTGCAAAATAAAGTGATTATCAAGAGTTCCTCGTCCACATCGGAAACCGTTTTGTAAAGGACTAATATAATTACCTACATCCAAATACCAGTTAAGGCGATTTATAACCATCTTTTCAAAGATTTTACACATGTTACAGGTTAAAGCAATTGGTTTATAACCGCTGCATCTATCTGGCGGTTTTCCTGGTTTAAGAATTGGAATTCCAAAAGATTGTCGCCATAATAAAGGAAATTTTCTTTTGGAAAAAATAGTATTAAAAAACTTTAGGAGGACTATTTTATTGGTTTTTGGCAAATAAAATAGTCTCTTCTTTAAGCTTGAGAGGTATTTTGCATTAACTGAGAAGAGGACAAATAAAATTGGTACCTCGTTGTTTGTTGACCTTAATGCCAACAACTAAACCTTTTATAAAATTAAAAAAAAAAAAAAAAAAAATCGTCAAGCATGGCACGTGAATCTGCACGTGAGCTAAGCAGATTTCCCACGGGCTGGCATGACACACTATTGACTTCAACTCACCATATATTCGATACTCGTATATTTTAACCAAATTGCTCATTAGTTTTACATGAGAAATATATATGATATATATATATATATATATATATATATATATATATATATATATTGGGGCTCAGGTTAGCCATGTGAGTTAAAGCGTTTGTCTTAATCTCACATGGTAAACCTTGAGTGGAGAGTTCGATTCTCGCCTGGGTAATAGGAATTTAGGGTTGTAACCTGTAGATAACCCGTCCCAATTAGCCTTCGTTGTAAAAAATGAACGTTAATATAAAAAAATAAAAATATATATAATTTCGGACTGACGCCATTTCCTATATTCATCATAGAGGTATTTTTGTCTCCTGGGCGCTCTGCTATCAGTAATCTTTGGTTAATAGGTCTTATTTAATTCTACCTGGCAAAGTGGCACGTGTCCGGTTTCGAATCTCTTCCATTTCTTACTCCAGAGTTTCAGGATAAACAGATATACTTGTCTGTCGTGGGAGCGTTTGGTCGTATGGTCTTGTTGAATGACATTTGTATGTAGGTTCAGGAGATCTGATTAAATAACCATATAATCATCCAAGTCCGCAGCGAGGGCCATATTTTTATCCTCTGCTCGGCTTCCACTATTCATAAGCTACAGGTTTTCTTTCCATTTCCCAAGTGATTCGTAGTCAACTGCTCTTTTGGAAATGGCTATAAATATCGTTTAATAAGTCTATACTTCCTTATTACCCTATTTATTTTTTCAGTTCTGACTCAACGATGTATTCACGTGCTGAATAAAAATACCCCAATATCCTTGACAACGAGGCCATACCCTTATCAATAAGGCGCCCCACTTACATCATCAATATTTATTGGTCGATATTTCTTAGTAGTTATTTCATGATTAATTGCAATATATCGGAGGTTTCATGATTAAAGCCCTGTATCGGTTTCTTATCACCGTGAGCGTGATAATATGTAGATTCGTTATCTGGGATCGGTGTCGCAGCCGAAGTAGAAGCGATAATTTTCGCACATAACGAGCTGGTCTCCTTCGTAAATTACAGCTGGTATGACACTCGCAATCTCACGCGATCTCACATCACCAGTACTTAGTCTCAATACCTAAGGAAGCAGCTTTGATAAACTCAAGAGCAAAAGTGCTCCGTAAGCTACATTACATACTTACTAAAATATACAGTATTAAGAAGTAAGAATAGTATTGTAAATATTATGCAAACAATATATTAGACTTGGAAGTAGTTCGAAACGCGACATTGGTTGATTATTTTCTGATATTGGATAAGACTCAATGTCACATACATACATCTTATTCAAAGCAGCGTACTGAATACACAAACAAAAGAATCCATTTATGGATGTACTTTACAAACTTCTATATGAGTCTAAGAGTTAAGTCAGTAGCTAGTAGAGTTTTCGACAGAACTCGCTACGACTTGGGAGAAGAGGGACATTGCGGTCTCTGCTATAGATCATAGGAACACATCATAGGGACTGCGGAGTTTCTCAAACAAATATGACAACAGTAATATTTAAATACGGCCTTTTAGCAGATTTTCCTTAAGGGATTCAGATGTCCCAGGAGATGACGAAAATTAGGTCTGTTCAAAATTGTATATATGTATATATATATATATATATATATATATATATTTATATATATATATATATTAATATATATATATATATAATTGTAGCCTCTGTCTGTACATTTGATTTTTTTTCGCGAAATTTCACGATAACTTTTCGTTTCACATGTCATAGACACCATAACTGCATTTTGTTTCTTTGGTGTCTGTTTGTTTGTTTTATTTGTTTGTTTGTTTGTTTGTTTGTTTGGTACCTTTTCACGCATAAACGGCTGAACCGAATTTTATGAAACTTGGTATGTATATTACTACTAGCCCAACTTAGACTTCAGGCTATATTAATATTCTCTAAGACGAACAGGAGTGGGGGTTATAAGGGAGGCTTGAAATTAAAAATAGCGATATTTCGTTTCCTATTGTTTTTTCGGCAATTATGCACATAACAAAAGTTGTTTATTTTGTTATTTAGAGTAACATTTGTTATATACACTTTTGACGTATACAGAAGTATAAATGAGTTATACGCTAAAAACTATAGCGGGAGTCCATAATTTTATTTGGCACAAAAGACTCAACCGAACTAAACCAAACTCGCTATGTGAATTAATACTAACGATTTCCTTATAATAAGCCATACTAACATTTCTAGGGACGGGCAGGAGTGGGGGTTATAAGGGAGGCCTGAAATTAAAAATGTCGATATTTCGTTCCCTATTGCTTTTTCAGCAAATATGCACATAACAAAAGTTGTTTATTTTGTTATTTAGAGTAACTTTTGATATTATGCACTTTTGCCGTATACGGAAGCATAAATGAGTTATAGGCTATAAACTAAAGCGGGAGTCCACAATTTTATTTGGCACAAAAGACTCAACCGAACTAAATAAAACACTCAGTATGTGTATTAGCACTAACGCCTTCCTTATAATAAGCCATACTAACATTTCTAGGGACGGGCAGGAGTGGGGGTTATAAGGGAGGCCTGAAATTAATAATAATGATTTCCTATTGGGGTTTCGGAAATATGCACATAACAAAAGTTGTTAATTTTGTTATTTAGAGAAATTTGTTCAGCACTTCTTTTCAATATGAACTACGAGGTACCTCACCTGAAAAAATTAATTCAAATGTATGTCAATATTTTTTCCTTAATAATTTAAATCTATGAATAATGCACAGGAGACGGGAAATATGACAATATGCAGGACAGTGAAGTCTTACATAAAAAAAAATAATTTTATTATTAACAAATGCCCACAACGGGTATTAACCCTAATCACTGGAACGGGTAAATGCCAAAATATTGTGCAAAGTAAAGCCTCGCCAAAAAAATGCCATCACCATTCAGCCTCAAATGAATTCCCGAGCGAAGCCGGGTATCTGAGCTAGTATGTATATATATATATAGATAATAGATAGATATAAAGATATATATATATATATATATATATATATAATATATATTAAGATATATATATATATATATATATAATATATCTAAAGATATATATATATATATATATATATATATATATATATATATATATAGATAATAGATAGATAGAAAGATATATATATATATATATATATATATATATATATATATATATATATATATAAATTAGATAGATACATAGATAGATTGATACATAGATAGATAGATAGATAGATAGATAGATAAATAGATAGATAGATAGATCCCTTAATGGAAATCAACAATTGAGGTCGTACTCATGACGTAATTTCGAAAAACTTCCCCAAACTTCCATCGATTCAATCTAGAAGATAACGAAAATGAGGTCCGATTAAAATTTTATATATATATATATATATATATATATATATATATACAAAAGATATATATATATATATATATATATATATATATATATTTTAACGCTCTAGCGGTAGTAATTTTTCGTTACCAAATTCGACATTTAAACGTTTTATGAAAAAATAAATATCAAATTCGTTAATGGCTGAAATTGAACAGAAGAGAGGGGGGTTTACAAGGGTAGAATTTCGAAAATTCTTAATATCTCCGTTATTATTCGTAGGATCGAAATATTGTATAAATACTATGCCGTTTTTTCACTATCTTTAATATTAACCAAGGTATTTGCATTTTTTTTGTTTTCGGCCTTCAGTGAACCCCCACTCCTACTATGCCATATTAAAAATAAGCCGTTATATCATGAAGGACTTTATTTGGAGCCTAAATACCACATATCTTCTCATTAAACTTTTACGTCTTGGGATAATTGAATTTACGTGGTGCACGTGAGAAATATGCTTAGTTAACGCAGCTCCTGCGCGGTGGACTTTTGTCTCGTTATCTCATGGGTAGGATCGATGGACATATGAAGAAATATTTCGAAAATCCCATCTTGAGTACAAGCTCAATAGCTGATTTCCCCTAAGGAAAATCTGCTAAACTAGCTAAAATCGTGTGAGGAGAGCATTAAGATTAAAGATATTCATTAAAACCATAATGTCCGAAATGATTGTCGCCTGGTAAGAAATCTGCCTAATAATAACAGTAGTAGTAACCTATTCTCACGAGGACGAATAGTTAGTGAAACGGCCACACTAGCGCTCGGCGGAAACTCCCGAACATAGCCGACCAATACAAATGCAAATATCTCGGTTAATATTAAAGATACAGAATAAATGTATAAAACAATATTTATAGTAAATGTAATTTGCAATAAGATTGGTTCTATACAAGTTTTTGATCCGACGTATGGTAACGGAGATATTTCTAATTTTCGAAAATCCCCCCTCTAAACCCCCCCTTCCACTTGTTCGATTTCAGCCATTAACGAACTTTGTTCTTCCTTTTTACATAAAACGATTAAATTCCGAGTTTGGTAACGATCAAACAAAAATTGTGACCGCTAGAGCGTTAAGAGACAAATATATATATATATATATATAATTTTGAACGGACCTCATTTTCGTTATCTCCTGGGTAGGATCGATGGACATTTGAAGAAATTTTTCGAAACTCGCGTCATGAGTACGACCTCAATAGCTGATTTCCCTTAAGGGAAATCTGCTAAAAGTGTTAATACATACATTTATGATATAGAAGCGTACGTAGAAGCTCGCAAAATGGAGCAGAACTTTTGGTTATGATCTCATGAGACTTAAGGAATCCGAACAGTATCAAAGCAATGCCATCAAGATCTGCGGTAAATAACTCGATGCGGAACAAGAAAGAACATGGTTGCCTTCCAATCTTCATTACACAGGTTGTCAGGGTGTCATTACTTTAGAAAATCCTCTATGGCCTAGATTATTTTGCATTATTGTTTCAGACGCTTCCCGAAGGGAGGTTTCTTATTATCGTTTGTATTCATCCACTTAACACTCACGGCAGTGTTACCAGTATGTAGATTTATCTGTTGTAAACCTTCCTGTGGGAAATCTGCTTAGTTTACGCAGCCCCTGCATTGTGATGCCTACTTTATTGTGCTAAGATTAATGAGGTCGGGTTATCTGGAGGTGGCCGCAATTTTTTCGTCATGGAAGGACTCATTTTATTTTGTGTTCTTCCGTAAATAAAAATAATTATTATCATTTATTAACGTTCACTTCATGCAAACTAAGACTAATTGGGACAAGTAATCTATACACCCTTTTTCTAGCCTGGGTGGACCTAAGGATTTTAATTAATGAATTCTGTCACTAAATAAATTCCATTGCCCAAACAGGAATGGAACTCGCCACTCTAGGTTTACCATATGAGATGAAGGCCAACGCTTTAACTCACATGGCTAACCTAAGCCCCAATAAATAAAAATGATTATTATTATTTATTAACGTCCACTTTTTGCAACTCAGGCTAATGGGGCTAATCAGGGACGGGTTATCTGCAGGTTACCACTCTTATCTTGCCAGGGTGGGACTTAGGATGTTATTTAATGAATTCCTTCACCAAATAATTCCCATTGCGAGAATCGAAATCGCCACGCTAGGTTTACCATGTGAGATTAAGGCCAACGCTTTAACTCAAATGACTAATATTTAGCCTACGTCGGATGAAAACTGGAACCCCATGTAGGGCATGTGGCTCAATGTTAATATCTTAATGAGCTTCCTAGCACATAACCCCTTTGTAAATAATTCATTTGTAAACAATAATATAATGTGCACATATAAAAACTGACTATCATGTGGTAAGTTATTTTATTCATTTAAGTTTAGTTGGTTAAAAATTTTGGTATCGTTTTATTCTATTTTTGAATTAATTATTCAACTAAATTTCTACAATTAATGTTTCTCCAAATTCCTAACATAATTACTTCTGCG
Source organism: Riptortus pedestris (assembly GCA_019009955.1). Taxonomy (NCBI): domain Eukaryota; kingdom Metazoa; phylum Arthropoda; class Insecta; order Hemiptera; family Alydidae; genus Riptortus; species Riptortus pedestris. The sequence continues at coordinate 25,993,926 of CM032228.1, forward strand.
ACCAAAATCACGTAAGATACTGTTTAATACGAATAAGAAGATAGCAGTCAATCTTGGTATGTGTTGCGAATATAGTTAATGATGTTTGTACCGAGTAAACTTCAATGAAAATCCTTAGCCTTGATGATAAAGTAAACTGTTCTTACTCGTTTCTCGGAAAGTTTTACTCTAGTGACGTCATTCCAATTTAATTAACTTTCCAATCGCAAATTACCAGTCAATCAATGAGTAGCCTTTATTCCAAAAGCGTCAAGGATTTTAGCAGATTTCTCTTAAGGGAAATCAGCTATTGAGGTCGTACTCATACGCGAGTTTCGAAAAATTTCTTCAAATGTCCATCGATCCTACCCAGGAGATGACGAAAATGAGGTCCGTTCCAAATTATATATATATATATATATATATATATATATATATATATATATTTGTCTGTTAACGCTCTAGCGGTCGCAATTTTTGTTTGATCGTTACCAAACTCGGAATATAATCGTTTTATGTAAAAGGGAAGATCAAGTTCGTTAATGGCTGAAATCGGACCAGTGGGAGGGGGGGGGTTTAGAGGGGGGATTTTTGAAAATTCAAAATATCTCTGTTATTATGCGTCGGATAGAAAATTGTATAGAATAAATCTTATTGCAAATTACATTTACTATAAATACTGATCTATACATCTTTTCTGTATCTTGAATATTAACCGAGATATTTGCATTTGTATTCTGCGTGTGGTCGCCAGTAGGCTATGTTCAGAATTTCCGCCGAGAGCTCTGGTGGCCGTTTCCATAACTATTCGTCCCTCGTGAATAGGTTTAGAGGTTAGGTTAACTGTTTTTTGGGGCTAGACGCCCTAAATAATGTTTTAGGTTTAGAGGTTTCTTACTACTACAGTTGTTATTAGGCAGATTTCTCTATTGCAAAACCACGTGGGAAATCTGCTTAGTTTACGCAGCCCCTGCGTGACGGACTTTTAACTGTTTTGACCAGTTGCTGAAAACAATATTATAATCTCATATTGTTGATGTCCTAAACCTATTGATGTGCTCATGTGATCACTTCTGTAGAAATTGTTTAAAATTTTAATTATTGAATCCATTTTAATGGGATGTCAAGAAATATTAGTATCCTTAACTCTCAGCAGCCTCACTCTGTCGAAAGACAATGTCAATTAATACTAAGTTCATTAATTAATTAATAATAAATTCAGTAATTCATCTTTCCACACTAACCATTTTTTTGAACCGCACTCCAACAAAGGCTATAGAGTTGTGACATTGTGCGAGTACGGGAGTATATCTCACTTTTATACTTTCTAAATGAACATATTTCAAAGTTCACGCGTTGCAACGATGCAGTTTGATAACATTAAGCTTTTAAGTAAGATTTATTAGAAATAAGAGGGGACCGTCTCTATTTTACCAGGAGCACTGCAAACGTTCATAGCTGATGTTATTCTGATTTATACAGGGTCCGGCATAAAAACCTGACGATTTTGTAGTAATTGTTATGTTGGCACCACTGTCATTGAGACGGCGGGAATGTTGTACATCGACAGGTCGATTCTTGCCATTTCAGTAGCCAGTATGTTGCACTAACATCATCTTATACGAATGGAATTTCAGGTCGGAATGAAGAATTCGTCGTACACTTCGATCAGAAATGGCTAGCGCACCAGCATGTTTCGCTGTTGAACGTCGTGGAGACCGTGTAACAGCTACTCTTACCGCGTTAATGTTTTCAGGCGTTCTCACAGTCCGTTTTCGTCCTGGTGGTTTCGTTTTTAAAACAGACGACGTGTTCGTAAAATTCTTTATCCATAACAACATCGAATTTCTGCTGGGAACAGGCGCGTGTCGATTTAAATTGAAATGTTTGCGAAATAAACGCTGTGTTAAAATAACTGAGTCATTATTTTTAAAATAGGCTTCAATCACAAACGCTCCATGTTCACCCGACCACGACATACTGGCTACTGAAATGGCAAGAATAGACCTGTCGATGTACAACATTCCCGCCGTCTCAATGACAGTGGTGCCACCATAACAATTACTACAAAATCGTCAGGTTTTTATGCCGGACCCTGTATAATCATGGAGAAGCGGACTTGTGTTTGTACACCTTTGGAGAAAAACTCGGAAAGCAGTAACTGCCTCCCCCATAGGGCATCATTTAAAAATATTATATCAGAAATTAACAATAAAGGTTTGGTGAGGGTAATGTGTAGAATAATAAGAGAGAAGTTAACAAAAACAATTTTTAAGTTTATCAACAATTTACAATGTTTTTGTGGAAGTTTCGCAGGAGGCACTGACTTGTTCCTTCGTGATTCTTCTAACCTAGATGAACAGGTTATGCATTCAGTGTTGCCACTAGCCCTCACTCGCTCCCGAATCACTAGTCAATTTTAAAGCAGGGGGCCCCAAGTGACAGCTAGACGCAACCGCGAGTATATATATATATATATATATATATATATATATATATATATATATATATGTTAATTATTACAAACGTTTCAGCAATTCCGATAGAAAGTTATTCCGGACACTTGCCTTTACTCCTTGCAGTTTATCAGCTTCTTCGGGATCTGCAAATGAAGGGAATATTGTATCACTTCTCACTTGCAGTTAGTAAATGCATACTAAAATAAGATCGGGAACCCGTCATGAATGTACAACGTGAAATGTTAACACAAGAAAAACTAAACTTCTTCTTTATTAGTTTTAGTAACAAAAAAAGTGCAACGTGACAAATCATATTCCTACTATTTTTTATAATTGCTCAACGGAAAAGATATGCTACGGTAGTTATTCCCAATGCCAGCAAGACCGAGATTGGCCGAGGAAATGGGCAAAATGGGAGAGTTGCAGCAACTTGCAAAATTGACATGGAAAAGAGGAGGACACCAACGAGATCAAAAGAACAAGTGGCTGTGATGATAGTTATTTTTGAGAATGATGGGAAATACACTTAGGAGAATAAAAGGGTATGATTCGGATTATACCAAGAGGAATCCTCACAAATTCTTGCCATGAAAAGTGACAAATGAGTAGATTTTGATAAGTGTTGGTGCATTTGGTGTTAGTGTGTTTATTAAGTTTGTGAAATTGTGATAAGTGTTGATAATTTTATTCAGGAATATTAAATTTACTATTAAATATTTCTCTTTTGGGTTTAAATTAGGCCCTTTCTCTATTAGCACACTTTCTTACAGGAAAATTAACTATTGTTTCCATTGATCCTAGGAAATGGCATTCCAATGTGTGTGTGAATGTATTTATACAGTGGTTGTCATCTTCTTGTCTTTGTTCGTTCCGTGAATATCAAGATTTCCCGTCCGGTGGAATATTCCCCCGAATTAACTTCTCTATCTCAAAATTACTAATGCGAATTGCTTCTTCTATAGGTGGCAAGCGATAAATCTGTCATTTTCAACTAAGACAATGCGGAAGTCAAATTTGGGCAGTTTTCTTGGACGCTATATCCAAACTGCATGGATTAAGCGAGATCGGGGAGCACGGAGGAGGTTCCCTTCTCCAGCTAGGGCTTATCGGCGTCTACCGCAACCTGAAAATGGTGGAGAAGTATGTTGCCAGAGGAATACTAGCAGATCTAGAGCAGGCAACGATGGACGCAATCAGGTATCTCATAAGAATAATTCAGCAATTGAAGAAAGTAGTTTCATAATACATTAATACAATTAATTATTATTTATTAACGTCCACATTTTGCAACTTAGGCTAATCGGGACGGGTTATCTACAGGTTACCACCCATCTCTAGCCAGGGTGGGATTTTAGGATGTTATTTAATGAATTTCGTCACTAAATAATTTCCTTTGCCCAGGCGAGAATCGAACTCGCCACTCTAGGTTTACCATGTGAGATAGAGGTCAACGCTTTAACTCGCATGGCTAACCTGAGCCCCTAATACAATTAAGTGAGTAATCATAAAAATCGTCAAGTAGTCACAGCTCAAACTGATGTCATGTCATAATTGTTACGTTTATTACAGAAATAATAAACGTTGATTAATAGGTTTCTTTTGGAATGCAAAAATTTACCGATTCTTTATCATTTTTGTCACTGCACACTTTATTTAACAATGCACTTCTGGGTAGAAGGCTCTCTATCCAACCCTGAAGTCGCCACTTCCTCATAAGGGACGCCTTCATTTTCTTCGTATTTCTTAACTAGGCGTTATGTTTTAGTACATAGTTTTTGCAACAATATTGTATTCTATGAAACACCTTTGATAAGCAAAACATAAAATGCATCTTTTAGCAGATTTCCCTTAAGAGAAATCAGCTATTGAGGTCGTACTCTATGACGCGATTTTCAAAAATTTTCTTCAAATGTCCATCGATCCTACCCAGGAGATGACGAAAATGAGGCCCGTTCAAAATTATATATATATATATATATATATATATATATATATATATATATATATATATATATATTTGTCTGTTAACGCTCTAGCGGTCGTAATTTTTGCTTGATCGAAACTAAAGGTCAAGTTCGTTAAGGGCTGAAATCGGATCAGTGGGAGGGGGGTTAGAGGGGGATTTTCGAAATATATACGTTACTATACGTCGGATCAAGTAATTGTACAGAACCAATCTTATTGAAAATTAAATTTACTATAAAATATTATTCTATACATTTATTCTCTATCTTGAATATTAACCGAAATATTTGCATTTTATTGAGCATAACGGACATGACGAGAACGGCTAACTTCGGTTGCAGTCGCGAGTTTCCGGCTAGCTAGTTCGGCCGTTTCAGTAACTGTTCGGTTCTCGTGAAATTTCTCTGCGTGGGAAATCTGCTTAGTTTACGCAGCCTCTTCGTGACGGACTTTTATAATAGATGTTTAGCGCTGCAGTAGCTTATAGTGAAAATACGTAGGTAGGAGTGGGGATTTACTCGACAGAAATTTAACAATAACAGTAACAAATTACGTAGTTAATGCTAGAATTATAGAAACACGTATACAACAAAACACACAAAACCAATAATTTCGAATTTACCTCGATTCGTTCTTAGCTTGCTTTAAAGGTCATTCATTAATGTTTTAGAAAATTGCAACATGCGTACACCTCAATTGCTGGGTTATTAAGAAATCTAGCTCATGCCAGCAAAGGGGCTACGCCTCCTTAACCCCTTTCCAGTAAGCGATGCCTTCAGCATCCCCAAGTAGTAAGCGATCCCTTTGGTATCGCCATGCGGCGACTCGGGCTTCGCCCTAGCAGTGACTGATTTTTATGTAATTTCCTGATTACATATTCTTATCGTTACATCTTTAAAGTTTTTCCGCAAAAAAAAAAATCACTATTCGTTTGGGGAAAAATATATTTCGTATATTGTGTCATTCAAGAAGGAAAGAAAAAAAAATTGAACAATTAATCTTAAAAAAAATTTTATCACCAATATTCACAAAGACCTTTATAGTAAGAGAAGAAATTTATATAAATTGTATAAAAAAATTATGAAATCGTTACCATGTACAGTACCATGGAAAATATCCTTTATAATAAACCGTTTTACTTACTTTCGTGAATTTTGTAAATAGGGGAAGTAGGAAAAGACTATTTTAATAATATTAAAATGGCCACAATAGCAACAAGTAAAAATAAAGTATAAATCGAAATTAGTAATTAAAATTTTTTGCAAATAAAAAACATTGAAAAAAAGATAAGGAAAAGAAGTCGTTTGAGTTCTATGATTATCTGGTAGAATGCGCATTACACTCTTTCTAAAACTAACACTTTTAAACCAATAATTGAAATCACTCAAAACCTTCAACAATAATAATGAAAATACATAAGTATACCAAATGAAAAAAAAAAAAAAACAATATCGACATTCAATTCGATTAAAATAAATTTGGGTAATAAATAACAGTGTGTGTAAACCTCTCGCTGCTGCAAGCAGCTTTATTTAGATGACACATTTAAACTCTAATGACATACATTAGGTAAACATATGAACATTTCCATTAACATCGCCCTTCGACCGGAAATCGACCTTTATGCGGGGGAAGTTCGGAATAAAAAATTTCGAAATGGCTTACCTTGCCAAGAGGTATCTCAAATACGACAATTATTCAAAGTAAAAAGCAACCATGAGGAACAAAACGGTACTTCAATCTCGAAAATCCACTGAGCGGTTTGAGATACACAGCTTTCAAACAAAACGGTTTGTGGCTTTAAATAATAGAATAATGTTTTACTGTATTCACATTATGGTCTACTAATTCATCATAACAGTTCGCAAGTCCTCCTATTAGCCCTCCTCTTATATTTATTTATTTTTTTTTAAATTTCTGTTCTCATAGTAGATTGTTAATATCTTTCAGTAGTCCACGGTTGGACATTCAAGTTGATCACTAATTGGGAATTGGAGATGCTTTAACTCAGTGATTATTAGAAAGGTAATGTGACCAGGAAATATTTCCGGAATGTCCAGGAAAGGGATATTTGAGAAAGGCTGATTAGTATCGTATCTCGCAGTCAATGCGCAGTGTACCTGAAACTTTCCAACCACAATAACCTACCCTCGGTACGGTGTCAAGTAAACAATAAATAATTACCATTTTTGTAAATACGTAGCTTTTCCTGAATTAAACATATTATTTTGATATAAATTGCCTGAAAATGTTTTGTTGATTTTTAAAAATTTAAATTTTAATTCAAAAGTAAAATTTATTTAAGGATGGCGGAAATGAGATCAAATAAAAGTAAATTAGACAGAGAAAAATGATTTGATATAAACTGAAATAGAGAAAAAAATTAGATAAGATTAATTGGATTCGGAAAAATAGATAAAACAATTTTTATTTTTATCAATTTTCACTATTTCGAATTTGCAATTTCAGGCCTTCAGTAGCCACATTTACACTTGCTAATAGCCAAAATTAGACTAGGAAGTTTAGAGGTTTAGAAAACTGCCGGAATTAATTTCATGCATCTGCATTATTTTTGGGATTCAAAAATGTTACTGAAAATTTTGTTCATTTAGTGTAATTACGGTTAATTACGGAGTTATTTGTACTTTATCGTTTTTGGTTTTGAGTGAATTATTCGGCTGTTTCTCTAAGCTAGTACATCGCCAAACATCTCATTTCACACTTTATAAGTAAAGTTTTGTTTATATAAAATACTTCAATTCGAAAGGGCTTCACATGCAAATTTGTTAAACTTCTCATGAGTGTCGGACCAAACATTAAAGTAACTGTAGTAATTTTACCGAACAAGCAGGTTAAAGTTAACTGTATTGCCAATGAATCGAAATAGTTTCCTCATTTATCTAGCCCCTAAAAACATTACAATCCAAAATTAATTACCTAATCTCTAACAGTGTTAACTAGCTTTAAAAACATTTAAATTGTATTAAATATAAATATAATTATTACTTAATCTACTTCATAATAGTTCAGCAATGTTAAAACCAAATCTGTCACTGATCGGTATTTATGCCAATTAGATGCTAATATAATATTATTTGCAACTATTTACCGATTCCTGTCGAATTGTATTAACAGGTAGAAACAATAATTACACCATAAATAATAAAATATATAAGGGGTAAACAATAAGGTGGGGATACGTCAGAACTGGAAAATGTAAAAGGCGGAAGTAACTGAATGGAGAGTTTCGATGTATGGTAATTGCATTTTTGGAGGATACATAAAAAAAAAAAATTGAGAAGACTATAATACAAAGTATAATTTCAACATATTGTATGCAGGTCAGGACCATTCAGACAGCTGTAGAAGCCAGACAACTTCGTGTTCGGTCAGATAGCAGTGAACAACTGGGCAAAGGGCTTCACAACGGAAGGCGCAGGATTAGCTACTCAAGTAATGGGCGTGCTAAGAAAGGAAAATGAGGTCTTCGACGGTCTACAAGAGTATCTAATGTCATAGACTGACAAATCTAGTGACAAAAATGATTAAGTTCGAAAAAAACACATAAAACCTAGTCTATATATTCCTTACGAAGGGATGTAACCGGAAAATGAATTTCTTATAAAACATGCATATTAACATCCTGTTTTTTTTTTATTATTTTATATCATTCGTACTTAATTCAGGAATATGTTATTATTATTATTTATTAACGTCCACTTGTTTCTAAAAAAGTAGGAATATAAAAGAATTATTAATTGCTTCAGAGAAATCCCGAAAAGGTTTTGAAATATAAGAAATAATAACGAATAAATAAAGGTATTATAACGGAACAACCATATGATTGTAATAAAATTTATATCAAGAAGTAAATAATTAATACATATTATTATATATTAATATGGGTCTGGGGTTACCTGTGCGAGTTAGGGCATTGGTCTTAATGAACTTCGCAAGCATAGAGTCGTTGGTTCGATTCCCAACAGGGCAATAGGAATTAATTTGATGAGGAACTCATTAAATAAAATCCTTAGTCCCACTATAGCCAGAAAATGGCAACCTGGAGATGCCCAGCCCCAATTAGCTTGGAAGTAAATGAAAAAATAATATATGAAATGTAATAAATAATATAATCCATCTATAAAAGTGATTATATCTATATATATATATATATATATATACTAGCTCAATAAATTTTTTTTTATATGTTTAAATTGTCATATTTCCCGTAGACAAATAGACAATGAAATATCGCGAATTTTTATTTCAGGCCTCCCTTATAACCCCCACTCCCGTTCTAACCTAAGAATTTTAATATAGCTTATAATCATGGAAGAATTAATGCTAATTGACATACCGAGTTTTTGTAAGTTCGGTTTACTCGTTAGCGCTCAATGAAATCGTTGACTCCCGCTTTAGTTTATAGTGTATATCTCGTGTATACTTTGTTAAAAGACAAAAATGAATATGACAAAAGTTACTCTAAATAACAAAATAAACAACTTTTGTTATGTTCATATTTGCCGAAAATGCAATAAGAACCGAAATACCGCTATTTTTAAATTCAGGCCTTCCTTATAACCCCCACTCCTGCCCGTCCCAAGAAATGTTAGTATGGCTTATCATAAGAAAGGCGTTAGTGCTAATTCACATACCGAATTTGGTTTAGTTCGGTTGAGTCTTTTGTGCCAAATAAAATTGTGGACTCCCGCTATAGTTTTTAGCGTATAACTCATTTATACTTCCGTTTAAGGCAAAAGTACATATAACAAAAGTTACTCTAAATTACAAAATAAACAACTTTTGTTATGTGCATATTTGCCAAAAAAGCAATAGGAAACGAAATATCGCTATTTTTAATTTCAGGCCTCCCTTATAACCCCCACTCCTGTTTGCCTCAGAGAATATTAATATAGCCTAAAGTCTAAGTTGGGCTAGTAGTAATACACATATTAAGTTTCATAAAATTCGGTTCATCCGTTTATGCGTGAAAAGGTAACAAACAAACAAACAAATAAACAAACAAACAAACAGACACGAAAGAAACAAAATGCAGTTATGGTGTCTATGACATGTGAAACGAAAAGTTATCGTGAAATTTCGCGAAAAAAATCAATGTACAGACAGAGGTTACAATTTTATATATATAGAGATATACGACAAAATTAAATATGACAAAAGTTACTCCAAATAACAACATAAACAACTCTTATCCAGTGCATATTTGCCGAAAAGCCAATAGGAAACGAAATACGGCTATTTTTAATTTGAGGCCTCCCTCACGACCCCAACTCCGGCGTCACCCGAACGCGTATTCAAAAATTCAATCAAATCGGACCATCCGTCTAGGAGGAGTTCAGTGACATACACACGTACGCTAGAATTATATATATAAAGATAGAGGTGTATTAGCCTGTTAAAGCTCTAGCGGTCGCAATTTTCGCTCGATCGTTACCAAACTCCGTATTTAAACGTTTTAAGTTAAAAGACGGATCGTGTTCTTCAACGGCCGGAATCGGATCATTGGGAGGGGGGATTTAGAGGGGAGGATTTTCGAAAATTCGAAATATCTCCGTTAGTTTGAGTCTGATCGAAATTTTGTATAGAACCAATCTTTTTTCAAATTAAAAGATCTATAAACGTTGTCATGTACCTTTTTTCACTGTCTTTAATATTAACCGAGATATCGGCGTTTTTGAGTTTTCGGGCATGAGTAAACCACCACTCCCGTTCGAACTTAACAAATTTAGTACAGCTTATAACCATGGTAGAACTAATGCTAATTCACATACCGAGTTCTGTTCGGTTCGGTTCAATCGTTGGTGCCCAATAAAATTGTTGGCCCCTCTTTACTTTTTTAGTGTATATCTCGTTTATACTTTAATATACGACAAAATTGAATATGACAAAAGTTACTCCAAATAACAACATAAACAACTCTTATCCAGTGCATATTTGCCGAAAAGCCAATAGGAAACGAAATACGGCTACTTTTAATTTGAGGCCTCCCTCACGACCCCCACTCCTGCTCCATCTGCCTGGCCGATCTGCGGCGCTAAACCATCCGGGGCGTCACCCGAACGCGTATTCAAAAATTCAATCAAATCGGACCATCCGTCTAGGAGGAGTTCAGTGACATACACACGTACGCTAGAATTATATATATATAAAGATATATATATATATATATATATATATATATATATATATATATATATATATTTGAATCAATAAAGGAACATTTATCTTAGGCTTGCTTGGAGCTCAGGTTAGCCATGTGAGTTAAAGCGTTGACCTTAATCTGGCTTGGTAAACCGAGAGGGGCGAGTTCGATTCCCGCCTGGGTAAGGGCATTTATGTAGTGACGGAATTTATTAAATAAAAACCTTAGTTCCACCCTGGCTAGAAAAGGGTGGTGACCTGTAGATAACCCGTCCCGATTAGCACTAGTAGCAAAAAGTGGACGTTAATAATTAATTTAATTTTAATTTTATCTTAGGATATGTATCTGGTAGCCATTCTTATATTTATGGTTCATTGTTCAAGCTTTCGCTTATTCTGGAATATACATTAATTACTATTATTATTAATAATTAACGTCTACTTTTTGCTGTCATGGAAAATTAGAATGAAGTATCTACATATTTCCACTCTTTTCTAGGCAGCGTGGTGTTAGAGGATTTATTTAATAATTTTGTCACTAAATAAATTCCTATTGGCCCAAGCGGGAATCGATTTCGTCACTGTAGGTTTACCACACTCTAGGGTTGTCAACTCACTTGGCTAATCTGAGACCTCAGTTTTACTTAAAATATATTTAATACTTTATTTAATAACAAAAACCCGGAAATTACTTGAGCATACATTTTTGTAATTGTGGGGATAATGTAAGCAGATTTGTAAACTAAGATTACATGAAAGCAGTGTGCAGATGACTAAACTGTAAGAGGAGGGTGTACTCCCCTCTCCCCTGAGGCCTCTGGTTCTTATCAACAACTGTCAATCTCTTGAGGATTCAAAATGAGGAAAAATTATATTGATGTAGCAGGAGAAAGTATACACTTTCCATTGAGAGGTTTGTTTCAGCCATATTTTAGCTGGAGCGCTGAAATAATGATCGCTTGCCCCCTCCCCCTCCCTTCATCTCTCCTGACCTCACATTGGATTGAGACCAAATGTCATTCAATGGTTTTCCTTGTGTTAACGTTTTTCATAAATAAATAATTTAACCCTCCGTCGGGCGCGTGATCTCTCAGATACACGGTTTCTAGAAAAATATTTGCCACTCCTCCTAGCAGAGAGTGGTGGTGTAGTGCTTCGAGTTATGTGCTTTATAGGTCCACCCTCAAGATCAGTAGTGTCACTGTGTTAGATGGAGTCGTGTGTTTCACCTGTCATTCACTTTAATCTCCTAGATACCACGCGCCCGATCTCGTAAGTTTTTTGAAATCTATATTTCATAAATATATACATCAATTAACTTTCTCTTTATTAAATGGAACCATATAAACCAATTTTTCTATTATTTTGCTCAAACGTGAGCTTTCAGAAGAACTTATTCAAGAAAATATTGTATGACGCAGTGACAAGAATAGACGTTTACCAACCAAACTAGGGACGAAACTTGACGAGTACAGAGACTCATTGGACCATACATTAAACTCAAACAGACAGAACAGCATAAAAAAAGTCCCTCCACTACAACGAACTAAAGCAAATGATGTGAACCAAGCAAAACTGAAAAGAAATGTAGGTTTACTCATTATTCTTGTGAGATTTGCAAAAGCAAAATTTGTTTACAACATAGTTCCACGCCTTGTCTAAATTGTAATGCAGCTCTGCAAAAGAGATAATAATTAAACTGGTATTTTTAAAAGGATTGGTACATTAAAATTTAGATGATTTTTAATAAGTCTTATCTAAAAGTGATTTCGTGCTACTTATTTTTGAATGAAGTTATATTTAGATATTTTGTTTATATTGTTCACAAACTGAAATGAATTATGAATAATTAAGATATGTGCATTTAAACTGTTTCTTTTGGTATTTGTATGTTTTAATTATATTTTAAAAATTATCGTCCACGGTTTTAATAACAATGAATCTAAAACCAACTTGGTTATATTATCTACCATGATTTGTTTTATTATAGTACGTGTCAATTTTGAAAATTATTTACTTCTTTCAAACAAATACTTCCTCAGATATGATTTCTAATTATACACTGAACATTGTAGTGCCTAAATATATGTTAAAAAACTGTATTTCCGTAAAAACGGTTGAGGTTGTATCTCTGAGATACACGCGCCCGAAGACGGAATATTTTTGACGCGCCCGACCGAGGGTAAAAATTATGTCAGTTGACGAGGAGCGAAAGTGCTATGAAGATGCACCTAATTATTTCTGCTATTTATCAACATTACTCCATTAATATGTTACAGTCCACTGAAGATTACTACATACAGTTATACTTGTAGTGTTCTTACTCCAGAGAGTCAAAAGAGAATTTTTAATAAGAGTTATTAGTTAGGAAATTAAACTAGGTACCAGTGATGTGTTTAGGGCGGCTTTTAAGGGAAATAAACCTCCGTTCTTTCTTGTTTCATGAGATACACTACTGTACATAATTACAATTTTTTTCTAAAAATAGAAAACGGATTGAACAGAAACTGTTTAACGTTTATACTACCAGACTCTTCAATAGTAAGTACGTAGATTCTTCTTAGTTGCCGAAACTAAAGGTACAGCATACAAGTAAATGCTGAGGAAGAAAATGTAAATAGATCGTGAATATAATCGCCTTGCAATGAATAAAATTCACACTCATTATTCTAAATATTTCCAAACAAATACGGGTGCCTCAGCAATGGTGCGTAATAATGATGAATTAATGCCATCAATGAATACATTTTAAATTATTTATTAACGCTCACATTGATATGAGATGTGTATGAATTCGACGGTGTTTTGAACAGTGAATAGCGATTGATTATGAATTAATCTTCATTTATTTTCCTCTTAGTCTCTAGAAAAATGCCATAAGTTAGTTCAAGCTATCAGACACATTAGCAAAAAAGTCCGTCACGCAGGGGCTGCGTAAACTAAGCAGATTTCCCACGTGAAGGGTTTCAATAGATAAATATACATACAGGTAACAGGCGTGAATGCTCAGTAAATGTACAATACAAGGCTGAATTGTAAACAAGCAGGCATGTCAACCTCGTAGCGCTGCATAGATAGACCGGAAAGACAAACAATTAATGAAATATATTTGAATATAACATATTAATTTTATTGAAAACAATTTACTAAAGCTAGTGGTGTAATTTGTAATGAATCAGAATCAGTTTTATCTCAATCACTCAAATTTTAGTAATCCAAAAACAAAAGAAGGGGGGGGGGTCAAAAGAACGTATTTGCATATATCTCACAAAGTAAAAGTTCAATGAAAACAATATTTGGTATTTAGGCTTCAATTAATATCTTATATTATATAACAGAGCATTGTTTATGTAACACTAGTAGAAGTGGGGGTGTACTGATGCTGAAAAATGCAAATATCTCGGTTAATATTCAAGATAGGGAATAAATGTATATACCAGTATTTATAGTGCATTTAATTTCAAATAAGATTGATTCTATACACTTTTTCGATCCGACTTATAGTAACGGAGATATTTCGAATTTTCAAAATTCTCCCCCTCTAAACCCCCCCTCCCCCTGGTCCGATTTCAGCCGTTAACGAACTTGATCTTTCTTTTTACATAAAACGACTAAATATCGAGTTTGGTAATGATTACACAAAAATTGCGACCGCTAGAGCGGTAACAGACAAATATATAGATAGATAGATTGATATATATAAATATATAGATAGATAGATAGATAGATATATACATACAGTTTTGAACGGACCTCATTTTCGTCATCTCCTGGGTATGATCGAGGGACATTTGAAGAAAAATTTTAAAAATCGCGTCATGAGTACAACCTCAAAAGTCCGTCACGCAGGGGCTGCGTAAACTAAGCAGATTTCCCTCGTAAAGTTTAGTAATAGATAAATATACATACTGCTAACACAACACCGTGAATAAATACAAACGGAAATAACAAATGTTTCATCCAATTTCAATAGCCTGCCGACAGGAAGCGTTAGGTTAGAAATGTAAACAAACGGGTCCCGCCTCACACCGGAAAGAAAACAATTACTGAAATATATCAGAATATAACACATTAATTTTATTGAGAACTATTTTAGTAGTCCAAAACTTTAAGATGGGGGGGGGAGTCACCAGGGCATATTTGCAATTAAAAAAAAAATTTTCCAAAATTTGGGGTGAGTCACCAGGGCATATTTGCATGTATCTCGTATAATAAAGGTCTCTTGAATACAATTTTTGGTATTTAAACTTCCAATAATGTGATTTATTATGTATCAGAGTATTGTTTACGTAACATGAATAGAAGTGTCGGTTTGGTGAAAACTGAAAAATGCAAATATCTCGGTTACTCTGCAAGATAGAGAATAAATGTATATAACAATATTTATAGTAAATTTAATTTGTAATAAGATTGATTCTGTATAATTTTTCGATCCGACGTATAGTAACGGAGATATTTCGAATTTTCGAAAATCCTCCCCTCTAAACCCCCCCTCCCACTGGTCCGATTTCAGCCGTTAACGAACTTGATCTTTCTTTTTACATAAAACGCTTAAATATGAAGTTTGGTAAGGATTAAACAAAAATTGCGACCGCTAGAGCGGTAACAGACAAATATATATATATATATATATATATATATATATATAGATATATATATACAGTTTTGAACGGACCTCATTTTCGTCATCTACTAGGTAGGATCGATGGACATTTGAAGAAAAATGTCGAAAATTCCGTCATGAGTACAACCTCAATAGCTGATTTCCCTTAAGGGAAATCTGCTAACATGGGTACACAAGATGATATATATATATATATATATTTAAAAGCTGTATATTTACCTAAGCTTTTATGTATATATGTGTATTATATGTATAAACACAGGCCTTTCTAGAGTTAAAAGTTTGCTGGCTATTATTATCGAGTTCAGTTAGAATTATGACAGATTTCTTGATGGTGGCTGCTGGAATAAATGAGAAAACATAAAATTTAAGTCTCAAAATGGTCAAGGCCTCGTGGAACCGCTGTCTTCTTTGTTGTTCAAATTTATTTTCCAAAACTCTACGAAGTGTATTAAGACTAACTTGAGAGACTATCTTCATCAGCTTTATGTTGTAGCACAACGATGTATTCGGAGAATTGTGAGAATTCGTTGGTTCTGCGAAATCAAATAGCTTTGAAAATCAATAGTGAGGAAACTTCTGAATAAGGAAATCACGGACTCCAGGGCCGTGGGATGTTCAAATGTAGTTGATTGGGAACACTTTCGTTCTCAGTGGTTATGTTCAAATATGAATCCACAATTAATCATCCCTTATAAGCGGATTCCAAGAAGCGGCCTGCAGCAACAATTAAATATTAGGGGATGCTAAATAGAGATCGGCAGAACCACATTGTTGTATTTTCTGCTGGAAAAGCGCCATAAAGGGAACACGTTCTCGCTGAACTCGGGATTCGGAGAAAGACGGAAATTGATACCCTAAAAAAAAGATGGTGTAACGCATATGTGGCCAACCACCGGCCCGCGGTAAGGTTTGATCTGGCCCGCGAGACATTTTGAAAAACCCAATCAAACAAAAATATTACACTACTAACTCCAAATGAGGAAGATGATGAGATATTTGTGACCAGAGATGGGCAGATTTGTATTCGTAAATTCGAATCCGAATTCGATTCACAGCACCTTAACGTGTCAATCCGAATACGAATACATTCGTATTCAAAAGTGTAAATTCGAATAGATTCATATTTACAAGTGTGAATCCGAATACGAAATTTGGATTCACACCTATGAATCCAAATCCGAATCTATTCGGATTCACACCTATGAATCCAAATCCGAATCTATTCGGATTCACACCTATGAATCCAAATCCGAATCTATTCGGATTCACACCTATGAATCCAAATCCGAATCTATTCGGATTCACACCTATGAATCCAAATCCGAATCTATTCGGATTCACACCTATGAATCCAAATCATTTCGGATTCACATCTATGAATACGAATCCATTTGGATTCACTGAAAAATTCAATTCAAAAGGCCAATATAAATAAATAAATGTCTATCTGGACATCGCTACAAGTCGAGTTTTGGGTGTTATTGAATTTTCCGATGTATATTTATTGGCGTCAAACTAAGTAATTGACCCGAAAATGAATTTTCTACTCATTGAGTAACGCCATTATTCAACTAGTTTATTAACAAGGTAACAGTAAGTGTAGGTTTCATCGCCTAGCAACCGTATAGCATATGCTCCATTGCCTAGCAACCGTATAGCATATGCTACATTTCTCCCCACCAAACTTGCGGGACTTCAGGAACAAACAGTCTTCCCAACCGAAGAATAAGACAATCTTCCAGTGTTAGCTCGTCATTCACATCTATAAATACGAATCCACTTGGAGGGTGAGGGATGGAATTCTGGACTCCAGTGGTACCAGTGTTTGAGAAGGTGAAAACTTTGTTATCAGCTGAAGACACCTTCGTACCTTATGAATTGCGGAAGCCTGTCATCTTGGCCTGTGACGAGTCTGAAAATGGCGTCGGCGCAGTGTTACTCCAAAAAATGGAGGATAGCTCTGAATGCCCCATTTTGTTCGCCTCAAGGACTTTAATGCCGACAGAAAAAAGATATTCCCCAATTGATAGAGAGGCCCTGGCCTTGGTCTTTGCAGTTAGGGAGTTCCGTCAATTCCTGCTTGGGCGAGAATTTGTACTTAAGACAGACCACAGGCCTCTGGAGAGGATATTTGGAACTGAGAGGGACCTTGCTAAAACAGCGCTCACGTTTGGTACGATGGGCCATCAATCTCATGGAGTATAACTACAGGATAGAGGGACAAACAATAGACGCCGATTTCTTATTGCGTTCTCCAAGTGCAAGAGAACCAATTAATGAAGAGGATATAATCTCAGAGGTCAAAGAATTAAGGACAATTAGGATGGAAAAAATATCATTCATTTCTTCAGCTGGGAACATTAAGAAATCATATGGAAAGAATCCAGTCTGAAAGCTTCTCTTAGATTATCTGGAGCATGGTTGGCCTAAAAATTCGGAAACTTTGAAACCCGGTGTGAAGATGTTTTGGAACAAGAGAGACGAGCTAACACTGGAAGATTGTCTTATTCTTCGGTTGGGAAGACTGTTTGTTCCTGAAGTCCCGCAAGTTTGGTGGGGAGAAATGTAGCATATGCTATACGGTTGCTAGGCGATAAAACCTACACTTACTGTTACCTTGTTAAAAAACTAGTTGAATAATGGCGTCACTCAATGAGTAGGAAATTCATTTTCGGGTCAATTACTTAGTTTGACGCCAATAAATATAACATTCAATAACACCCAAAACTCGACTTGTAGCGAGGTACAGACAGACATTTTTAATTCGTATTCATAGATGTGAATCCGAAATGATTTGGATTCATAGGTGTGAATCCGAATAGATTCGGATTTGGATTCATAGGTGTGAATCCCAAATTTCGTATTCGGATTCACACTTGTAAATATGAATCTATTCGAATTCACACTTTTGAATACGAATGTATTCGTATTCGGATTGACACGTTAAGGTGCTGTAAATCGAATTTGGATTCGAATTTACGAATACAAATCTGCCCATCTCTGTTTGTGAGTTAGGCATCGATGGATTAGTTTCCCGAATTCAAGCACAAGTGATTTTATAAGTTAATAAATCAAAACATCCTACAAGGCTGACTGACGATAGTTTGGAATTTTATTTTTGTCTTTGTATCTGTGGAATTAATCCAAACATCGATGGATTAGTTTCCCGAATTCAAGCACAAGTGACTCATTGATTTTTGAGTCGCTATTTAACTTTCGTTGGTAGTAATAATTCCAAATTTTACGATTTAATTATAATGTACCTATTTTTTTTCATTTTATTTTGTTATTTTAATAAATTGTATTATAATTACATTGTCGTATAATTTCATGTCTGATATCTATCGTTAAAAATTATGAACACTACTTTAAAATGCGCTAATTTTAAAAGCGGCCCGCGAATGTATTTGCACACTGAAGTTTGGCCCACAACATGTCAATGGTTGTCCATGCCTGGTGTAATGAATCTGAGAGTGTATTACATGGACCCATCATAAATGACCGTATATTTTATATTAGCAGATTTCCCTTAAGGGAAATCAGCTATTGAGGTCGTACTCATTACGCGATTTACGAAAAATTTCTTCACATGTCCATCGATCCTACACAGGAGATGAAAAAAATGGAGTCTGCTCAAAACTATATATATATATATATATATATATATATATATATATATATATATATATATATATATATATATATATATATTTGTCTGTTAACACTCTAGCGGTCACAATTTTTATTTAATCATTACCAAACTCGGTATTTAATCGTGTTATGTATAAAGGAAGATCAAGTTTGTTAACAGCTGAAATCGGACAAGGGAGAAGGGGGTTTAGAGGGGGGAATTTCGAAAATTCGAAATATCTCCGTTACTATACTTCTGATCGAAAGATTGTATAGAACCAATCTTATTGAAAATTAAATTTACTATAAATATAGTTATATACATTTATTCTCTATCTTCAATATTTACCGAGATATTTGCATTTTTCTGTTTTCAGCTTCTGAGATGAGATCGGCTAACTTCGGGTCTAGTCGAGAGATTTCGTCAAGAGCTTGTTCGGGCCTTCCCGTAACTGTTTGACTTTCTATTCTGAAATTTCTTTATTGTAAAATTTCAGTGCTCTGGTATTTTAGTAGGTAACGCCGATGCATTTTAATAACAACATTGAGAGCTCTTAAAGTCTATACACTAATTACTATTCCGGATGAATTTCGATAATAATTTTACGATAGATATACTTTTTGAGGATATTTTGATCGGCGTGGGCAAAGTGCGGTATCGGCTCATGCTATAAAAGGACGACGTCGCAAAGAGATTAACAATAGTCATAGCTCACATTGTCTGAAGAAGAGAACCTTCCACTTCGTAATTCCTACAGTCCTCAACTTGCTTCAGCTCGTCCCTGGCTAGCTTATCGCCTCCGCTACCTCTGATCTTAAAGAACTTCTAACAGCCAAGTTCATTCATTGTAATTTAGTTTAAGTAGATATAAGTGTCCCCTTTATATCGCTAAATGTGCCTTTCTAATTTCAATTTACATTTATCATTGGTGCATTTTTAATTATAAATAAATTTATATACATATATATTTTAATTTTGAGTAGAGTCGGCTGTTGGCGAACCATTCCTAAATTCTTTGTTTGTGATCTGGTTGTGAAAATTGTCACCCTTAACAGCTTCCACTGTCTATTGCCGCAGCCTGAAATGGCACTAGTCCAAATTCCACAAAAAGCGTTCTGGTCACTTTTGTCCGGTCTAAATGAAATTTTAATAACTCTGTTCGGGGTCGATGAGGATTCCCATAAAAATGAGTATAGGCGAGGCCCCTTCGCCCATTTTTTGATTTGAGAGTGGACTGTATAGGTTGATAGATAGATTATAAATGTGGAGCAAGAGCCAATATATATTATGGTACTGTACAATGGTTCTGGGGGTAAGCCTATTTCGGGGACAATTATGGTTAGCGTGTTAGTTGTAGTGATACTTGAGGGAGATGATGATGATGAATTTATTGATGGGTCTCCCCTGCATCTGATGAAGGTTGGTTGTCCCTTTTATGTGGGGGAAATGGTGATAGGTGCCTTGCACATGTGGGCTTTGAAGTTGTGATTTGGAATGTGAGTACTCATGTTATATATTATATTCATAGTTCTTCTCCTTCTTCACCGCTTCTCAGCTCGATCGCCCGATGGTCCCTTTTTCGCCTACTCGCACATTTCAGGGGGGTTTTTCACCTGCGATGAGGAACTATCTCTACGTGCCGCACTAGGCTTCCATGTTGTTCTTGCTCTTTTTGTCCTTTCCTGCCGGTCCCCCTCGGGGCTGGATGCGCTGGCAGTGAGGTCCCCAGTCCAGGGCAAGGATGAGTGGACGGTGGATGACGTCAGTTTGCGCGCTGGGTTCATTCTTCGTGAGGTTCGAACAAACTCTCTGTGGGGAACTCGCTTGCCCATTTAGCTATAAAATTGTCTGTTTTGAGCTGAAATGAAAAGGCCCAAAAGCGCAAAGCGGTTCGTTGTTTGTTTCTATTTATTAATTTATTTGTTTGTTTGGTGTCACGCAAGTTTAGCGATTTACACCCTTCATCGAACAAACCAAATGGTAAAAATTACTCCAAATTATTCAAACTAGTTAATATAAATTCATAGTTGTTGCTTGGCGATAACACAAGTGGAAAATAAAATAATGTAGGAACTAATAAAAAAAAACTATTAAAAAAAAAAAAACTATTTGAACGAGGCAGTTATAAAGAGGAACCACCAGAAACAGATAACATGAGTAAATGGTTAAGAGAAAAGTATCAACAAAAATGTAATGTTAAATTCGAAAATCACACGATGTAGACAGAAGAATGTAATAGTGGCAATAACATGGATAAAAGGACACTCCGGAAATTTAGGAAATGACACAGCAGACCAACTTGCAAATACAGCTTCAAGAGACGAAACTGACTAAACAGACTATTAAAACTCTTTTGAGAAACGAATCTTATAAAAAATGGGACGAAAGATGGACAAACACTACTAATTCTAAACAAATACAATTTATATCAGGACATGGACCTACGAAGAGTTACTTGTACAAATTTAAACTAACAAACACAAATACATGTAAATGTGACGATGAGACTGAACAGACATATGACCACCTCTTATATGACTGTACATTACTTGACGGACCAAGAACAAAACTCATCAAGTACATTACCTTACAAAACGGAACTTGGCCGACGGACAAACCGAAACTTTTACTCAAATTCAACAAGAGATTTAATGCATTAATACAAGATTTGGAAACCACTTTGTAAATCTACACCTATTGTTGTACACATATGTATTGTAATATTTCAAATGTATTATTTTATTATCTTTTTTACTTTATTTTTGTTTTTATTTAATTAATTTATTGTTCTATAATGTTTACAATTATTATATAAGAAATATTATAATGTAATGCTGAAATGTGTGTAGTATCCAATGGATGGAGCACACAACATGAAAATAAATTCCCACGTTAGAGAGATACTCTGCGTGGAAAACAGGAAAAAAAAAATTCGAAAACAAAAATATTTTATAAAAGTAAATAAAAGTATAATTAGTAATTTAAAATAAATAAATAAGGATTTATTTAAAATTTTGTAAAATCTTACACAAGCAATTGTTTCTGTTCAAAGTTCAAATTAGTCCTAAATTAATTGTATTATGCAAAATAATACATTTTATTTAGATTTATAATTATAATTTAGATAGTTTTTTTCAGTTATATATGGAAAGATTTCTTATTACCCTTTGTATTTATTCACTTAATATTGACGGTGGTATTGTGTTAGCAGTTTGTAGGTTTATCTATTGTAAACCTTCACGTGGGAGACCTGCTTAGTTTACGCAGCCCCTGCGTGACGGAATTTTTTTATTTCGCGTACATGGGCCACTTTTAGTTCGTGTTAGATCTCTGTAGGTAAGTTTAGACCACTTGGGAGAGGTCTAAATTTTAATTTTATTCGCCGAGAACAACTAGCTAAGCAGGTGCTGCCAATCCGAACTAGGTTTTACACAGAACAAGTTCATTGACTAGATTGCTGTCTCCATTGCCATGGGTGCCGAGATGGTATCGCGCCAAACTCTGGCTCAAGTCCAGGCGAAGAATTTTATTGGAATTGCATAAGGCTGGACTGCATTGAAGGAGTTTGCTGCTAGCTAATAGCTGGCGAATTGGTCGAATCAGCAAGTGCGATAGTCAGAAACTCGCTCAGTTGCCAAGACAGCTGGCGAGTTTAAAACACCTGTCTTGAATGAGTCGTTGGTTTCGTCTCTTCGCTTTTCTCAACTTCTCTGGGTCTTCTAAAACTAGTCTTAAAAAGTGACGTAGAATTTTGAAGACGTCCTGGAATTTCTCAATTCCTTTCTCCAGAACTATGGAATATAAAAGACTGCTGCAGCCATTAATTAAAAACATAAATTTCTCTATGTCATTGTTTTTGTTCTGTACGAATGGAAGTTATGCAGTTATATGGCAAATTGAAATTATTTAGTGATGACATAACAAAAATGATACAAAACTGAAAAACAGGGCACCATCCAGAATGATTTTTTTTTTAGCTGATTCCCCTTAATCAGCTATTGAGGTCGTACTCATGATGCGATTTTCGAAAAATTTCTTCAAATGTCCATCGATCCTACCCAGGAGATGACGGAAATGAGGTCCGTTCAAAATTATGTATATATATATATATATATATATATATATATATATATATATATATATATATATATGTGTGTGTGTGTATATATATGTACTTGTCTGTTAACTCTCTAGAGGTCGCAATTTATGTTTGATCGTTACCAAACTCGGTATTTAAACGTTTTATGCAAAAAGACAGATCAAGATCGTTAATGGCTGAAATCGGATCAGTGGGAGAGGGGATTTTCGAAAAGTAAATATATCTCCGTTACGTCGGATCAAGAAATTGTACAGACCAATCTTATTGAAAATTAAATTTACTATAAATATTATTCTATACATTTATTTTCTATCTTGAATATTAACCGAGATATTTGCATTTTTATTAATTGTAACGGACGAAATGAGATCGGCAAACTTCAGGTCTAGTCGTGAGTTTCCGTCAAAAGCTAGTTCGGCCGTTTCCGTAACTGTTGACTCTCATGAAATTTCTCTATTGTAAAACTTCACGTGGGAAATCTGCTTAGTCTACGCAGTCCCTGCGTGGCAGACTTTTGTTAAGTGTTATATGGTAACTATACAAAGGAAAGGAAAGTAAACAATTTGCCATTAGTTTTGCTACAATAACCTTGAAATCAAATGTGGTTCGTAAAGTATATAATCCCATTATTGTAAATTAGAACACAGATCAAAAATTGAAAATATCTCCTTTATTATACTGAAATAAAAAGATGTATGATTAATCTGGTTGTTAATTTAATTTACTGTAATTGTAGGTATATTATATTCTTTCATGAGTTCATAAGAGCGATATTTGTATTATGAGCAGATTTCCCTCAAGGGAAATCAGCTATTGAGGTCGTATTCATGATACGATTTTCGAAATATTTCTTCAAATGTCCATCGATCCTACCCAGGAGATGAAGAAAATAAAGTGAATACAAATATATATATATATATATATATATATATATATATATATATATATATATATATATATATATATATATATTTGTCTGTTACCGCTCTAGTGGTCAAAATTATTGTTTGATCATTACCAAACTCAATATTTAGTCGTTTTATGTAAAAGGAAAGATCAAGTTCGTTAACGGATGAAATAGAACCAGGGGGAGGGGGGGGGGGCTTTAGAGAGGGAGATTTTGAAATATCGAAATATCTCCGTTTCTATAAGTCGTATCGAAAAATAGTATAGAATCAATCTTATTCAAAATTAAATGTACTAAACATATTGTTATATACACTTATTCTTTATCTTGAATATTAACCGATATATTTGCATTTTTATTAAGTGTGTGAGGATAACGGACGAGATGAGATCGGCTGATGTCGGTTCTAGTCTTGAGTTTCCTGCGAAAGCTAGTTCGGCCGCTTCCGTAACTATTCTGGTCTTGTGAAGTTGGTTGTAAAACTTCACGTGGGAAATCTGCTCAGTGTACGTTGCCCCTGCGTGACGGACTCTTTTTTTTATGTTGTTGCATACCTTCTATTGTATTTTTTTTTAAAAATAAATAATTTAAAAGAAGTTAAGTGTGGGTGGAAATTATTGTTTGGCAATGAATGCTAGATTATTTTTAGTAACTCGTTTTAAATGCTACTACCATTAACTATACCACCGAAGTTTAAGTAAACCATCACTTTCTCGGACAACTCTGTACTGACCCACCATGCTACTCAAGCCAATACTCAAAAGTTAGAAATAATATAATAGGAATATACCATATATGAGCTGCGAGAAACTGTTTCTACCAATTCCCTAGAGAGGATGATCATAATCTCCAAAGCCGAGGCCACAAAATAGTTCCGGAAGCGCAGCAATGTTATGAAAATACTCGAGAATTTTGAAAATTCAAAGTAGCTCCGTCACTATAAGACGGGTCGAAAAAAGTGTATAGAATGGATCGTATTGCAAATTAAATGTACTAAAAATATTGTTATTTACATTTATTCTCTAAATAATAAATAACTTCTCCCTAGGAATTTTTTGTAAAAAATGCAACTACCCTATGGACGAATAAAGAACCCCCTCATGTAGATTTCAAGTGGACGGCTGCTCACAAGCCAAGCTGTTCGTACGAAGAACTGAGAGAATACCCAATCGGTGTTAGGTGGACAGGAGCACCTAGCACGTACTCCTGGAGCCGTGAATGACGTTCTCCATCAGGCAAACACGTCCAGGGCTGTTCCCCAACCCTTAGGTCCCTCGGAGTAAATCCCAAGGAGGCCAAGGCAGAAATGAAGTTTTCATGGGAGGAGGGTCCTTTGAGCGGGCCATACCACCTGATAGGGAGGGCTCTCTCTTTCTAACTCCTTTTGTAAATTATTCAAACCAGATTCTATTCGGGAGCTTTCTATTCAGGGGGCTCTATCGCCTTGTCCCTACTTGCCCAGGACAACCCTTGCTCCATTAACCAGCAAGTAAACCGGCCCACTGGTGAATTCCGTCTTAAATACCACTAAAGATTTCAATTTCAGTCCAGACTATTTGGGCCATGAATAGCAGAGAACGCTATGCACCAATCTCACATTTATATGATTTATTATATGCCTTTGTTATTCCCTACGTCTAATTTTTGCTTCTATGGCGAACTGTTAGGGGATACCTACAGGTTTCTCAACCTTTTCTAGCAAGGTAGGGGCAACGGGTATACGTGAGTTCATGTACAAATAAATTCATTTTTTAGCAGATTTCCCTTAAGGGAATTCAAACCCTTGTAAATTAATATAACTTAACTTTTATTAAATTGTTGAAACAGAACTTATTTTTATCATTGTTGCTGTATTTTTTCTCTTTCCTTAACAAATTTTATTTCCGTACAACTCCTTAATCTGATAATTTTATAGACTACTACTGTGAGTTTTAAATCTCTTTAAAGCGACAACTCCAATCATTCCCAATAATGGTTTTAATTATATATCAAGCATTGTATTGTATGAGTTTTAGCAGATTTCCCTTAAGGGAAATCAGCTATTGAGGTCGTACTCATGATGCGAGTTTCGAAAAATTTCTTCAAATGTCCATCGATCCTACCCAGGAGATGAATGAGGTCCGTTTACCCAGAAAATAAAATGGACGATAATATATAATAATATATATATATATATATATATAATATATACATATAATTCTAGCGTACGTGTGTTGTCACTGAAACTGGCTGGACCGATTTGATTGAATATTTAAATAGGCGTTCGGTGACCGACCCGGATGGTTTAGTGGCCGCAGATCCGGCCCGGCAGATGGAGTTAGGTTCTCCGACGAAAGGGTCGAAGGGCTAAGAAATTTGGAAATGTAAATGAAATTGCTAATTGTGTTCAGATCATAATTATGTCCTTGTGAGGTTTAAAGTATGTCATTCTCAATAAAGATGTTTCTCTTGAGCTGTCTGATAGGTTCACTTTTAGATCATTGTTATTTATAGTCCATATATTCATTTTACTTTGATTTGAATTTATCATTATTTGTTTTCTGTATTTATATTTATGTATTTGCAATTACCGTATTGTTGAGTGTTTTGATTTATTTCAATTATTGGTCGACAACTGTTTTTTTTTAAGATGTTGTAGTGCGCATTCTACAAGATAATCATAGAACTAAAACATCTTCTTTTTCCTTTTCTCAGTTTTCCCTATCTTTTGCGTACCAAATTTTTGGAGATATTTTATTTACTATTTTTTTTAGGCAAACGTGCACATAACTAATATTGTTTTTTTGCGTTAACAAAAAAAGTGCATTTATATTTAAACATAATATTATTAAATTTAATACTCCAAAACGCTTGATGTATCAAGCAGGACAACTGCTGCTTGTCAGCTTAGTATATAAATAAAATATATATATATTTATATATCATATATATATATATATATGTCTAGTTAAAACCCGTTCTAGCGTCGCATTTTTTGTTTGATCTTTACCAAACTGCCGGAATTTAATCGTTTAATTATAACAACTGAAGATCAAGTTTCGTTAAATGGGTTAAAATCAGACAGTGGGAGGGGGGGTTTAGAGTGGGGTTTTTAAAATTCAAAATACTCCGTTATTATGCGTCGATCGAAACATTTACCGTATAAAATAAATCTATTCAAATTAAATTTACTATAAATATTGTTCTATAATTTATTCCTGTATCTTGAATATTAACCGAGATATTTGCATTAAGTATTCCTGCGTTGTGGTCACCAGTGAGGCTATGTTCGATTTTTATCATTGGCGGCCTTTGGCTGTATTTATTCGTCTTTCCTGAACAAATTTTGATTTCCGTAACTGTTTTTTGGGGCTAGAAAAACTATGGGTTTATTACGCCCTAAAATATAATCTGATAATTTTATAGACTACTACTGTGAGTTTTAAATCTCTTTAAAGCGACAACTCCAATCATTCCCAATAATGGTTTTAATTATATATCAAGCATTGTATTGTATGAGTTTTTAATTCCTTCCGAAGAGGGCTAGGTATTATACATTTATACAAGTATTTGATAATAATGAAATAATATTGAATCTTATAGTCTGCCTTGTAGTATTCATTCAAATTGTAAAGGACAATGTATGCTGTTCTTGTGTAAATTGGAGCTACATCCAATATATTTTATGGCATAATGAAAGAAAGAAATTTTCTAAGATCCCTCTTGATGGCCGTCAGTCCCTAAAAAAAAAGAAGATAAAAAAACTTTCGTTGACATTCTCGAAAACGAATAACCAATAAATTCATTACACAATGGTAAATTAAAAAAATTAAATTTAACATCCATCTTGTTCTCTCTCTCTAATTAACACCCATATCTTTTATTTGTAAAAATTGGCCCTGGCCACTTTGCCTTGCAGCTTCAGTGTTCTATACTAAAAGACGCTGTCGTATTTGTTAGTAAATATTAAGCAATATGTTGGCTATTACATAAATTAATGATATCTTATAATATGTGAATAATTGATGAAATAAATGATGCAACTAAAACTACATGAAACATTCGCAATGGAGCAGACACATATATTACTGGGGCCGTGGTCCATTTGTGGTCAAATCCCTCTGAGGCCATTGTTTAAATTTCCATTTGATTCCTATCGATGGGACACATAAATTTAACTTGTAAAATAACACAATCATGCGAAATAATAGAATAGGAGGGATGCAATAAATAAATAACGAAAAAAAGAAAGAAAAAAAGCCGACGCTTTTAAGCGATAAACGAGCGGCCTGTATCTATGAATGAAATAGCGCTAAGTGAAGTTAGCATTGACAATAAATATCGTAAGAGGATTGGCAATCTATCTCTTTGGGGTAAATTGAGTTGGCATTCTTCATTGGAATAGCTCCAGCACGGCTTGTCCAATTTACATCCTCATTCGGACTAAATTCCAACCCCCTCCTCCCTCCCAGACAGAATCCCCTACGCTGCTTATATTTTCCATCCGCTTTGGTAAAAATTCAGGACGTGGGTTCCCATCTTATCCCCGATGAACAATGGCCCTATATTTGTCATTTCCAAAGAAATTGCTTCTCTTGTTATTTAGAGATATACTCGGCATGATTTAGAACCAAAGAAGATTCGTGTCGTTATTCAAATTGAGTGGTTGCACGACAAAAATATGACAGCTACAATGGTCAAAACGAACAAACGTTCTAATCGTATTTGTCCTAATTATTAGCCAGTTTTTATTTATTTATTTAAATGAGTTCCACAACGCCGGCGATTTACTCATTATTCAATTGTGCACAAAAAAGCGAATAGCAAAAAAAAAAAAAAAAGAAAAAAGAAACGGAAAAGGAGTGAACTATGGCATACGGTGGTTTTTGATACGGTTCATTGGCATACCACTTTTATATGAAACAAAGCATATTGTATATGGGAACATCAGGGTGGTGAACATAATATAAATGAAAATGTGTAAGTATCGACGGGAGAAGGAAAAAGAAAGAAAGAAAAAAAATTAATGATAAATTAATAATATAAAAAAAATAAATAAAAAAAAGAAAGAACAAAAATAAAATAAGGAAAAGAGAAAACCAAAAAATGAATAAATAAAAAAAAAGAAAGAACAAAAATAAAATAAGGAAAAGAGAAAACCAAAAAATGAATAAATAAAAAAAGAAAAAAAATTAAATAAGGAAAAGAGAAAACCAAAAAAATGAATAAATAAAAAAAGAAAAAGACAATTAAATAAGGAAAAGAGAAAACCAAGAAAAAATGAATAAATAAAAAATAGAAAAAGAAAAGAAAATAAGGAAAAGAGAAAACCAAAAAAATGAATAAATAAAAAAAAGAAAAAGACAATAAAATAAGGAAAAGAGAAAACCAAGAAAAAATGAATAAATAAAAAATAGAAAAAGAAACGAAAATAAGGAAAAGAGAATACCAAAAAAATGAAAAGATAAAATAAAATAAGGAAAAGAGATAACCAAAAAAATGAAAAGATAAAATAAAATAAGGAAAAGAGAAAACCAAAAAAAATGAAAAGATAAAATTAAATAAGGAAAAGAGAAAACCAAAAAAAAATGAAAAGATAAAATAAAATAAGGAAAAGAGAAAACCAAAAAAATGAAAAGATAAAATAAAATAAGGAAAAGAGAAAACAAAAAAATGAATAAAGAAAAAAGCGAAAGGGGGAAAAAGTATAAATAACCAGTTATAAATATGTTAAATATGCCAACAACTCTACCAAACTTTGATAAGTGCCAAAGCGAATTCAAATTTCAAGCCAATGGAATGAAAGAAGAAGAATAAAGTAACTAATGTTTAGAATATTTAAAGAAAGCGTTATCTCCACTATTTTTGAAAGTATGTTGGAAAGAGACTCATTTTATATCAATTGCCGTCATATATTAGTCTATTTATAAAATACTGTATTAACACAAAGTACTAGTACTTCACTGATTATTGATCCATACCAAAACCTAAAGAACAACATTTGCAGGAATAAAAGAGACCAACGCGATTGATCATGTGAAATGTTTGGATGATTCCATTAACGAAAAGGTAATTACAGATTTAGATTTCGTCCACTTCCCTAGTGATGGTGTTAATCCTTGAACGTTTTTATCCAATCCTTGATCCCGTAATCCCACCCTATCAATTTGGATTCCAACAATCCCGTTCTACTACCCAGTAATGCCGTGGAATAATTGACGACCTTTCCTCGTCATTCGAAAACAAACATTTCTGCTCTCGAGTTTTCCTCGATGTTGCCCAAACTTTTGATAAGCCATCAGTAGTCTTTTATTTACACAAAATAATATTCCGCCACTACCTATGTCCTTATCCTTAAATCCTAATTTACCTACAGCTATTTCCAAGTTTCATTTGTTTTTCCTAATTTCCCCCTTTTTTCACCAACTTGTGGGAGTCCCGCAAGGTGGCATCCTAAGTCCTTCTTATTTCTTATTTGTACTACTGGCATCCCATCTCATTCTAAACTTACACTCCACACTTATACTTACTTACTTTGCGATCTTAATGCCCAACCCGGATTTATTAGCAGATTTCCCTTAAGGGAAATCAGCTATTGAGGTTGTACCTCATGACGGAATTTTCGGAAAATTTTTCTTCAAATGTCCAGTGGGAGGGGGGTTTAGAAGGGAGGATCTCCGCTACTATACGTTGGATCGAAAAATATATATAAAATCAATCTTATTGCAAATTAAACTTACTATAAATATTGTTATATACATTTATTCTGTATCT
Source organism: Riptortus pedestris (assembly GCA_019009955.1). Lineage (NCBI taxonomy): Eukaryota > Metazoa > Arthropoda > Insecta > Hemiptera > Alydidae > Riptortus > Riptortus pedestris. Next base: position 26,024,508 of record CM032228.1, read on the forward strand.
TGAGTATTAAAGGAAATATTTGCATTTGTATTCTGCGTGTGGTCGGCAGGGTTCGGACTTTCAGCCGTGAGCTCTGGCGGCCGTTTCCGTAACTATTTGTCCCTCGTGGAATAGGTTTAGAGGTTTCTTACTAACTACAGTTGTTATTAGGCAGATTTCTCTATTGTAAAATTTCACGTGGGAAATCTGGTTAGTTTACGCAGTACTGCGTGACGGGACTTTTTATTCATTTAGGTGTGTCGCAACTTTAGCGATTCACACTTACTCATCTTATAAAACTAAAAGTTGGTATTGTCACCTAATAATAAAAGAAAAATATGTACAGTCGTAGGTTGCTAGGCACGGTTACATTTTAACAAGTGGATATTAATGGAAGCAGATCCTAATTCTTTAAATCTAATGTTCGATAAACGTTTTAAATGTAGTTGAAAAGATGTGTCTGCTGGAGTTGCTTCATGATTGTCTCGATCTATGGGCTGTTGTCGTGTAGTAGTTCTGATAGGTTGCTGGGTAAGTTCTTGTAGGTTATTAGTCTGCAGTCTGTAAGTAAGTGTTTGATAGCTCACTGTACATGAAGGTAGTTTAGTCCTAGTCATGAGGAGTTCGTGTGTTATCAAAGGCCATGTCTCAAACGAGCAAGAACTGCTTCCTCTTTTTAGTGCCCCGATTACTTGACAGCCATTCAACGAATAGTGTCTTTTATTTCTCGTAGTTTTGTTTGTCTGATGCCAACCGTTTGTTGAAATGTGATCAGTGCGTAATATGTCAAGTTCAGTCACTAATTTTGCATGCTTGTCAGCCAAAATATTTTCCGTGATGTCTGAATGTCCTGGTATCCAATGGATAGTAAATAATTTATGATTGTAAGTTCGTTAGTAATTCCTGAAGCCGTCTCGTGAGTTGGTGAGTTGTGTAAAGATGATGTATTGACTGTATAGAGTTGTAGGAGTCAGTAAAAACATGAACGTTGTCTTGTTGTACGTTAGTAAGATGCTGCAGTCCAAGAAGTAATAATTATGGACCCAGATTTAATTATGGCATGTTTACCACTAAAGAACACCTAACTCCTCTTTGATCCTGGTTGACTCCATGGAGGATTAACACTAAACGTAGGTTAAACTAAGGTTAACAATTAATTCTGCCACTGAACGTTTCTACTTGACAACTTTAGAATTCCATAAAACCAACGAAATCCAAACCCTCCAACCCAAAATACTCCGAGAAACCATTGATCGCCGTTTTACGAGCGTCCTTCATCACATGATACACGACAATGGATGTGTCCACTGTCCCGCGAAGTGTCGACATCAGAAATACCATTCTTTCTTATCCGGACACACCAGTCCTCTAGTCGTATCAAATTCCTCAAGCCCTGGACTACGATTAAAGCTTAAGTGGCCTCAAGATCTTTTCGTTATACCATTATGAATATCATTAATTGCACAAGTTACCGATTAAAAGATAGTTTCATACCATTGTGGTTACATTTATAGAACGTTTTCACACCTCCAGTCATCCAACATATTGTTACGTTTATTAAAAAAAATAATAAACGCTGTTTGTTAAAGTTCTTTTGGATTGGAAAATTAAAACACACAAGCATTAGAGTTTTTATCACTGTGCAATTTATTTGACAATGCACTACACACTTGGTAAATTATTCTTAACTCTTATTCACAATATGCACTATGTTAACTGTGCATCAAGATAGTAATGTTAATAGATGATGTTCTTGAAAATCCACCGAGATCGGAAAGTTATCTCTCTCTCGAGTAGCAATGGGATTTCATAACCTTAGGGAATAAGTAAGCTAATTTGTCACTCCATTACCACTGAATAGAATACCGCAGTTAGAGCAGAGAAAGCAGTATTTCTCTCAGGAAAGAATAGTCTAAACATGGCCGTGAGCCAGACGGGAGTTCAAGGAAGGCATGTATAACTCTATTAGAACGGCGAGCACAATATGTGCTGTACAGATTAATAGGAAAACACACTTACCCCTGAGGGTGAGTTACGCCCTATCCGGAGCCTGGTGGGGACTACTTCTATTGGCGGAGGGTCCCTCGCCCCCCACCATAAAGGGTAGGAAATGGAAAGGTCTTGTGAGGGCAGGAACCAAATCGGGCCGAGTAATGGAAGTTTTGCCCGCCGGCTCCTTCTATCCAGGACGAGTGTTATCGGCACTTAGCCTCCGCCAGACTACTCCAATACTGTCTACCAGGATGGCATAACCTTATACTCCAGTATAGTTAGTCGAGAGGTACCATCAGATATAACCTCAGGCAATGAATACCTCACTTACATTTTAAATTAATTCTCTGACAGCTGCGGCATCCGATGTTCACGACTTGAGGTAGAAGTGGTTTGTCATCCAGGTATAAGGATTGAATCTTACTTAAGCTCTAAACAACCTGATACTTCATTTTAAAAAAAAAAGAAAAAAAAAAAAAAAAGAAAAAAAAAAAATTTTAAGATAATTAATTTTATTCTTAGCCCCATTAAATTTAATTTATTTATTTATTAAGGTCTAACGCGATTTTACTGATTCACACTTACTCATATTATAAAACCAAAATTTGGTCGACACCTTATTTTACTAAACTCTCAGATAGTTCAAATAAAAAGTACTTTCTTCGGCAGCACTATTTCTTCTCTATGTTGTTCCAGGATGCACATGGACTAACTGTTCCCCTAGTTGGGAACAACCTAGAAAATCTTCTCTTTTCTAAAAAAGTACCTATCAGGAGCAATAATTATAACCATCTCAGTAATATATTTTTATATGAAAAAAAATTATATGGGGAGAATATATATTTTTTTTTGAGAAAAAAAAACTTGAGAAGGTTTGTGTATGTTAAAATTACATCAAAGTAATTATTATTTGAGCAATATAATTAATAACACTTGAATTACTAGTTAAAAGTAGTATTAAATATCAGTGGGCTCGAGGAGCCCCCCCCCCTTGGTACTTAAGTGTATAACTACCCCTTGCAATACCCGGGGGGGGGCTCCTCGAGCCCATACGTCAAAAAAAAATGTTTTTCTCAACGTAGAAATTTTTTTTATTTATTTTTATTGTTATGCCCTCACTGTAGGATGTTTTTCTGAGGAATACTTAAAATATCAAAAATATCCCATTAAAATTGGGTGATTGGGAACAAAAACAAAAAGTTGTGGGCTCAAGGAGCCCCCCCCCCTTGGTAGTTCTAGGGTTAATTATCTGACAGCTGCGGCATCCGATGTTCACGACTTGAGGTAGAAGTGGTTTGTCATCCAGGTATAAGGATTGAATCTTACTTAAGCTCTAAACAACCGTATCCTTCATTTTAAAAAAAAAAGAAAAAAAAAAAAAAAAGAAAAAAAAACTATTACGATCAGTAATTTTCTTCTTAGCCCCATTAAATTTATTTTATTTATTTATTAAGGTCTACCGCGATTTTAGTGATTCACACTTACTCATATTATAAAACCAAAATTTGGTCAAGACATCTTATTAAAAAATAAAAAAAAAAGGCCTTCACGCAGGGGCTGCGAAAACTAAGCAGATTTCCTTCGTAAAGTTACACAATAGAGAAATCTGCATACGAGTGGCGAAAGTTACGGAAACGGCCGAGCTAGCTTTCGGCGGAAACGAATAGAAGCTCATCCGTTACACTTTATAAAAATGGAAATATCTCGGTTAATATTCAAGAATATTTACGAGAATTAAATGTTTATAGCAATTGATTATAGGTAGTAGTAAAATTTAATTTTTCATAGGATTGATTCTATTACAATTTTTCGATTTATATTCGACGTATAGTAACGGAAATATTTCGAATTTTCGAAAAACCTCTCCTCTAACCCCCCCCCCCTTCCCACTGGTCCGATTTCAGCCATTAACGAACTTGATCTTTCTTTTTACATATAACGACTAAATATCGAGTTTGGTAACGATCAAACAAAAATTGCGACCATTAGAGCGGTAACAGACAAATATATAGATAGATAGATAGATAGGTATATAGATATATATATACAGTTTTGAACGGACCTCATTTTCGTCATCTACTAGGTAGGATCGATGGTCATTTGAAGAAAAATTTCGAAAATTCCGTCATGAGTACAACCCCAATAGGTGATTTCCCTTAAGGGAAATCTGCTAAAATGCCTACAGTGGTAGGTCGCAGGGCCGAGTTACATTTTCTCCAGTGGTTATTAATGTTAGCAGGTGGTTGGTCAATTTACTTTTTGATCCCCCAACAAAACTCATTTCCAGTTAGTGCTATATAAAATGTAATTCATTGTATATTTGCAAATGCTAAAAACTAAAATCCTCAAATCTATGTTAATCTCCTCATGTAATTCAGTGTAAATTATTATTCTGAACATTACTCTAACCGTTTCAACCTTTTTAGTATTGGAAACATGACCTAATCAGATAAATTCTAAATGGACGAAATCAGCAGTAAAAGAACCTAGTTTACACGTTCACATTCATGTAAACTCTTGATTCTATTATTTATGGACAAGAATGAACTGACTTTTTGTTTCTCAAACATGCAAAAACAGACTATTTCCATGTTCTCTTATTGTAACACAATCACACACAAACTCACATTTACAGTCAGAAATTACAGATAGTTTAATTCGCTTATTTTAAAAAGGATTAATGATTTAAAATGTATAATTAATTTAATGATTTAATGAAAAACGTCCGTCACGCAGGGGCTGCGTAAACTAAGCAGATTTCCCACGTGAAGTTTTACAATAGAGAAATCTGCCCAATGACAAGTATTAAGGAATCACTAAACTTATACACGAGGGACGAATAGTTACGAAAACGGCCGCCAGAGCTTTCTTCGGAAAGTACCAAACAGCTCACTCCTGGCGACCAATGAAGAATACAAATGCACATATCTCGGTTAATATTCAAGATACATTATAAAAGTATTGAACATTATTTTTAGTACATTTTTTTTGAAATAAGATTGATTCTATACAATTATTCGTCCAACGCATAATAACGGAGATATTTTGAATTTTCCGAAAATCCCCCCTTTTAAACCCCCCTCACACTAGTCCAATTTCAGCCATTAACAATCTCGATCTTTCTTTTTACATAAAACGAATAAATTCCGAGTATGGATATATATAATATATATATATATATATAATTTTGAACGGACCTCATATTCGTCATCTCCTGGGTAGGATCGATGGACATTTGAAGAAGTTTTTCGAAACTCGCGTCATGAGTACGACCTCAATAGCTCATTTCCCTCACGGGAAATCTGGTAATATGTGTTATGAACGATAGCTAAACTCAACAATCAGTCATCTAAAGTCAGTAAACGAAGCTATGTTAAATTATACTTTTTAATAACGCCATGGGCGACAACGTTTTATATACACGTACATATTCACTTAAGTATCATTCCTATAATTAACACTCGGTAGGGCGCGCCAAGAATATTCCGTCTTCGGGCGCGTGTATCTCAGAGATCATCCTTCAAAACGTTTTTTACGTAACTACAGGTTTATTTAATATATACTTTGCACTAAAATGGTTCAGAGTCTGCCTGCCTTGTTTTCCACACAGAGTATCCTCTAACGTGGGAATTTATTTGCATGTTTTTCGCTTGGCGTGCATCCATCCATCTGGAACCTACACACATTTTCAGCATTAACATTATAATATGGTCCGTTCAAAATTATATAATATGTATATCATATATAGACAATATTTATATATTTATTTATTAACGTCCACTTTTTGCAAACTTACGGCTAACGGGACGGGTTATCTTACAGGTTACCACCCCTTTTCTAGCAGGGTGGATTTTAGGACGTTATTTAATGAATTTCGTCACTAAATAACTTCCTTTGCCCAGGCGAGAATCGAACTCGCCACTCTAGGTTTACCATGTGAGATAAAGGTCAACGCTTTAACTCGCATGGCTAACCGGAGGCCCGGAATAGAATTATAGAACAATAAATAAATTAAATAAAAACAAAAATAAAGTAAAAAAAGAAAAACAATAAAAATTGTACATTAACATATGTGTCTACAATAGAGAGGTATGTATATATACAAATGGTGTCCAAATCTTGAATATATGCATTAAATCCCTTGTTGAATTTGAGTAAGAAGTTCGGTTTGTCCGTCGGCCAAGTTCGTTTGTAAGGTAATATACTTGATGAGTTTTGTTCTTGGTCCGTCATGTTAATGTACAGTCATATATAAGAGGTGGTCATATGTCTGTTCAGTCTCATCGTCACATTTACATGTATTTGTGTTTGTTAGTTTAAATTTGTACAAGTAACTCTTCGTAAGTCCATGTCCTGATATATATTGTATTTGTTTGGAATTGCTAAGTGTTATTTTTTGTCTCTGGTATACAGTTGGTATAACACCAGTGTGTGATTAGAAACAATAACAGAGGAAGTATTTGTTTGAAAGAGGTAAATAATTTCCAAAATTGATAAGTATTATAATAAAAAAAATCTTGGTAGATAAAATAATCAAGTTGGTTATAAATTCATAATAATTAAAACCGTGGACGAGGATTTTTAAAATATAATTAAAAAATACAAACACATACAAATTTCAATAGAAATAGTTTAAATGCACATGTCTTAATTATACATAATTCATTTCAGTTTGTGAACAATATAAACAAATTATCTAAATATAACTTCATTCAAAATTAAGTTGCACGAAATCACATTTAGATAATACTTATTAAAAATTATCTAAATTTTACTGCACCAATCCTTTTAAAAATAGCAGTTTAATTATTATCTATTTTGCAGAGCTGCATTACAATTAGGACAAAGCATGGAACTATGTTGGAAACATATAGTATATATTTATAATATATATATATATAATATATTAAATATATATATTATATTTTTTTTTATTTTTTTTTTTTTTTTTCTTTTGGGGGGGGAAATCTCAAAAAGAGTAATTAGTAAACCTACATTTCTTTTCAGTTTTGCTTGATTCACATCATTATCTTTTGTTCGTTGTAGCGGAGGGACTTTTTTTTTATGCTGCTCTGTACTTGAGTCTAGGGTCCAATGGGTCTCTGCACTGTTCAAGTTTCGTCCTTAGTTCGGGTGGTAAACATCTACTGTTGTTACTGCACCGTACAATATTTTCTTGTATAAGTTCTTTTGAAAGCTCATTTATGAGCAAAATAATAGAAAAATAGGTTTATATGATTCTATTTAATAAAGAGAAACTTAATTGATGCATATATTTATGAAATACAGATTTAAAAAAAAACTTCCGAGATCGGGCGCGTGGTTTCTAGGAGATTAAACATAATGACAGGTGAAACACACGACTCCATCAAACATAGTGACACAACATACCTTGAGGGGGAGTCCCATAAAGCACATAACTCGAAGCAGTACACCACCTGCTAGGAGGAGTGGCAAATATTTCTGTAGACACTGAGTATCTCAGAGATCACGCCCCCGACGAAGGGTTAAATGATTTTACACAAACGCTAATTTCAGTTAGATTACGATCAACACGATTAGAACTTTTTTTCACTATTCACATTTGGCAAATATGATATATAGGATTTATCTATTTATATATATCTATTTATATATTTATATAATCAAATCAAATAACAAGCTGCCCCCATTTTGAGGGTACCCGTTTGGGTCAGCCTCCTAATCAGCCCACCAGGGTATATAGGTAAAATAAAAATTGTTTTTAAATGCTTTATATATGCTGAATTTTTTTTTTGTTAGGGAATTAATTTGATTTAATAAATTTTTGGCGATGGTGGGTGACTAGTTTTTTAGAGGACAGCTATGTATAGGCTTTATTTTATTTTGTACAAGTGAGGGTTAATCATTCTGATACTTTTCTTTAAAACTGATGTCGACATTGGCATATTTCTTCAGTTTTCAGTCAATACTCGTATTCTTGGAGTAAGTCGGGCGGCACGTTTTTTATGGATTACTCCTTTTGGCCCCAAACAGCAATCCGTCGACGCTCCAATTTTCAACTTGGTATTTTATATATTATATTATATTATATATATATATATATACAACTTGAGGTATTTTTATTTATATTATATATATTATCTATTTATGGGAATTAATTTGATTTAATTAAATTTTGCGATGACTAGTTTTAGAGGACAGCTTATGTAGAGCTTTATTTTATTTTGTACAAGTGATGGTTAATCATTCTGATACTTTTCTTTAAAACTGATGTCGACATTTGGCATATTTCTTCAGTTTTCAGTCCATATTCTTGGAGTAAGTCGGCCGTTTTTTATGGGATTACTCCTCTTGCCCCAAACAGCAATCCGTTGACGCTCCAATTTTCAACTTGGTATTTTTATATTATATTATATTATATATATATATATATATACAACTTGGTATTTTTATTTTATATTATATATTATATATATATATATATATATATATATATATATATATATTATATATATATATATTATAATAAAATTGTAACCCTCTGTCCTGTACATTCATTTTTTTTTTCGCGAATTTTCACGATAACTTTTCGTTTCACATGTCATAGACACCTTAACTTCATTTTTTTTATTTCGTGTATGTTTTTTTGTTTGTTTGTTTGTTACCTTTTCACGCATAAATGTCTGAACCGAATTTTATGAAACTTGGTATGTATATTACTACTAACCCAACTTAGACTTTAGGCTATATTAATATCCTCTGAGACGAACAGGAGTGGGGGTTATACAGGAAGCCTGAAATTAAAAATAGCGATATTTCGTTTCCTATTGGTTTTTCGGCAAATATGAACATTACAAAAGTTGTTTATTTTGTTATTTAGAGTAACTTTTGTAATATATACCGAAGTGTATATGAGTTATATACTAAAAATTATAGCGGGAGTCAACAATTTTATTTGGGACAAAAGAATAAACCGAACTAAATAAAACTCGGTACGTGTAGTAGGACTAACGCCTTCATTATAACAAGCCATACCAACATTTCTAGGGACAGGCAGGAGTGGGGGTTGTAAGGAGGCCAGCAATTAAAAGTAGCGATATTTCGTTACCTATTGGGTTTTCGCCAAATATGAACATAACAAAAGTTGTTTATTTTGTTATTTAGAGAAATTTGATCAACAATTCTTTTCAATATGAACTACCAGGTACCTCACCTGGAAAAATGTATTCAAATGTACGTTAATATTGTGTCCTTAATATTTCAAATCTATGCATAATGCACAGGAAACGGGAAATATTACAATATGGTGGACAGTGAATTCTTACATAAAAAAATAATTATATTTATTAACAAATCCACAGAAACGACGGGTATTTAACCTTAAACACTGGGACGGGTAAATGTCCAAATATTGTGCTAAGTAAAGCCTTGCCAAAAAAATACCATCACCATTCAGCCTCAAATGAATTCCCGAGCGAAGCGGGTATCTGAGCTAGTTTATATATATATATATATATATATATATATGATAATATATATATTATATATATATCTAGCGGACCCGGCAGACGTTGTCCTGCATTATATATCAAGCGATTAGGATATTAAATTTAATAATATTATGTTTAAAAAAAATCTACTTTTAAGAACGCAAAAAACAACATTGTTATATGCACGTTTGCCTAAAAACAAATAGTAATATAATATTCGCAAAAACTTAAGGAAATATGAGAGAAGGAAAAGAAGACGTTTTAGTTCTGAGATTATCTAGTAGAATGCGTACTACACGTTTCTTAAAAACAAACAGTTGTAACCAATAACTGAAATAAATAAAAACCCTCACAATAATAACGCAAATACATAAATATAAATAAAGAAAAGAAAACTTTTGCAACATTCAAATCAAATTAAAATAAATTTGGGTTTATTGTCCAACAATGTCTGAAAGTGAAAACCTCTCGCAGCTGAAAACATCATTATATAGATGACATACTTAAATTCTAAGGACATACATTAGATAAACATATTAACATTTTATTACATTTCCAATAACCTCGCCCTTCGCCCTTCGACGGAGACCTGCTCCATCTGCCTGGCCGATCTGCGGCGCCTAAACCATCCGGGGCGTCACTCGGAAACGCGTATTTAAAAATTCAATCAAATCGGTCCATCCGTCTAGGAGGAGTTCAGTGACATACACACGACGCTAGAATTATATATATAGAAGATAGAGGTGTATTAGCCTGTAACGCTCTAGCGGTCCGCAATTTTCGCTTGATCGTTACCAAACTCCGTATTATAAACGTTTCACGTTAAAAGACGGATCGTGTTCTTCAACGGCTGCAATCGATCATTGGGAGAGGGATTTAGAGAGGAGGATTTTTCCGAAAATTAGAATATCTCCGTTTAGTTTGAAGTCCTGAATCGAAATTTGTAGAAAATCAATCGTTTTGCAAATTAAAAGATTCTATAAATCGTTGTCATGTACCTTTTTTTCAACTGTCTTTAATAAATTAACCGTGGATATCGTGCATTTTTTAGTTTTTCGGCCTTCAGTAAACCCCCCACTCATCGTTCGAACTTAAAAAATTTAGTATCAGCTTAAAACCATGGTAGAACTAAATGATTATTCACTTCCAGGTTTTGTTATAGTTTCGGTTAATCGTTGGTGCCGCAATAAAAAATTGTATGGCCCTCTCTTTACTTTTTTAGTGTATATCTCGTTTATACTTTAATATACGACAAAACTGATTATGTCAAAAGTTTACTCCAAATAACTACACAAACAACTCTTATCCTGTCCAGATTTGCCGAAAAACCAAGAGGAAACGAAACGCTATTTTAATTCAGGCCAACCTCAAGACCCCCCCACATCCCCTCTCCATCCTGCCCTGGGCCGAATCGTGCGGCGCTAAACCATCCCGGGGCGTCACTCGAACGCGTATTTAAAAATTCAATCAAATCGTCCATCCGTCCTAGGATGAGTTCAGTGGACATACACACGTACGCTAGAATTTTATCATATAAAGATAAGTATATATATATATATATATATATATATTATATATATATATATATATATATATATATATATATATATATATATAATTGTAACCTCTGTCTGTACATTGATTTTTTTCGCGAATTTTCACGATAACTTTTCGTTTCACATGTCATAGACACCTTAACTGCATTTTGTTTCTTTCGTGTATGTTTTTTTGTTTGTTTGTTTGTTACCTTTTCATGCATAAATGGCTGAACCGAATTTTATGAAACTTGGTATGTATATTACTACTAACCCAACTTAGACTTTAGGCTATATTAATATCCTCTGAGACGAACAGGAGTGGGGGTTATACAGGAAGCCTGAAATAAAAATAGCGATATTTCGTTTCCTATTGGTTTTTTCGGGGAATATGAAACATTACAAAAAGTTGTTTTATTTTGTTATTTAGAGTAACTTTTGTAATATATACCGAAGTGTATATGAGTTATATACTAAAAATTATAGCGGGAGTCAACAATTTTATTTGGGACAAAAGAATAAACCGAACTAAATAAAACTCGGTACGTGTAGTAGGACTAACGCCTTCATTATAACAAGCCATACCAACATTTCTAGGGACAGGCAGGAGTGGGGGTTGTAAGGAGGCCAGCAATTAAAAGTAGCGATATTTCGTTACCTATTGGGTTTTCGGCAAATATGAACATAACAAAAGTTGTTTATTTTGTTATTTAGAGAAATTTGTTCAACAATTCTTTTCAATATGAACTACCAGGTACCTCACCTGGAAAAATTTATTCAAATGTATGTTAATATTTTGTCCTTAATATTTCAAATCTATGCATAATGCACAGGAAACGGGAAATATGACAATATGGAGGACAGTGAATTCTTACATAAAAAAATAATTATATTATTAACAAATCCACAGAAACGACGGGTATTAACCCTAAACACTGGGACGGGTAAATGTCCAAATATTGTGCAAAGTAAAGCCTTGCCAAAAAAATACCATCACCATTCAGCCTCAAATGAATTCCCGAGCGAAGCCGGGTATCTGAGCTAGTTTATATATATATATATATATATATATATATATATATATATATATATATATATATATACTAGCGGACCCGGCAGACGTTGTCCTGCATTATATATCAAGCGATTAGGATATTAAATTTAATAATATTATGTTTAAAAAAAATCTACTTTTAATAACGCAAAAAACAACATTTGTTATATGCACGTTTGCCTAAAAACAAATAGTAAATAAAATATCGCAAAAACTTAAGGAAAAATGAGAGAAGGAAAAGAAGACGTTTTAGTTCTGAGATTATCTAGTAGAATGCGTACTACACGTTCTTAAAAACAAACAGTTGTAGACCAATAACTGAAATAAATAAAAACCCTCAACAATAATAACGCAAATACATAAATATAAATAAAGAAAAGAAAAACATTGCAACATTCAAATCAAATTAAAATAAATTTGGATTTATTGTCCAACAATGTCTGAAAGTGAAAACCTCTCGCAGCTGAAAACATCATTATATAGATGACATACTTAAATTCTAAGGACATACATTAGATAAACATATTAACATTTTATTACATTTCCAATAACCTCGCCCTTCGCCCTTCGACCGGAGACCTGCTCCATCTGCCTGGCCGATCTGCGGCGCTAAACCATCCGGGGCGTCACTCGAACGCGTATTTAAAAATTCAATCAAATCGGTCCATCCGTCTAGGAGGAGTTCAGTGACATACACACGTACGCTAGAATTATATATATAAAGATAGAGGTGTATTAGCCTGTTAACGCTCTAGCGGTCGCAATTTTCGCTTGATCGTTACCAAACTCCGTATTTAAACGTTTCACGTTAAAAGACGGATCGTGTTCTTCAACGGCTGCAATCGGATCATTGGGAGAGGGGATTTAGAGAGGAGGATTTTCGAAAATTAGAAATATCTCCGTTAGTTTGAGTCTGATCGAAATTTTGTAGAAAACCAATCGTTTTGCAAATTAAAAGATCTATAAACGTTGTCATGTACCTTTTTTCACTGTCTTTAATATTAACCGAGATATCGGCATTTTTTAGTTTTCGGCCTTCAGTAAACCCCCACTCTCGTTCGAACTTAAAAAATTTAGTACAGCTTAAAACCATGGTAGAACTAATGCTAATTCACATACCAAGTTTTGTTCAGTTCGGTTCAATCGTTGGTGCCCAATAAAATTGTTGGCCCCTCTTTACTTTTTTAGTGTATATCTCGTTTATACTTTAATATACGACAAAACTGAATATGACAAAAGTTACTCCAAATAACAACACAAACAACTCTTATCCTGTCCATATTTGCCGAAAAACCAATAGGAAACGAAATACGGCTATTTTTAATTTCAGGCCAACCTCACGACCCCCACTCCTGCTCCATCTGCCTGGCCGATCTGCGGCGCTAAACCATCCGGGGCGTCACTCGAACGCGTATTTAAAAATTCAATCAAATCGGTCCATCCGTCTAGGAGGAGTTCAGTGACATACACACGTACGCTAGAATTATATATATAAAGATAAAGATATATATATATATATATATATATATATATATATATATATATATATATATATATATATATATGATAATACCAAAAAACGTTATTGGGAATTTATTGGTTTACATTAAATGTATAAGAATTAAATATTTAATGTATTCCAACAATTTTATTTTCCACTACTAATATCGCCCAGCAGCAACTACAAATTTATATTTACTATATTCAACAATTTCGTTGTATTTTTTACCATTTGGCTTATTTTATGAAGGGTGTAAATCGCTTCAAATTGCATGACACCAAAGAAACAAATAAATAAATAGTTAACAGTAGTCCCGATTCCACCATCATGTTGAAAAAAATACTTTTAGTAGGCGGATCTCGTTCAAACTTTGTATAATGTTTATTGTGGGATTGAAAATGTGTTTTACATAGGTTATATTAGATTTACCAAGATTTGGGTGGGAGTTAGAGGGAGAGGGGGAACCCAGGTGCTCTCTGACATTTCTAGTACTTTCGCATTTTTATGTTAAGAAAAAAATTATATTTCTATGTTATTACTAGTTTTTAGCAGATTTCCCTTGAGGGAAATCAGCTATTGAGGTTGTACTCATGACGCGAGTTTCGAAAAACTTCTTCAAATGTCCATCGATCCTACCCAGGAGATGACGAAAATGAGGTCCGTTCAAAATTATATATATAATTTTGAATATATATATATATATATATATATATATATATATATATATATATATATATATATATATATATATATATATATATATATATATATATATATATATATATATATATATATTTGTCTGTTAACGCCTGCTCGCGGTCGCACTATTTGTTTGATCGTTACCAAACTCGGAATGTAATCGTTTTATGTAAAAAGGAAGATCAAGTTCGTTAATGGCTAAAATCGAACCAGTGGGATGGGGGGTTTAGAGGGGGGGATTTTCGAAAATTCAAAATATCTCCGTTACCATACGTCGGATCAAAAAAGTGTATAGAACCAATCTTATTGCAAATTAAATTTACTATAAATATTGTTCTATACATTTATTCTGTATCTTTAATATTAACCGAGATATTTGGATTTGTATTGTGAGTGTGGTTGGCTATGTTTGGGAGTTTCCGCCGAGCGCACTAGCGCTAGTGTGGCCGTTTCACTAACTATTCGTCCTCGTGAGAATAGGTTATTACTAGGCAGATTTCTCTATTGTAAAACCTCACGTGGGAAATCTGCTTAGTTTACGCAGCCCCTGCGTGACGGACTTTTTTAGTTAAAACATATATACCAAGTTTTTTAGTTATATACGATAATACCAAAAAAACGTTATTGGGAATTTTTTGGTTTACATTAAATTTATAAGAATTAAATATTTAACGTATTCCAAGAAATTTAACATATGAATTAAATTACAGCAAAAGTGCACTGACTAAGTGTTCTGGTAACCATAACGTACTACATCATTAATATTATCCTATTTTATTACATATTATATGATAACGTTGTCCATAAATTAACCCATGTCCTCCCACTGTCCTATTTTGAGGACAGACAATTAAAAAGTTTTTCCCAAACACTAAAATTATTTTATTTTATTTATTACCACTTGTGGACAATATTTGACCCTTCATTTATATCTAGTAATTTTTATAACACTATGCCAGAGCCAAGAAGGTTTTTATATAAAAATATTTTAAGGAAAAACTTATACATGATTTACCGTTTTCCAGAATTTCCAAAAAAAAAAAGTGATGATCAATAAGGAAATGCCACTCATCCCTATTTGTCATAGGAGCCCTAAACTTCTGATAAAAACATGAAGTAATATGTTGTATCAAACACACTCACAATATAAACAACAGTTTTTAAAGTGTCCTCAAAATAGGACAGTGGGCATTGGAGGGATTTCTGGTAGAAAGAGGGGGAACAGGCCACCTGTCTGTTCAGGAATCGACATATCTGTGCATTAATGTAGAGCCAACCTTAGGAAGTGTTATTGTGTCTACTGATTTAGTTCACTTTTGTTGTGCATTGGTAGATATTGAAAATGTCTAAAGTAAAAATTTATTCTCGATTGGAAGACGTGTTGGCGTTACTACAGGAGATGGACAGGTAGGAGGAACAAGCTGTAAGCGGTGCACACGATTTGTACACGATTTGATGGAATTAGCCACTTCTTAGAAAGAAGAAATGAGCAAAGGAGGTGCCAAGAAGAAGTCTGTACGTCTAAACCAAGAACATATTGCAAAAAATGTAACGTCACTCTTTGCACGAAATGCTTTGCAAAATATCATACAAGATAATTTCTTTGCTTTTGTAAAAAAAATATTTTAATATGTTATAAGATTTATTTATTTATGTTGTTTAATTATTATTTAATATGTTTATTGAAATATAATGGAATTCTAACATGATTGTAGTTTCATTCAGAACCCACTGTACTATTTTGAGGACGTCCACCTAGGGACTCTGTAAATAATATGAAAAGTTTAATACATTCATTTTCTACATAATACATCCCCAACTGACAAATATTGATAGAAAAACATTGAAAAAAAAAAGAAAAAATTAATTTGGGAATAAATGGGTTAACATTGTGCTCCGGGTTGTACAGTATGGGAGGTGTAAATACAAGTCAAGTTGGCCGAGCGGTCTAAGGCGCCAGATTTAAGCTCTGGTTCCCGATTGGGAGCGTGGGTTCGAACCCCACACTTGACAAAATACTTTTTTTCTTCCAAACATTTCCAAAAATACTATATACATATATATATATATATATACATATATATCTATCTATATATATATATATATATATATATATATATATATATATATATATAGAGAGAGAGAGAGAGAGAGAGAGACACACAGAGTCATGGGCTAGGACCCATTGCACGGTCTTCATCAGCTGGCTTTGTGTTCAATTTTGTTTCATAGTACTTGGATTTAAAAAAAAAGAAAAAAAAATCAGTATCATCTTAATAAGCCTATCTTTATATATAATTCTACTGTACGTGTGTGTGTCACTGGACTCTTCCTAAACGGCTTGACCGATTTAAATGATTTTTTTGAATGCGTTTGGGTGACGCCCTGGATGGTTTAGATTCACAAATCAGTCCGGCAGATGGAGCAGGAGTGGGGGTTGTAAGGGAAGCCTAAAATTAAAAATAGCGATATTTAGTTTCCTATTGGGTTTTCGGCAAATATGCACAGAATAAGAGTTGTTTATTTTGTTACTTAGAGTAACTTTTGTTATATTCACTTTTGTTAGTATAAACGAGATATAGTACAGTAGATTTTGTTTTAAACAAAATATTATTAAATTTAATATCCTAATCGCTTGAAATATCATGCAGGGCAACGTCTGTCGGGGCCGCTAGTTGATATATAATATTACGTGCAATTATTGGATTGAATAAAAAAAAAATATGATATTCCGTATATCTATCAACAACTCGAAACTGCCTTCGTTCGAGTGTTGAATTATTTCATGAACTATTTATAGAATTATGCCTGGCCGCTTTAAACGATACTTGTGGACTAAAGTTATGATCAAGCTCAACTAACAAACAAAATAAATAGTCATACCTGTTCAGCTATTGAAGTCGTACTCATGACGCAATTTTCGAAATTTGTGTTCAAATATCCATCGATCCTACCCAGGAGATGACGAATATGAGATCTGTTCAAAACTGTCTCTCTATATATATATATATATATATATATATATATATATATATATATATATATGTGTGTGTCTGTTACCGCTCTAGAGGTCGCAATTTATTTTTTATCTTTGCCAAACTTGATATATGATCGTTTTATACAAAAAGACGTTAACGGCTGAAATCGGACTAGGGGGAGGGAGGGGGGTTAGAGGAGAGAATTTCACAAATTCTTAATATCTCGGATATTATGCATCGGATCGAAATATTGTATAGAACTATTCTTATTGCAAACTACATTTTCTATAAATGTTGTTATGTACGTTTTTTCACTATCTTGATTATTAACTGAGATATTTGAATTTTTTAGTTTTCATCCTTCAGTAAACCCACTCTCTTACTGATCTCATATTAACAATATTCTATTATGTTATGAAGCATTTAATTCGAAGCTTAAATACCAAATATTGTTCTCATTGAACTTTTAATTTTTGGTTTAAATGCAAAAACGTGGTAAATCTGCTTAGTTAACTTTTTTTCGATATTATTATCATATGATATAAAGATATTACTAGCCTCCGCAGATATATTATTTTCTGTAGAAGCCACGGAGAGAAATATAGGAATTTTTATGACTGGATGAACCTGATTTACATATGCCATTGGGGTGGAAAACTAGTAGTTGGTTATATTGGCTGCAAGTGAAGAGAGTACGGCATAAGGTAGGAAATAAGATATAGCTCCCAAGTGATGAAAGGCTCAATAAAATAAAGGGAAGAAAGAGAGAGAAATTGAGATTGAGGGAGAGAGAGAGAAAGAGAAAGAGTGTGGGGGTGAGGGAGAGAGAGTGTGAGAGGGAGGGGGGTGTTCCCTCGTATAGCTGAGGTCAAGTGATCCCACACGTCTAGTGCAGAGACTACTTGAAGGAGTTATATCCAGTGAGAATTCTTACAGGACCCTCCTTAGCTGAATTAATGGCTCCCTTAGCTACTTGACAAATACCCACTCGAACCGGCGGGTAATTTGAATTTCCTTAGCAACCCTTTTCCCCTGCGTGGGACGCTACTTGAACCCTGTTCACTCCCACAGGGGTGATTTACTAACGGACACGTGGTGGCCATGAAGGGGTATTAGCAGATTTTCCTTAAGCGAGATCAGCTTTTGAGAGTCCTTATACCAAAAATATTTCTATCTATCTTCTGAGTTGGTATTCTGGCAGGTGGAATGTATGTATGGTGAAAAAATTGTTGGCTACTCTTGCACTATAATAGTTTATTGAAACGGCAAAGCGCTTTCGATGCTGTGCATCATCGTCAGTGCCGTGTAACAGTGCGCCAATGGTTGAGCTTGCCGGGTTCCACTATAATACGCTTTGCAGTTTCAATAAATTATTATAGTTGAAGCGTAGCCAACAATTTTTCCATCCTACATACATTAGAAGTCACTTCCAACTGCCAGAAAACAAACTCAGAATATGGAAGCCCGGCAAACTCAACCTGGCATCAACCATTGGCACACTGTTACACGGCACTGACGATGATGCACAGCATCGAAAGCGCTTTGCCGTTTCAATAAATTATTATAGTGGAAGCGTAGCCAAAACTTTTATCATCCTACATACATATCTATCTATCCTTCCAACAGGATGACAAAAATGATGTCGGTTAACATTTATGTACACGCATTATGGTGTCAAAAGTTTTACCGAGAAAAAAATTAGTTCTTAAATTCTGAGGTCTTGCCCACTACCTATTGATGGCATGAATACATGATAAAAATGTCATGTAAATTGATCATCATTAGCATAACAAGAAGTAAGCTAGCATCATTAGCATTGGAAAAACATTGATTGTAAATTATAAAGTGAAGGTCATTTGGTCTTTTGGAAAATGTATAAATATTTCTTATTCACAGTCTATATCAATTATTCCCTTTCTCTCTTATATAATTATTTATGCGTTCGAGAAAAGATTTGCGGATCTATGAACCGACAGAACGGTATTCAATTGGACCAACACAATAAAAAAAAATATTGAGGTCTATTCAAAATAAAATAAATGTGTAGAAATCATAACTTTATTTTTTTTTTTTTCAAAATATAATATTTTAATTAATAGGAATGCAATAATTAATGAACATTATTAAAGATACTTTTCTTTAAAATTATTTACTAAAGTCCACTTTTAGCAACTAAGGCTAATTGGGTGAGTTATCTACAGGTTATCACCCTTTTCTAGCCTGGATGGACTAAGGATTTTATTTAATGAATTTCGCCACTAAATAAATTCCTTTGCCCAGGCGGGAATCGAACTCGACACTCTTGGTTCACCATGTAAGATTTAGGTCAAAGTTTTAACTCGCATGGCAAACCTGAGCCCCCTCCCTTAAAGATACTTTCGTCTAAACATACGTTTGTTAAACTCAGGGTAGAACTGGAAGTGCTCTTGATAAAATCGCAAAACATACTCTTTTTGCTTCTCTTTCACTATCAGAAGCTACGAAAATCTTACATGAGTTCACCGTTATCTCCGCTGCAACAATCACTGCTTTTAATGAATTCAAAATATTTTTGTAATTTAAAAATGAAGGATATTGGTCCTATTCTTTTCCAGAAGAGTTCATTAGCTTTTTTATCCCTATGAGTTGTTCGTCTTCTCCATAAGTGATAACTATCGGTAAACGCTCTTCCTTTGGGTAATGTACATTCAATGCTGATAACAGCAATATTGCTTTAACTTTGGATTTGGGGCTACTTGACAATAAAGTGCAAACCCTGACCATATTTTAAACATATTGTGGTGGAATTTATGGTAGGCTGTGGTAATATTGTTGTAAGGAGGAAGGAAGGTGTTGGAGATAGTGGAGGGGGTTAGCAGTGGGAGATTACTGGGCCAATAACTCAGAATGGGGTCCCGCCGGTCGTTCAGGGTATCGAAAAGATATTACTACCTGGGGGTCGGCTCTGGAGGATGGTCTGGAAACAAAAGTGAAATCGATATCTGGGAGAGAGGAGGGTAATGAGCTTGGAGATCAGGGCGCCTATATGGAAGGTCCCTATCTTATCCAGGAACTCGGCTACACCTGACGTCGGAAGCTCTGTCATCATTGTCAGATGCAATCTCATATCAGGTGGGGCGGCGCTTCTACCTTTATTCATAAATCAAATCAATCTACTTTATACGGAATTTGATACTCCGGGTGATCTTGGAGTAGAGTACATTTATCTCTGATTCCGTAAACTAGGTCTCAGCGCTTGTACTAAAATGGTGGAAATAATAAGGATCAGCATCCAGAGACAAAACAATCTAACCAATAGTTTGTAGTTTATAGTTACAAAAGTTGGTGCAATATTAGCAAATTTCCCGATAATGGAAATCAGCTATTCGGGTCGTACTCATGACGCCATTTTCGAAAAATTTCTTCATACGTCCATGAATAAAATCTGGGAGATAAGTAAAATGAGGTACGTACAAAATTATATATATATATATATATATATATATATATATATATATATATATATATATATATATATTTGTCTGTTAACGCTCTAGCGGTCGTAATTTTTGTCAGATTGTTACTAAACTCGGTATTTACTCATTTTATGCAAAAAGAAAGATCAAATTAGTTAATGGCTGAAATCGGACTATTGAGAGGGGGGGGGTTAAGAGAGAGATTTTCGAAAATTCGAAATATCTTCGTTACAACTCGTCTGATCGAAAACTTTTACATAACCATTGTAACTGAAAATTAAAGTTACTATTAATATTGTTATATATATATATATATATATATATATATATATATATATATTTGTTTTATATCTTGATTATTAAACGAGATATTTGCATTTTAGCAGATTTCCCTCAAGGGAAATCAGCTATTGAGGTCGTACTCATGACGCGATTTTCGAAAAATTTCTTCAAATGTCCATCGATCCTACCCAGGAGATGACGAAAATGAGGTCCGTTCAAAACTATATATATATATATATATATATATATATATATATATATATATATATATATTTGTCTGTTACCGCTCTAGCAGTCGCAATTTTTGTTTGATCGTTACCAAACTCGATATTTAGTCGTTTTATGTAAAAAGAAAGATCAAGTTCGTTAACGGCTGAAATCGGACCAGTGGCAGGGGGGGTTTAGAGGGGAGGATTTTCGAAAATGAAATGAGGTCCGTTATTATATATGTATATAAAATATATATATATATATATATATATATATATATATATATATTATAAATAATGTTTTAGGTTTAGAGGTTTCTTACTACTACAGTTGTTATTAGGCAGATTTCTCTATTGTAAAACTTCACGTGGGAAATCTGCTTAGTTTACGCAGCCCCAGCGTGATGGACTTTTTATTAAGTGTGTGCGGATAGCGGACGAGGTGAGATCGACTATTGTCGGTTTTGTTCTTGAGATTCCGCCGAAAATTAGTACAGCCATTTCCGTAACTGTTTGGCTTTCGTGAAATTGGTTTAGATACAGGTGCAAGCTTTTACTTCAATACAATAAATATGTTATATTCTCTTTATATTTCAGTAATTGTTTCTCTTTCCGGTAAAAGGTTGGCTGACCTGTTTGTTTACATTCCAGACACTTCCCGTCGTCGGAAGGTTTCTTATTATCGTTTGTATTTATTCACTTGATGTTGACGGTGCTGTTATGTCACCAATATGTAGATTTACCTATTGTTAAACTTCACGAGGGAAATTTGCTTAGTTTACGCAGCCCCTGCGTGACTTAGCTCCATTACCGTAAGAGGGAATTATCTCCATTACACTTTGACAACCAATAAACGATATATTTGTCTCACAAATGGGAGTTCGGTGTCTAATACCCGTGGGTAAAAATTAATCGATTCGAACGGAGAACCAAAGTCTAGATGAGGTCATTATTAGTAAACCACAGAAGAGGTTCCAAGTTCAATCGAGAGTGAAAAGTCAATTCGTTCATTTAAAAGTTTTGCCGCGCCAACTCGAAGCAATTTCTTTGCCCTTCTTCAAGGGCTAAGCCGATTAGACGTGAAGTCCTACCATCGCTTATTCAGCCTCTCGTCCTTCCAGACCAACAATTTCCATCTTAAATTTTCCAGGGGGAATTTTGAATTAATTCTCTCTATTCAAACTTTTCCGGTATTCTCATTAGGTTCAGCCTATACAGATTTTTCTAATTTTGAAGATGTGTTTTAGTGGCCGCTCTATTAGAATTTGGATTGGAGTTTGAAATATTTATTTTAAGTAAAATATGTAAGTCAATGGATGAATTTAGGCTTGATCTGAATATGAATATATTCTATTAGAAATACATTAAAGTGAAATGAGAAAGAAGTACTGAAATCAGCATCATTGGTGACAAGTTATATTTTTTATTTATTTTTTTTTTTTATTTTTTATTTTTTTTTTTTTTTTTTTAATCCAATTGAAATAAAAAAACTTCTATTATGAGCTGTAGAATTATTTTTCTTTTAATAAATATGTTCTCAGACAATAATATTATTAACATAATGTCACTCGTTGGTCAACTGTCACAGTATAAAGTATCCCGACATTCATTGGTAAGGATTAGGTTTTACATAATGA
The DNA here is from genome assembly GCA_019009955.1 of Riptortus pedestris. Classification (NCBI taxonomy): domain Eukaryota; kingdom Metazoa; phylum Arthropoda; class Insecta; order Hemiptera; family Alydidae; genus Riptortus; species Riptortus pedestris. The sequence goes on from CM032228.1 coordinate 26,047,301, forward strand.
AATGATGTCGGTTTTCTTTTCCAAATTAAAGTACATGAGAATATAGTGTTGTGAAAACTACGTATATAAAAAGTCCCGTCGTCACGCAGGGGCTGCGTTAAAACTAAGCAGATTTCCCACGTGAAGTTATACAATAGAGAAATTTCAGAATAGAGAGCCGAACAGTTATGAAAACGGCCCAAACTAGCTTTTGACGGGACAAACTCCACGGACTAGACCCGAAGTTAGCCGATCTCATCTCAGAAACTTAAAACAGAAAAAATGCAAATATCTCGGTTAATATTAAAGATACGGAATAAATGTATATAACACTATTTATATGTTAATATAACATTTTTATAATAAATTAAAATTTCAAATAAGATATTTTCTATATAATTTTTCGATCCGACGTATATGTAACGGCGATATGTCGAATTTTCGAAAATCCTCACCTCTAAACCCCCCCCCCTCCCACTGGTCCGATTTCAGCCATTAACGAACTTGATCTTGATTTTTTACATGAAACTTTACGAACGAGATTTCCCTTAAGGGAAATCTGCTAAAAAATTAAACAGAATAATCACATATTTAAGAAGTACGAAGTGCTGTAGATGAAAGGAGCCGACCGATGGTCTAGCCCGTCCTCGGCAATACCCTTCCGCGATCTAAAAGGTCTAGACCATTCCACATTGATGTTCTCCGCATGTCTATAAAAGGAGTCCATCTCGTCCCGAGAATTAGTTGGTTCTCAGCTCTCTTCAAGTGATCAACAGTGAGTTCAGTGTAGCTTTAGTGAACAGTGCGTTTTAGTTGCAGTGCGGTAAAGTGTTTTATATGAAGAACATTATTGTACCGTGAATCAGTAAAGCACAGTATAGTGCAGTGTTTAAGACAGTGCAGTGCCGTTAACTTCGCGAAGATCAGTGCAGTGCCGTGTTTTTGTGAACTTCAGTGATCGTGTGTGAGTTATTGAACTGTGTAATAACAACAACAGCGAAGCTATCAGTGTATACTGTGAGTAGTAGTTAGGAATAATTTACCAAGTGTATAGTGCAATGTTAAATAAATTGTGCAGTGATAAAAACTCTGAAACTTGTGTATTTTTAATTTTGGAATCCAAAAGAACTCTAATAAAAAACGTTTTTTACTGATTTTGTAATAAACATAACATTATTTCAACATTTCCTTTAATAAATTAACAGAAAAATATCGCCAATAAATCCCAAAGTAGTCTTCATAGAAGTGGCATTAATAAATATTAAAGATTTAAATTTATTATCGTCCTACAACTGGTAAATAATTTTCACCACGGAACTAAAAGCCATAAACTTGTTTATAAAATTCCAAAATACCAAACAATAAAATAATCATAATCGCAGGTCTTGGAGGACCTTCTATAAAATTAATATTCAAAGAACTGTATAAATATATAATACCGGGTGTACAGAAAGTTCTAAGCCTGATTTCAACTTACATATTTTTATTTTTCAATATAGTCCCCCTCAACAGCAACGCACTTATTCCACCGCTTTGTCCAACATCTGTAACCCGTAAAAAAAAAAAAAAAAATTGTTGTCAAAACCTTCCAAAACAACCTTGACAGCTGAGGTATCATAAGTACACCAGGCTTAGAACTTTCTGTACACCCCGTAAGCTAGCATTGTTACAGCTGTCCAGACTCTCGTAACTCTCAGGGAGCACAAACAACCATGAACAACTCGATTGGTAATTAAGGAACTGGTAATTTCTTAGGAACTTCTGACCTCAAAAGACTTGTATTAAAACATCTAAACTAACCATCTCAATAAATACTTATTTTAGACAAAAAAATATTATTTTTTATCTGGCCTTATGTAAGTTTCACCTTAAAACATATAAACCAACAACTAAACACACACACATACACAATATATATATATATATATATATATATATATATATATTTATATATATATATGAATATATATATAAAATTGTAACCTCTGTCTGTACATTGATTTTTTTCGCGAAATTTCACGATAACTTTTCGTTTCACATGTCATAGACACCATAACTGCATTTTGTTTCTTTCGTGTATGTTTGTTTGTTTGTTTGTTTGTTTGTTTGTTTGTTTGTTTGTTTGTTTGTTTGTTTGTTACCTTTTCACGCATAAACGGCTGAACGCGAATTTCATGAACCTTGGTATGTATATTACTACTAAACCAACTTAGACTTTTGAGCGTGCTAATATTAATTCTTCCACTGAGAAACGAACAGGAGTGGGGGTTATACCAGGAAGCCTGAAATTAAAAATAGCGATCATTTTCGCTTAATATGCTTTTTTTTTTTTTCGGCAAAGTATGCACATAACAAACAGTTGTTATATTTTGTTATTTAGAGTAACTTTTTGTATATACATTATTTTCGTATAGTGAATTATAAACGAGATATAGAACCTAAAACCTATAGCGGAAGTGAACAATTTATTTTGGCACAAAAGACTCAACCGAAATAAATAAAACTTGGGTATGAGTATTAAGCATAAAGCGCCTTCATTATAATAATCCATACCAACGTTTACTATGGGACGGGCCGAAGTGGGGGGTTATGATGGAAGACCAGAAATTAAAAATGGTGATATTTTTGGTTTCCTATTGGTTTTTCGGCAAAAATGCACATACCTAAACAAGCTGTTTATTTTGTTATTTAGATCAATTTTTGTCATATACCCTTTTTGCCGTATACCGACGTATAAATGCGTTATACGCTAAACACAATTGGTAGTGGAGTCAACCAATTTTAATTGGCACACAAGGGACTCAACCGAACTGAATAAATCGCGGCATTTATATTAGCACTAACGCCTTTATTATCATAAGCCATACTAACATTTCTAGGAACTGGCAGAAGTAGGGGTTTGTAAGGGAGGCCTGAATTTAAAAATAGCGGTATTTTGTTTTTCTATTGGTTTTTCTGGCAAATATTCACATGACAAAAGTTGTTTAGTTTGTTATTTAAAGTAACATTTGTTATATTCACTTTTGTTGTATAAAAAATTATTAACGAGATATACACTATTAGCTAAAGCGGGGAGTCAACTAATTTTATTGGACACCAACGGTTGAACCGATTCCAACAAAACTCCAGAATATATAAATTAGGCATTAATTCTTGAAATGAGTAATAACCTATATTAAAATGTTTTTATGTTAAAGCGGGAAGTGGGGGTTATAAGGGAGGCATGAACAAAATTCGCGAGAGATTTTCGATTTTCTATTCCAAACCAACCACGGGTACTAACCCGAAACACCTGAATCGGGGAAATGTGAAAATATTGTGCAAAGTAAAGTCCTTGGCCGAAAAAATAACTATCATCATTCCGTCTCAAATGTATTCCCGGTCAAGAGCCGGGTACCTTAGCTAGTATATATATATATATATATATATATATATATATATATATATATATATATATATATATATATATATATATATATAGGTAGAACCAGGACTGATGATGTACGACCTAGACGTTAAAAGAAGCTGACAGAAAAAAAAAGAAAAAGGCTGTATTTTGCTTTAAGGCATCAGAGGCCTATGGAGGCCACTTTTTCCCCATGAGAAAATCAGGTTATAGCTGAGAGCTGTTCCTTTATAAGATAACAGAATAACGGTTATCAGATAACAGTATAACCGTTACTCCACGTCTACCAGCCTATGACGGACCATGCGGTCATCAATCAAATATCTCCCCCTTATATATGGTTTCTTATATATAACAAAGATATTTTTACTTCACCAATACTATAAACATTGTTTATAGCAATATTTATTTCACATATTATGCTTACCTAAATTCATACATGGCTTAGTTGGTATGCTTTAATCGTCATATATATAATTCTACTGTACGTGTGTACGTCACAGAACTCCTCCTAAACGGCAGGACCGATTTGAATGATTTTTTTGTATGCATTTAGGTGACGCCCTGAATGATTTGGATTCACAAATCAGCCCGGCAGATGGAGCAGGAGTGGGGGTTGTAAGGGAGGCCTAAAATTAAAAATAGTGATAAATATATATATATATATATATATATATATATATATATATATATATATATATATGTCTGTTTGGTTTTTCGGCAAATATGCACAGGATAAGAGTTGTTTATTTTGTTATTTAGAGTAACTTTTGTTATATTCACTTTTAACAAAGTATAAACGAGATATGCACTAAAATTTAAAGTGGGAGCCAACAATTTTATTGGGCACTAACGATTGAACCGAGCTTAACAAAACTCATTATTTAAATTAGAATTAATTCTTCCATGATTATAAGCTATATTAAATCATTTAGGTTCGAACGGGAGTGGGAATTAAAAGGGATGCCTGAATAAAAAAATTCCCAATATTTCATTTTCTATTTGTTTTAGCAAACGTGTACATAACAAAAGTTGTTTTTTGTGTTATTAACAGTAGCTTTTGATTTAAACATAATATCATTAAATTTAGTATCCTAATCGCTTGAAATATCATGCAGGCTAACGTCTGTCGGGTCCGCTAGTATTCATATAAAATAAGTAAAACAAAAATTTTAAGTTTTTGGTTGAAGAGCAAACGAAATTTCTGTCAACATGCATATGAGTATAAATGCTATTTAAGTATTGATTCAGGTTATGCTACGTCCCATGGTTATATTTATTTGTCTGGTCAAAGAACTAGATCATATGTGGCAACAACCGGCCCGCGAGACATTTTGAAAAACTCAATTAAAAAAAAATATAATAAGGATCAATAAAAAGGCCTTGCCCTCTACTGGTTTTAATATTATGCAGAGAGCACTTTTGGAGTCAGCGCTCCATCCTCAGTGCTTACTGATTATAGCTGTGTAGTCTGGACATCAACCGCCGGGCGACTGAATCTCTGTCACAGTAGAGGCTCTTCGGCGGTGTGGCGGTTTGCTACTCGAGGCTAAAACAGCGAGGGCACTGACGATGGAGGGGTTGACTCCGAAAGTGCTCTCTGCATAATATTCAAAAAATAATATTAAAAAAGGCCTTTTTAATGGATCCTTATCAATTGGTTTAACAATTGGTTCCTCTACCGTCCACATCTTCCATTACACTACATATTTCAAAAGAAGAAGATGAGGAGAGATTTTTGCGTTTGGCAGTACTCATTAATGCCAACAGTTCTTTTCAATGATGAAAGTTAATACATCAAAACATAGTACAAAGCCGACTGACGAATTTGAAAATTCTTTACGTGTTTGTATCAGTGGATTTAATCCAAACATCGATGGATTAGGTTCCCTAATTTATGCTCAATTGTCTCATTGACTTCGGTTCCGCTATTTCACTTTCGTTGTTTGCAATAATTCAAAATTTTACGATTCAATTATAATGTTGTACCTACTTTCACACTAAAGTTTGGCCCGCAATATGTCAATGGCTGCCCATACCTGCTCTAGATTGATGAGGAGATTGGTTTGTTTATTTGTGCCTAGAACAGAGGATTATTTTTTAGGTTTTAATACATTTTCTTCAGATTTTTTAAACGTATTTTTGCAATAAAACCGTTTAACTTAATTTTTTTAATTATTTATTTTGAAATTTTTAGTTTTAATTTCACATAATAATTCAAAAGTTGAGGGAAAAACGCTAAAGTCATATCTTTTTTAGTCACCTTAACACCACTCATTCCTCGATGAAATCTTGACTTAGGTGGGGTTTCATGTTTGAACCCACTTCTAAGATGACAAATTTATTTGTTTTGATGAGATGCATAGATTTAAATTTTAATGCAACTATATACTGCCTAAACTCTATGATTCGTCATGCAGTGTGTTCTACTTGTAAAGCCCCTTCATTTGACAGTCAAATTGAGGGATTTGAGAAAAAGAAATATGTTATTCACTATTTTGTAGGCAGCCATATTCGAATACAATTTTTTTCATGATCTATTCTAATAGTTAAGCTATTTCATTTGATGTCCATATTAAAGAAGTTGTGTAGAAAAAATTGTGTAATCCGCCATTTCGTTGGAGACCATATTGCATTTCCATTTTTCTCTCAATGTTCTCTATTCTACTTGTCAAACCCTTCCATTTGATACCCGAATTGAAAGAATTGTGATAAAGAAATAGCGATAGTGATAATCAGCAACCTCAAAATATGTCAAAAAAATGACAAATACTGATTTTTGCATATTTATATTAATTATACTGTTCTTGATGTTCTTTTTCAAGGCTATATTCAAAATTATTTTATATTACTCACCTGTACTTTGAAATAATTGAAACTAATATATCAATATTTGTAACTGAATGATTTAATCAATTGTGGGCTCAGGTTGGCCGTGCGGTCTTAAGCTCATATGGTAAACCTAGAGTGGTGGGTTCGATTCCTGCCCTGGGCAGTAGAAATTTATTTAGTGACGGAATCATTAAATAAATTCCTTAGTTCCACTCTGGGTAGAAAAGGGTGGTTCCCTATAGATAACCCGTCCCATTTAGCCAAAGTAGCATAAAGCGGACGTAAATAAATTAATAAAATAATTACTTAATCAGTTTTTTTGTCTCCTGTAAAAGTAATTTTTTTTTTATATTCAAGGTTGCTGATCAACACTGTCGATATGTAACCCGCCATTTTTTACAAATATACTGAATATATTACATTGTATTGTTACCAGCACTAAAAGTGTGTACCGAATGCCTTATCAATCGGTCAACAGGAAAGGGGTCAAACTTCAAATACTAAATATTGAACCAAACAAATCCAATAGGCGAAGCTAAATAAAACCGTTTAAAATTAAACTTGTTATAAATTCTAATGAGCCAGCCTCTTGTTGAATAATAATCACAAATGTTTTCCATATGTGGCATAATAAGTAGTGTGTTGGTTCCACGAGTGTATATAATACGATTATCAAATCTGCCGGTAGATGACGTCATTACTGTTCGTCGAGTACACGTGGCAAGGCCAAAAATATTATGTCATTCCGTAGTTATACTGAGTATTACTTGAAATTCCAGGGCTTTCATATCCGTTTATTCAGCTTTCTGGTCAAATGTCTTCTTCTTAGTAATTTATGGTCTCATTATTGTATCAATCGTTTTGTCAGTCAGTGCGAAACGGCTGTATAGTTGAAAGATGGTCTTCATCTACAGCCACTGTACAGTTTTACATGTGAAGCATGGAATGTCTACTGGGAGAGTATTGGTGAATTTAAGGAATTGGTTCTAGGAATAAAATAAATATCGTACTCATTCAAAATATTTTTTTATTTATTTATATACAGTACACCAAAAGGTGATTTGCCCTTTCAAATGTCAGAAATTGTACAATGTTAAATAACAAAAGTAAAAGAGACAACAGGTAACAATACCAAATACTAAATAACAAAAGTGAAATAGATAAACATATAAGTAGACATAAAAAAAAAAAAGTTGATGATGAGCATAGTTGGTGGATGATCAATAGGAAATGAATGGCTGAAAATGGTACTTTTGCTAATGATTGTCGTAATTTCCTCCTTCAGGCTAAACATATACATGTGTACAAACCCATTTAATACAATTAATGCACATAATTTGAAATCTTGTTGCACACCAGAGACTTAATATGTATGTTACATTTTGTCGTAGGTTTGAATTTTGTGTTGGTATGAGAATATGTTATTAATATATGGGCTGGGCTGCCTTCCGTCAAAAGTTCATGTAAGTCGTAGGGGAAGTCCTGGTGTTGTCGTTTTCGGCATTCTGTCAGTGTATGTCATATGGATTTTGTCATGTGTGTTAATTTGGTGTGGCCCATTCTAAGTCTCGAGAGAACTACTTCTTCTCTCCTAGAAAATATGTCGAAATATAAAGTAGTAAAGTATCAAAATATTAAATTACGTCAGCAACAATAGAAAAAGTCCGTCGCGCAGGGGCTGCGTAAACTAAGCAGATTTCCCACGTGCAGTTATACAATAGAGAAATCTCCATACGAGAGCCGAGCAGTAATAGAAACGGCCGAACTAGCTTTTGGCGGGGGGTGCGTTATCGGCCCACATTTAATAAAAATGCAAATATCTCGGTTAATATTCAAGATAGAGAATAAACGTAAACAGCAATGTTTATAGTAAATTTAATTTCCAATAAGATTGATTCTATACAATTTTTCGATCCGACGCATAATAATGGAGATATTTTGAATTTTCAAAAATCCCCTTCTCTAAACCCCCCCCCACTGGTCCGATTTCAGCCACAACGAACTTGATCTTTCTTTTTACATAAAACGATTAAATATTGAGTTTGGTACCGATCAAACAAAAATTGCGACCGCTAGAGCGTTAACAGACAAATATATAAATATATATATATATATATATATATATATATATATTTGAACGGACCTCATTTTCGTCATCTCCTGGGTAGGATCGATGGACATTTGAGGAAATTTTTCAAAACTAGCGTCATGAGTACGAACTCAATAGCTGATTTCCCTTGAGGGAAATCTGCTAAAATGAAATAATAATCTATTAGGAACTTTTTTTTTCTAATAGCAGAGAAGTTTCAATGGGTGACCGGAAGCCGGAAGTAACCAGACTGTGTCAGCCATCGTTTGAATAAAAATTATTTCCCGTGAACTATAATTGCTAAATTAGCGTCAACATTAAATACTCCCTTCATTTCTGTTTCATTTCTGTAATGAATCTTTTGATATACACGTGCGTTATGACACTGGACGAATATCAATAAAATTATTTTTAGAATAGCTCTGAAATAAATTTCCAAGTTAACTTTTGAACGAACGATTCTATTAGCTTAGCACTAATGAAAAATATCCATTCAAATTTCGTTCTCGGAATCTCTTGTAATCATGAGTTGGATGCCTGAAGTTTGGAATAATAATTTGAATTTCGTACTCCTAACTAACTCTTAATACTGAGAAATATTTTAGAAATGCAATTTATTATTTTCACTTTTCCTATAAAACCAATATTATCACTGATATTGGCTAAGTAGAAGTATTAGCTTCCAAGTAAACCATCCTTCCACCTGTCATTAGATAACAAGTACGCTATACCATCACGTGGGAAATCTGCTTTGTTTATGCAGCCCCTGCCTCACAGACGTTTTTTTCTATTTTAGAAAAGATATTTTAAAAAAAGTATTTTATCATAAACCGCTTGTTTGTGGTGGCCATTTTTGTTTAGAAAACCCCAAAAATTTTTCGCTTCCAAAACATTAGCATTAAATTGACTATCTCTGACACTAGATCACTCTGCAACACTGGAATTGGTATCACTGTTTTTAGAACTTTCTCCTCTGCAATACACTTCCTTAGCCATGATGTTATAAATGCAAAGTTTACCAGTTACAATGGTCTCTAAAGTTAGAGCTTGAAAATTGAGAAATAATAATAAATTAACCCTTTTTTTACAATTATTTTTCAAGCTGTGGCCTCTCCTACACGAGTGGTTAGCGGACTATCACCCCTTGTGACCAAGCAGTACTGGGTGTCCCTGACGTTAGAAGTAAAGAATAAAATTTAACGTGTTGACAACATTCTTTCTATAAAAAACATACGCAGAAGATTTCTCAATTGTGTTGAACTATTCTCAAGGAATATTAGTAAATTTCTATATATTCGAATTGTTGTTATATTTCCACCAAAAGTCGGAAGCATAAACTTCGAAATTCATAAATATAAATAACGTCTTGGGACCAGACTCTTTAGATTCTTCCATACCAATATTAATGGAGATATTGGTGAATATGTGATATCAGATACCCCTCCTAGGAAATTCGAATTCTCATATAATCTAAGTTACCCCTTGTGATAGTTGGCTCACAAATGGAAAAGTCCATAGAAATCCGCCAGAAGCGTTTTTGAGTGATTGAGTAAAAAACAAGAAGATAGACAGACAAGATTTTTAATTTGGATAATATTGTTTTTTGAACGATTGTTCGTTCTATTTACTAATTATTATTTTTTTTACCCATAAGAAAGGGAATATTTATGTAAGAAGCAATCAAATGGATTCCTTGTTGCTCGTCATGTAATTTGAACATAAAAGACATCGGTGGGTCAATGATTCTGGAATTTCCCACCAGTTTTATGATGTGGGTTTTTCCATTTCCCGCCAGCTATTCTTTCTAACACAGGTATTGGTGGAGGCAGGTTGGCCTATCGTTGCTGCCTGGGTGTCTCCAAATAAAGATATTTAAAATTTTCTAGCTTTAGACATAAAAAATATTCTTTTAACAATAATATTCTTTTATACTTTAAAGGGTTTTCACGTGCTTGGCCTTGGATCGCTGGCGTATATTTCAATCATGAAGTTAACAATTTTATTGCGGATGGCAATGGTGTCGAAGAATAGAATGAATTTAAATACTAGATGATATTTTGCGATTCTGTTCGATCAAATACGATCAGTTTTGGAGACACTTGATAAAATTGTTAACTTGATAATAGAAATATATGTCTGTGATCCAAGGCCAAGTATATTGATAGTATAGCTCTAACGTATAAAACTGTTAAAGAATATTTTTATGTCTAGAGCTAAAAAATTTGATATATCTTTATTCATTGTAAAATAAAATAATATCAAATAAATTGGTAAAGATAAATAAAACCGTTTAAAAATATTATTAAAATATCTGCGTTATTGTTGATAATTGTTATATACTTACATTTTCAATTAAAAATATATTTCTTATATAATATAAAATATTTTCTTATTCCAATTAAATTTTTTACAGAAATCATTAAAATTTTCTTTAAATATATGGAACACGCTAAAAATGGAAAAAAAACCTTTTTATTTATTTATTAATATTAAATAATTGCCCCAGAAGCAATTATTATTATTACGGCCCCGGGGGAAGGCCGTGCACTCCCCTTGTCAGTGCAATTGGTGGAGAGGTATTTTTCTATCCTTTAAATGCGTTTACTTGCATTTTCTGTGTTATCTGAGCTCACCAGAGCCTAATTCTTATAATTTTTTACATTGTTTAATATTTATCATTATTTTTCATTTACGCGACATTTCTAGGAGACGATTTCTATTCTTATAATAGTCTTTCTGGATTTTACGTATTTGTTATCAGCCATTTATTAATTCTATTTTCCCTCTAGGGTATTTATTATTATTTATAATTATATGATTCCATTTATTTAACCGACAATGTTTTGAAAAGCCAAAGAAATTTACATCTGCCAAAATTAAATAGAAAATCAGACACATCATGAATACGGAACGCCTAAATGTAATTTAAAGAAATTTCCAATGTCACTTTACTGTACGGGATATTTGCATATAATTTTTTAAATACCATAATTGCAAATACACCGTTAAGCGGGTTTCCATTCATTTCCAGTATCTTTCTTGCAGATCCAAATACATATTTGTTTTCACCGCAAAAAAAAAATTAAATATTTTTAATTTTAAGCATGTTTTTAAACTTGCTACGGAGAAGTTTGAGTATAAGGATTAAGTAATGTCTATCAAAATACAAATTTGATTAATTAGCTAAGAAGAAACTAGATTGAAACGTATTTCTAAGAATATTCGACAGCATACACTTCGATTACGATCTAGTGCTGGATAATTGGATCCATAAAATAGAGTATTAAAAACCTATTGGGCTAAGTTTCTTATTTCCAGTCTTTTCTGACGGATTTTAGATAATATTAGAATTCTTAAAAAAAAGTTTAACGCATAATTCAAAGAGAAAATATCAGCAGTTGTAACTGATTTGGCATGTTTTTCATTAAAATAGTAAAACATAAATCCAAAAATAATATAAAATTGCGAATTGCCTTATTTACTAGCATCCCCATTGTGATTTAGGAGGGCGAATATCACCAGTCAAGTTGGCCGAGCGGTCTAAGGCGCCAGATTTAAGCTCTGGTTCCCGATTGGGAGCGTGGGTTCGAACCCCACACTTGACACAGTACTTTTTTTCTGCAAAAAATTTTATAAAAATGAAATATATATTACGGAAGTAGGCTAATGCTCCGACTAAATGTTTTAAGAATTTTTATTAGAAGTTTTTAAGAGATTTTTTAAATTCTCGGATTAAAAAACTACTAGATCCCTTTCAACAAAAATAGTTGTTTCTAATGTGGGTGTTATATAGTGGACCAGCAAAAAAAAATTAATAGTCGGATAAATTGCCATAATAATTATTATTTTTTTTTTTATAAAATGTGCCCTAAAAATGTAGACTAACTCTAATTATTTATTAAATTTGCCACATATAATTTATGTTTACACTAACTAAAGTAATTGTACAATAAGTTTTGAATTGCACTAACAAAATCATCACTTATAATGATTAATGTTGTTACTGTGTTGGATATAAACTACCTTTAGAAATAAAAAATAATATCTTACATTATCTGTGAATAATATTTTAGCAGATTTCCCTTAAGGGAAATCAGCTATTGAGGTTGTACTCATGACGGAATTTTCAATTTTTTTCTTCAAATGTCCATTGATCCTACCTAGGAGATGACGAAAATAAGGTCCGTTCAAAACTATATATATATATATATATATATATATATATATCAATCTATCTATCTATCTATCTATCTACATATCTATCTATATATTTGTCTGTTACCGCTCTAGCGGTCGCAATTTTTGTGTAATCGTTACCAAACTCGATATTTAGTCGTTTTATGTAAAAAGAAAGATCATGTTCGTTAACGGCTGAAATCGGACCAGGGGAAGGGGGGGGGGGTTTAGAGGGGGATAATTTTTAAAATTCGAAATATCTCCGTTACTATAAGTCCGATCGAAAAAGTGTATAGAATCAATCTTATTGAAAATTAAATACACTATAAATGATCTTATATACATTTATTCTCTATCTTGAATATTAACCGAGATATTTACATTTTTCAGTTTTCAGCCTTCAGTAAACCCCCACTTCTACTAGTGTTACATAAATAATGCTCTGTTATATAATAAAATATATTAATTGAAGCCTAAATACCAAATATTGTTTTTATTAAACTTTTACTTTGTGAGATATATGCAAATACGTTCTGTTGACCCCCCCCCCCTTCTTATGTTTTTGGATTACTAAAATTTGATTGATTGAGATAAAACTGATTCTGATTCATTACAAAGTACACCACTAGCTATAGTAAATTGTTTTCAATAAAATTAATATGTTATATTCAAATATATTCCATTAATTGTTTGTCTTTCCGGTCTATCTATGCAGCACTACGAGGTTGGCTTGCCTGCTTGTTTACAATTCAGCCTTGTATTGTACATTTACTGAGCATTCACGGTAGTGTTACCTGTATGTATATTTATCTATTGTAAACTTTCTCATGGGAAATCTGCTTAGTTTACGCATCCCCTGCGTGATGGACTTTTTTCATACGACCTCATCTAGAAGAAAATATGAAGTGTGAATAATATTTTCTTTAAAAATATTATGTTGCTCGTGGTTTAATGTGTGCTATGAAGAATTTCTAAAAATCAAATTTTTCAAAATTAAATTTATTGTGTTTTAGAAATTCTAGACCTTTTTTGTTAATTAAGAAATTTTTAGTTAAAATGATTAATGTAATAACATTACTGTGTTAGATATAAACTACCTTGGAAATTATTTTAAGATTATCATTTTTATTTATCATTGTCCTATGACCGTATTCCTTAAAATTACCAGTAACCCATTTTTATCAAAATCTTTATTACGATATACCCAACACGAAAAATGCTGTGTTCATCTGCGGACATACACTATTTTTTGGCATCAGTAGTTTTTTTTGTATTGATTAGCCCAATCACATTACATGACAGATCTCAATTGTTTCTTAGCTTTCGTATGGGTAATACTTTTTAATATACAACTGTATGTCGTACAACGAATGGAATTTCTATTCAGGCTTGAAGAAAAATTATTAAAGAAATGACATCTGGTGACCACCAACTACTAAATAAGGTGTAAAAATTGATGAAAATAAAAAATGAAACGTTTATTAATTATAAAGTGCTTGATAAGTAAGGGACGTTGCATATATTCATTGGGAAATATGATATTAAAACAAAAAATGTTTTAAACTCCGTCACTGCGAGTCTATTTCATTTGTCTTTTGCGGCATATCTCCAGCGGTGTCTATGTTGTGGTGACCCACGATATTTCGCTGTTCTTCCAACCGGCTTCTTCTGGTGGTCATGCTTTAGGTGTGCTTGTGGCAGCTCTTAATGAGAGCTTTTAAGAGCTGCCACAAGCACACCTAAATCATGACCACCAGAAGAAGCCCGGCGAAATATCGTGGGCCATCACAACGTAGACACCGCTGGAGATATGCCGCAAAAGACTAATGAAAAAATGTTTGTAATTCAACTCCTGGATAGGACTGGTAATAGAGGCCAGTGTATCCCAAAGCCATTTTATGGACGAGCCAACTTAAATCAAGGATTTATGAAAAAAAATAAAAATGTATTTCCCAGTTTTCTTTTGAAGATAGTGGTCGCATAACGCACAAATAATTTTTCTCTCTCTCTCTCACACACACACACACTCACTCTCTGTCTGTCTGCCTGTCTCTCTCTCTCTCTCTCTCTCTCTCTCTCTCTCTCTCTCTCTCTCTCTCTCTCTCTCTCTCTCTCTCTCTCTCTCTCTCTCTCTCTCTCTCTCTCTCTCTCTCTCTCTCTCTCTCTCTCTCTCTCTCTCTCTCTCTCTCCCTCTCTCTCTCTCTCTCATCTGTATGCATTATTTTATTTTAAACAATCATTAATTTTAATACAAGTATATGATCAACATTATCTTTCGAAATGAATTCGAACCTATCTCAAAAAGTACATTCTATTCGTATACATCATTCGCGTCATTAAAATGGTATATCCCAGATATGACTTCATTTCTATAAGTCAGTGGTTTATTCGGCGATTCAGATTTTCTGAGCTATTAATTACATAAAATTGTTTGCTATACATTAAATGTTTAATTCTATAAGATATATTAGTAATTTAAGAAGTTAAGTAAGAGGTTTGCGATAAGTGTAACACATCGAAACATCGCAAATTTTATAATTTATGTATGTCACCCGGCTGCAATAATTGGAGGACGGAAAGAAAAGTCAAGTTGGCCGAGCGGTCTAAGGCGCCAGATTTAAGCTCTGGTTCCCGATTGGGAGCGTGGGTTCGAACCCCACACTTGACAAAATACTTTTTTTCTCTTTATTAAAGTCGAAAATAGATTCATTAAATCCAAAACTTTATACCCATTTATAGGCTGGTTACGTCCACTATTAACACAAATAGAAACACAGAATATTAACTTTTTGGGAGTGGGGGGAAGGGTTCCACGCCCCTCCCCAATATCGAAAACCGTTTTTCTTTCTTTTTCGAGCATATATGTTATTAATGACAAATGTATTTACAGCGCATTTGCATCTTTCTAAAAATTATACAGCACGAACCGGAAGTTATAAAATCAACAATAATAATGTTTCATAGAAAAAAAAAAACGTTTGAAAAATGCATATTTTTTGTCTGTCGATCACATCTTTTATTCATAGGATAAGACCTATTTTTTATTTTTTTATTTCTCCTATACTTTGCTGGAAAGCATGAGAAACCCATTTGGGGTTACTATTTTTTAGCAGATTTCCCTTAAGGGGAATCAGCTATTGAGGTCGTACTCATGACGACCAACAATGTCGACCAACAAATGTTTTCAAACATTTTCTTCAAAATATCCATCATCCTACCCAGAGGTAGGATTTGGAGCGTGGGTTCGAACCCCACACTTGACACAGTACTTTTTTTTTTCTTCCGTTCATGCACTAAAATAATATTTTTGATGAGAATGACAGGATAAAAAGTTATGCAACTTGAAAGAAAATATGAATTGTGAATAATATGTTTTTCCCAACGAGGCACGACCTCATGATGTAATGGGTGCTATGAAGAATGTCCAAAAATCGATTTTTTCAACATGAAACATATTGTGTTTTAGAATAGTTATTTTTATACAAGTGACGAAAGTAGATCATTTTACAACTCGAGTGAAACGTTTACCCACACGAGAGTTGTAAATTCTACTTTCGTCACGAGTGTAATATTAAATGTTTTCTGTAATCGTGTAATACATGATCAGATCTAACGAGAATATAAACAAAATTTGGATGTTGTGAAGATTATGGTATGTTGTTGGTAGGTTATAAGCATGGTTGTGAAAGGTTATAAGCATAGTTATAAAACAACTAGTGATGATTGTGAAGTAGTGCAGTTATAAACAAGTGCAGGTTACAAACAAGGAAGGTAATTATTATTATATTTAAATTTTAAAATATATTGATTATTTCCACCAATAATTCATTCACATTTCAATTTATTTTGTTAAAATAAATTCTTACAATGTTAAGAAACATTTAAAAGCATTTAATTTCCAACTTCAAATTATATTTTAATTTATACTTATTACTAATTAAGAAGGTAATTCACTTTCTTCACTCTATTGCAAAATGTTTCACTTTCTTCACTCATTTCAGTTTAGTAATGTTACCATTATTCAACGATTACAGAAAAAATTATTTTTATTTATTTCAAGGACCATCTCATATGCATTAGACCAATACAATTTTACGTCTAGGGAAAGAAAGATGTTGTCTCCCGGCATTAAATATTTCTGACTAAGAAATAAAAAAAAGTCAGTCACGAAGGTCCTGTGTTAACTAAGCAGATTTCCCACGTACTTCTGGTATTTGCATTTATCATAAAAAGTAAAAGTTCAATGAGAGCAATATTTGTTATTTAGTCTTCAAATAAAGTGTTTCATTATATTACGTCTTATTGTTAAAAAAGTCCGTCACGCAGGGGCTGCGTAAACTAAGCAGATTTCCCACGTGAAGTTTTACAATAGAGAAATCTGCCTAATAACAACAGTAGTAGTAGTAAGATATCTCAAGAACTATTCACGAGGGACAAATAGTTACGGAAACAGCCCGCACTAGCTCTCGGCGGATAGTCCCGAACATCCAACTCCTGCCGACCACACACACAATACAACTGCAAATATCTCGGTTAATATTCAAGATAGAGAATAAATGTATAGAACAATATTTATAGTAAATTTATTTTGCAATAAGATTGATTCTATACACTTTATCTATCTGACGCAATAACGGAGATATTTCGAATTTTCAAAAATCCCCCTCTAACCCCACCTCCCACTGGTCAGATATATATATATATATATATATAATTTTGAACGGACCTCATTTTCGTCATTTCCTGGGGGAAAATCGCGTCATGAGACGACCTCAATAGCTGATTTCCACTAAGGGAAATCTGCTAAAATGACATGAGAGAAGTGGGATATATTGATGGCCGAAAATTAAAATATTGAAATATCACGGTTAATATTCAATATAGATAAAACATATAAATAACAACATTTATAGATCAATATATTTTCAATTAGATTTATTCTATGCAATTCGATTTCGAATTTTCATAATTTCACCTCTCAGAACCCCCTCCCTCCCCTGATCCGATTTCAGCCGTTGACTAACTTTATATTTATTTCTACGTAGTTGAGCATTCACTACGTTAAAACCTTGATTACAAATCCCTCGAGTCTCGCTCGGGGGCGGCTATGGAATCAAAGTTCTATAACGCCAACCGAAGAAATAGATATATGATTTACCTGGGCAAGATACAGAATAAATGTACATAACAATATTTATAGTAAATTTAATTTGCAATAAGATTCATTCTATACAATTTTTCGATCTGACGAATAATAACGGAGATATTTCGAATTTTCAAAAATCCCCCCTCTAAACCCCCCCTCCTACTGATTCGATTTCAGCCATTAACGAACTTGATCTTTCTTTTTACGTAAAACGCTTAAATATGAAGTTTGGTAACGATCAAACAAAAATTGCGACCGCTAGAGCGTTAACAGAAAAATATATATAATTTTGAACGGACCTCATTTTCGTCATCTCCTAAGTAGAATCGATGGACATTTGAGGAAATTTTTCAAAACTCGCGTCATGAGTACGACCTCAATAGCTGATTTCCCTTAAGGGAAATCTGCTAAAAAAAAATAAAAACGATATCTTACAGGGAAGAATCATCGGCCAAAATTTTTTTTAATAAATAAATTGAATAAATTCTATTTTGAAACCGGAAGTTGGAAGTCATAAATCTAAAATATATAAATATTAGTAATTTATTAGAACTGAAAAATATATATGATACAGATGTGTCCATAATAATCCTCCCAGCCGTTTTTAAGTGATTGAGTAACAAATAATCAGACAAGATTTTCAATTGTGATGGCATTGTTCTTATAATGGACAGTCTCGTTAAAACTAAAACTTAAAAATGAAAATCAGATAAAATTCAGAGTTGTAAATACATACTTCTCAATAGAGTTGGTCACTCCGGGAAGTTAGAAGTTTTGGGGAAGGCCTATAAAGAGTAAAAAATAAGTTGTTTTATAAATTTAAAGTATGTAAGTAATATTGTTTATTAGTATATTTGTTGTTTGTACCTTCTAATCATGTATATATTAATTTTGTTAACTATTATTTTTCACATTACTCTTTATAATAATGGCTAAATACATACATTCATTCACGTGCACATATATGTATGTATATATTATATATATATATATATATATATATATAGATATATATTCATTATCGTCTCTGTTAGATTACTGGAGACTACTCGGCCAAGCCCTTCTTGTTAATGGGAGTTGGAAGTTTAGTTGATGCGTCTAAATTCTGATTTCATGGTCGATTCTTAGAGATTTGTCCAAATTTATATTAAATCGAGTCTTTATTTTAATAAACATCTTTTAAAAATGAAGTACTGTGATCGACTAACCCGATGAAATATTGATATTCATTTAACATCATCCTTATTATACTTAATTTTGTCGCCTGGTCGAAATGTTTGGAGAGCCAACAACACACAAGTCAAGTCAGAAAAACCTATTTCCGGAAACAGAATAATTTTGGCTGCGGTTTCAACACTTACGCGACACGTAAGTTCTTCACCCAGGGGATGCGAAAACTAAGCAGATTTCCCACGTGAAGTATTAAAATAGAGAAATTTCACCCGAACAGTTACGGAAACAGCCGAACTAGCTTTTGGTGGAAACTCACAAGTAGAACCGAAGTTTGCCGATTTCATCTCACTCATTATACGCACACACTCAATAAGAATGCAAATATATTAGTTAATATTCAAGATAGAGAATAAATGTATATAACAATATTTAGAGTAACTTTAATTTGCAGCACGATTGATCCTATACAAATTTTCGACCGACGTGTAGTAGCGAAGATATTTCAATTTTTCAAAAATCCTCCCCTCTAAACCCACCCCCCTCATTGGTCCGATACAGCCATTAACGACCTTGATCTTTATTTTTACATAAAACGTTTAAAAATCGAGTTTAGTAACGATCAAAAAAAAAAATTCGGCCGCTAGAGCGTTAACAGACAAATAAATATAATTTAGAACGGACCTCATTTTCGTCATCTCCTAGGTAGGATCGATGGATATTTTGAAGAAAATGTTTGAAAATCGCGTCATGAGTAAGACCTCAATAGCTGATTTCCCTTAAGGGAAATCTGCTAAAAAATAGTACCCCAAATGGGTACCTCATGCTTTCCAGCATAGTATAGGAGAAATAAAAAAAAAAAAAAAAATAAGTCTTATACTATGAATAAAAGATGTGATCGACTGACAAAAAATATGCATTCTTCAAAAGTTTTTTGTCTATGAAACAATATTATTGTTGACTTTATAACTTCCGAAACTTGCTGTATAATTTTTAGAAAGGCGCGAATGTGCTGTAAATATATTTGTCACTAATAACATATATGCTGTAAAAAAAGAAAAAAAAACAGTTTTTGATATTGGAGTGGGGCGTGCAAGCCTTCCCCCCACTCCCAAAAACTTAATATTCTGTGTTACTATTTGTGTTAATAGTGGAGACATAACCAGGCTATAAATGGGTATAAAGATTGGAATTTATGGAATCTATTTTCGACTTTTATAAAGA
This sequence comes from Riptortus pedestris, assembly GCA_019009955.1. Taxonomy (NCBI): domain Eukaryota; kingdom Metazoa; phylum Arthropoda; class Insecta; order Hemiptera; family Alydidae; genus Riptortus; species Riptortus pedestris. The sequence goes on from CM032228.1 coordinate 26,067,323, forward strand.
GAAAAAAAGAATTGTGTCAAGTGTGGGGTTCGAACCCACGCTCCCAATCGGGAACCAGAGCTTAAATCTGGCGCCTTAGACCGCTCGGCCAACTTGACTTGTCTTTCCGTCCTCCTAAAATCATAACCGGGACACGTTATTATATATATATATATATATATTTTTTTTTTTTCGGATCAATGTTCACTTAGCATGTATGATATACGTCTTTACCTGTTTTTAAGAATGAAAGGTACCAGGAGGGAGGGGCAAAAAAAATGAAAAGAACCTTTAATTAAGATATATAATTACTAGTGTTTATAGTTAAAAAAGACCATCCAGGTTTTTTTCTATCACTTGACAAAAACGTTCTTATTTTGTACATTTTAAAATAAAAATTTGATAAAATGTATCCAAAGATATAACATACTGAAATTTACGTTTGAATGTAAAAAAAAAAAAAAAAAAATAGCAGTTAAATAACTTTTTGCATATTATTTGAATGCAACATGGGACAACGTGACCACTTACATTTCTTGCGTTTTTATTTGTAATTTCATTATTGAAAATAATACACTTAAATGGTTGCTTTTTTTAAAATTTATTACTTACTCCTCTAAATCCAATTCGTTCTATTACACATAATAAAAAATGAAGAATTTTATTATTCCTGAGGATTTCTTTGCTAGTTTTCTCCTTACATTATAAAACCTATTCCCATAATTATATTATTTCCCAATTTCAATCAATAACATACTTTTTAAACATTCCAATAGTAATATCATGTAATTAAATCATTATTGGATTAAGAAAAAAAATTAAAAAAAAAAAAAAATCAGTTTTAATGCAGACTATTACTAAATAGAAATAGAAAGTATTGCATAATACTAACCAAGAGTTTGGATACCAAATTTGACGTTCTCTAGAACTTATGAGGTAATTCAATATTACTGAATTAGAGAATTAGCGATCTTTGGTCCACAGCTCAGTGGAAATGCGTTGAACACTTGAACTTCTTCATGAACTGCAGAGCAAATCTGCGAATTGCGTGTTAAAATTTTCGGCAAAATAAACTTTAACTTAATCCCAACTTGTGGTATGATAGAAATGCCTCACTCGTCCAAAAAAGAATATACTGTACGCCACTTACACATTTCATCTGACGAAATCAGTACATAGATGAAATGAACCGGTACCACAATAAATTTTAAGTGAAAAGGAAATTCCCAATTTCGAAAAACAAAATTAGGCCATAAATCATATATATATACATATTCTGTTCTCAATAGCGCAAGGAATGGAGAAACTAACATTAATGGATAAAGGATTTCATTGGATGGAAGGGACTGCATTCGTAACGTTCCAAAGACAGGAGGACAATGTAAACCTTCAATCATGTGTGACAGAAAAACTGTATGTACATTGATGGTTCAATGCATCGCTAATAAGTGTTTATGTACCTACAAAGGGGACGGAATATCGCGATGTAGAATTCTATGTGGAATTTTTAAACGACCATGAAGACATACAATTACATGACTTTCATATGATGGAATTATCTAAAAAATGTCCGTCACGCAGGGGCTGCGTAAACTAAGCAGATTTCCCACGTAAAGTTATACAATAGGGAAATCTCTATGGATTTCAGCCATTAACGAACTTTATCTGTCTTTTTGCATAAAACGTTTAAATATCGGATTTGGTAACGATCAAACAAAAATTGCGACCGCTAGAGCGTTAACAGACACACACATATATATATATATATATATATATATATATATATATATATATATATATATATATATATATAATTTTGAACCAACCTCATTTTCGTCATCTTCTGGGTAGTATCGATGGACATTTGAAGAAAAATTTCGGAAATCGCGTCATGAGTACGACCTCAATAGCTGATTTCCCCTAAGGGAAATCTGCTAAAAGAATAGGACAGAGTCTCCGTTGCAGTTGAATATAAAAATTGCACACACGTAGTATTTATGAATTGCGAAGAATATGCTTTGCTGTAGCTATGAATTTGTTGTACTTTTGATAGGGCGTGTGGTTAGCCTTTGTGTTAATAATAAGAAAGCATTAGACTGAAATAAAATTAATAAAAGAGATTATTTCCTCACCTTGATTATACCGAAGTATTTACTTTTTTCTTGGAAAGATGAGGGTGAATAATACAAGCCACTATTTGAGTTCCCCAAAAAATCAAAATATATTGAATGAGTGATAGCATTTACATAAACTTTATAGTAATGAGCCTTCTGATAGGTTAGAACAAAATGATGCTAATTTGAAACAATTTAAACCTGATAAAATATAAACCTTGGAACAAGCCTTAAAACTAATGAAACAAACATTAACACTTATTGATAAATATTTGATGAAAACAAAGAAACTTTAACTTTATGAAAAATGGCTGTAAAACATAGAATACAATGGCTACCCTTTGTTTTGTTTGTAAACTTTAACGGCAACCCAATACTATATATACACTAGAAAATTATCACGTCGATAATGCTAGCATTATAGTAAAGAAAGAGGTACCTTCGAGAGAAATATACTTTCCATGAGGCGGATTTTCCATCCAGTGTTATTTGTGTTCCAAATCAGATTCCTTTTTCTAACTGGTTCAGAATGATAGCGGAGGCCTCTATCTTCAATGCTGAGATCCTTTCTGAATACAAGAGCTGCGGGAGCCGAACAATGTTCCCCTTTGTGCAGAACACAAGCATCAACCTACACATGGGACAATAGAATCAACAATGGCTGCTCAGCCATAAAGCGAGCGCGGCATCCTGTACGCTAGCGAAGCTGTTTCCGCTCTTGGCCACCACCTACGGCGACCTCCGGATGTACGGCCGGTTAGTGAACTAAGTAAGCGCGGGAGTAGACGACTGAACATCTATGTTCTCGCTTAAGAATATCAATAAACATACAATGTCTAGTTCTGGAGACAGGTGGAAGCCCAAGGTGTCCCATATGGTGACAGACACATACGGAATCACTTTAGAATATGTTGGATGATTAAATAGCTGACCCTTATTCCGGCCATTAATTTGCTAGAATTTAATTCAACTGACGACTGAAGAGCATTGCCATGACTACGAGCAAGCTAAAGACAATAAGGTTCGAAATAAAATGGTAAATAGAGACCAAGACTAAATTACAGCTCAGAACTTTTCATCACTTTCTATGGAGCTTCGTCTTAGCACTGGAAACTGTTTGGAAAATAATGACTAAACTTTCTAACTGGGAACGGTGTGTATTAATCCAGCTGTCGAGTTTTGTATCAAAGGATAACCAGGGTATTCAACATAAAGGAAGGATTATGTTACTTGATAAATGATAGATAATGTTTGTATCTTACACTTTTTATTATTGCCTGGTAATAGGAAAAGGGCGTTGTGTGAAAGATGCTGTGGAAGGGATAATAAATTGGCGAAAGATGGATACATTTTTGGCGTAAGCAGGTGGTGGAACTCCTTTCAAAAGGTAAAAAGAGATGGCCCAATTCTCTGAGTTTAGTTGCAAATGAGGTAGGCTGTATAGGGGAACAAGAAAATATAAATATTAACTAGCTCACACCAGCAAGGGGGCTATACCCCCTTAACCCCGTTAGGCAAGCGATGCCTTCGACATCACGAAATGGCGAAGCGATCCATTTGGGATCGTCATGCGACAAGTCTGGCTTTGCACTCGCTATTTCTGATTTTTAATAATACATGTATTCATTATTCTCATCGTTACATCTATAAAGTTTATCCGCAAAAAATAAAAGTGATCCCCATTCAGTGGGGAAAAAAAATATTTCGTATATTGTCTCATCTGAGAAGAAAAGAAATACATAAAAAATAGAACTATTTATCTGACAAAAAATGAATGACGTATATTCACGAATACCTTTATATTAAGAGAAGAAATTGACAAAAAGTAGAATAAAAAAATTACCAATTTATGAAATAGTTATGTACTGTGCCCTGAAAGATATCCATTGTAATAAACAGTTATAAATTAACTTTGTGAAATAGGGGAATTAGGGAATCAACTTTTCAGATGATATTAAAATGGCGACAGATTCAATAACAACAACAAAGTAAAAATATAATATACATTAAACGAAGGAATTAAAAGTTTTTGCAAACAAAAAACATTGAAAAAAGAGAGAAGGAAAAGAAGTCGTATTATTTTCTGTGATTATCTGGTAGATATGCAATACTCGTCGATCCAAAACTAACACTTCTAAACCACGATACTCGAAATAGTCAGAGAAAAACCGAATTTAATGTGTGGTGGAGGAACTTTGGAATAAAATGTTTCGGAAGGGCTTATCATATTATTTAGCCGGAGTGGGAGGTACCTCAAATTCCACAATCTTTCAAAGTAAAAAGCGACCACGAGGAACAAAACGGTAAATATTGCTCAAAGAAAACGGTTTGTTATTGCCATGGGGGAAGTTTATACTCAGTGCAAACTGGAGTAAAATCCATATCGGCGGAAAGTCCAACCGATATGGAGTTTGTGATTGTGACATGCTACGGGGAATTTAAAAATTTTCGAACAATTCTGGCAATATCAAGAAGTACCCCTTGCTTTGCTTCCTTTATAATTGTTGTTGGCAGATTTAAATTCTTGGTGTCTGTTATTGTTGTTTTTGGCACGAGTCTATTTGAACTTACTATAATAGGAGTAACTATGGCAGATTGCAGTTTGTATACCTCTTTGACCCGGTGCGCCAGAGAAATTTAGTTATTAGGAAAAACTCCCGAAAGGTGAGTTGGGAAGGTAGAGGTGTGGGAGGGGCCGCATCTGGAGAGTGAACTCCCAAAGTTTGTTTCCCATTCTAGTCAGTTGTCATCATGCTCTGGTCTAGAGATCAGCGGGGCTTCGCCATTGAATTCAATTAAATTGTTTATTAACGTCCACTTTTTGCAATTCAGGCTAAAAAAGCAGATTTCCCATGAGAAGTTTTACAATAGAGAAATCTGCCTAATAACAACTGTAGTGGCAAGAAGCCTCTAAACCTAAAACATTATTTAGGGCGTAATAACCCAGTAGTTTCTAGCCCCAAAAAACAGTTAACCTAACCTCTAAACCTATTCACGACGGACGAATAGTTATAGAAACGGCCACCAGAGCTCTCGGCGGAAAGTCCGAACATAGCCTACTGGTGACCACACGCAGAATACAAATGCAAATATCTCGGTTAATATTCAAGATACAGAATAAATGTATAGAAAAATATGTATAGTAAATTTAATTTGCAATAAGATTTATTCTATACAATTGTTCGATCCGACGTATAGTAACGGAGATATTTCGAATTTTTGAAAATCCTCCCCTCTAAACCCCCCCTCCCACTGGTTCGATTTCAGCTATTAACGAACTTGATCTTTATTTTTGCATAAAACGTTTAAATATCGAGTTTGGTAACGATAAAACGAAAATTGCGACCGCTAGAGCGTTAACAGACAAATATATATATATATATAATTTTGAACGGACCTCATTTTCGTCATCTCCTGGGTAGGATCGATGGACATTTGAAGAAAGTTTTCGAAACTCGCGTCATGAGTACGACCTCAATAGCTGATTTCCCTTAAGGGAAATCTGCTAAAAAGTGTAATTTAGCAGGAATATTGGAGACCATGTTCACGAACTGATATACGGCAGAGTAGGAGACATAGGAGTTGATGGCGTATGACTGAAAGTTCCGAAAGAAATGTTATAATAGACCTAAACTACAACGATGGCTGAGGGATAAATCAATTTAAAACAAGATAAAAGATAATATCTAAAACGAACTAGTCGAACTCTAATGGTGAGAAAGCAAACCTGTTTAAGTAGTTATAATGGGTACGTACAATAAGTGGTAAGTGTGGTAACTATGTACAAGAGAATAAATGAAACAGTGGCCACGAGGAGGAACGGAAATAAGACCGGTTGAAGAAGTAAAGAAAAATTACAAACTCCAATCTATACTCTAGCGCGATCTGGTACTGGACTTGTGAGCAAAAATTTCTTGTTCGACCCTTGAGAATTATTTCATACGCCCCTCTCCCTCCCCCAACTGAAGCCAGGGAATTTCGTTTATTCCTAATTTCTACATCTAAGTTTGTTAATCATCAAAACCCGTTTATGAAGTGAGGCGGTGACTGCTCCATCTAAATGCCGAGTTCCTTCCTTCTCAATAGAGATACATCAGAACATTTTTCTTTGCTACTAAATGATCTTTTCTATCATATGAAATTTTAAATCTACCTTACCTACTGTCCCATATTTTATAATGGATATATTAACTGTTTTCTTAATTCTCGTTTTATATATATATATAGTAAATTCATATTGGAAGGGATATCCTTCTCCATAAATAAACGTGGTTCTCCGGCTGTACAGCTTTGGGGGAAGCAAGCACCAGTCAAGTTGGCCGAGCGGTCTAAGGCGCCAGATTTAAGCTCTGGTTCCCGATTGGGAGCGTGGGTTCGAACCCCACACTTGACACAATATTTTTTTTTTCTATTTTAAATAAATTTAAGCTCGCACATTACCTCTAAGGATGTACAGCATTTCAAATGCAGTATTTAGCAATTTTATGTCTTTTATTACAATAGAGCTAATGTTTTTCAACCAACTAGAGAATTGTGTTTTTCAAAACTAATTTATAAAAGAATATTGCAACTGATATGAAACTATTATTTTATTGGTTCTCAACAATTGTATAATATTTATTATGAGATCACAAATGATTACTTTGGATACATGTGTGTTTCCCACTCCTGAGTTGCATGTGGCAATTTTAATTTTTCGTTTTTGTTTTTTTTCCCAGTTTTTCGGTAAAATCGTCTTCTTTGGGAGGAAACCCATGACGAGAGCTCTAACTATTTTTGCACTACTTGTACATAAATTTATGGTAATTCCTATTTTTCACAAATGAAAGAAGTTTTGTGTTTCCCATACTCTACGAAAAGTAGTTCAGTATAAAGAACTGATTATTATTGTGTGTGAAGTGCCTATATTGTTGTTGACAAGAAGAAACCGATATACTTTATAACTGAAAACGGACGACATTAATAAAAACAATAATTGTTCAGAACGGAGCTTGGCTAGCTACTAACCCGTAATTATTGCTTGAACAGAATTATGTCTTAGTGACCTTCTTAAAATTTTTAGAGTGAGCTGAACTGAAGACTTTAAACTTTATCTAAATAACAATTATTGTTTATAGTTAAAAATTATTAATTTCATATACTTCTTTATAATACTCGGTGCGCCAGAGAAATTTACTTATTTGGAAAAACTCTCGAAAGGTGAGTTGGGTGGGAGGGGCGCATCAGGAGAGGGAAGTCTCTAAGTTTGTTTCCCATTCTCGTCAGTTGTCATCATGCTCTGGTCTAGAGAGCAGCGGGGCTTCGCCGTTGAATTAAATTATATTATTTATTAACGTCCACCTTTTGCAACTAAGGCTAATTGGGATGGGTTATCTACAGGTTACCACCCTTTTGTAGCCAGGGTGGCACTAAGGATTTTATTTAATGAATTTCGTCACTAAATAAATTCCTTTGCCCAGGCGGGAATCGAACTCGCCACTCAAGGTTTACCATGTGAGATTAAGGCCAACGCTTTAACTCACATGGCTAACCTGAGCCACTTCTGTGCCGTTGGAAGCATATTTTCTAACGGTCGCTCACTTGTT